>CALNVZ010000641.1:22530240-22612345 GCA_940671915.1 Paracentrotus lividus
TGGTATTCACAAAGGTGAATCGACTGAATCACAGATCACAGGTTTGTAACCATTGGTCTAACAACTATTGGTCTACTACTAGTTGGTCTACTTCCATTTGTCTACAGCCATTTGCGTCATTGACCATAGGTCACTAACCATTTTGGTCCATTGACCTATAGGTCTACTAGGCGATTGGTCCCAATCCAATTGGTCTACTAGGCAATTGGTCCACATCAATTGGTCTCTAGGCGATTGGTCACATCCAATTGGTCTACTAGCATTGGTCCTCGTCTACTACGTGGTCCACATCCAATTGTCTACTAGGCGATTGTCCACATCCAATTGGTCTACTATGCGTTTGGTCCACATCCATTGGTCTACTAGGCGATTGTCCACATCCAATTGGTTACTAGGCGATTGGTCACATCAATTGGTCTACTAGGCGTTTGGTCCACATCCAATTGGTCTACTAGGCGATTGGTCCACATCCATTGGTCTACTAGGCATTTGGTCCACAACCAATTGGTCTACTAGGCATTTGGTCCACAACCAATGGTCTACTAGGCATTAGGTCACAACCAATTGGTCTACTAGGCGTTTGGTCCACAACCAATTGGTCTACTAGGCGTTTGGTCCATATCCAATTGGTCTACTAGGCGTTTGGTCCACATCCAATTGGATGCATACTACGCATCTTGTCTTCCAATCATGAATTGGACTAGTAATTCCGATCGAGCGACCTCAACCCTATATACCCCTATTGCTCCATATATGGTGACCTTCCGGGGGGGGGGGGTTGAAATTTCGGCCAACCTTAGGTCATGGTATATCAGCTTAATCATATTAGCCCCTTTTTTCATGTTTCTCAATTTGAAAATTAATTGGAGCGTCACGCTGGCGAGCGATAAGCAGGGGGGAGGGGGGTAAGTTTTAAAAATTTCCAGCCTTCGGCCAACCACGAGCTCATAAATCAGCCATATAGGGGTACAGGGGCGGATCCCGCATTCTCCAATAGGGGGGGGGCGCGGAAGAGGTAAAACGAATTATGAAAATGGAACAAACTGAATATAAGAGAGCTTGCAACAATGAAGAGAAATAGAGTTGAAAAATGGGTCAAGAGGAAATTTTATAATGTTTATAACGATGATAATATATTATCACAATAATATAACGATGATGATTGGTAATAATAATAATGCATATTCTATGAAATTCGAACAATTTGGATGAGTGATAGGACCTTAGGACCTTGAGGGGACTAACAAGGATCACGTTTTAAATAGTCACGAAAGGACTGTTTTCACGTGATATATTTGACATTTTCGGCTTGCGCTAAGCACTAATATTTTTGGTTATGAAAATTGTTTTCATTTTAATGAGGATGAGAAAAAAAAACACAAAACACTAAAATGTTTCGTTTTCGACTTAAAATCATAAAAAATTTGCTCGTGCTTCGCGCTTATTTTTCTTTAAGCCAGTATGAACTTGGAGGAAGACTCCTCCAAGGTATGAACTAGCAGCCTTGTATACCACACCTGAAGTCTCAACTACTTGATTCTGCCTGATTCCTACCCATAATGCAACATCCTGAATAGTGTAGTCTTTTTAAATTCAGGCCATTTGAATGAAAACACACCTTTACTACTCAACTGAATTCAAACATGATATAATTATGTTGCCAAGTATCAAAACACCTACCTTTCCCATCAAAACATTGTAGATTCTCAATACAAATAAATTGTAGGTTAATTTTACACCGTTTGTTAAGAGTTTTCTCAAAAGTATACTTTAAGCACTAGCTATTTATAACACACAGCCAATGAGAGTGTTCGCTCTCAGCTTCGCTTTAAAATGCACCGTTTTCGGGTTAATCGATAAAAAAAACGCCCGCCTCCTTTTACTGTACTATGACACTTTGAGCATGCAAATTATTATTAGAGGTAAAAACTGTAAATAAACAAACATGCACGTATTCTTGGGGAGGGGGCTGGTGCCGCCAAATTAACATTACTTAGGGGCGCAATTGGTTGCCAAGTCGAGCAAAACCTAAAAGGAATAAAAGATATTTTATCCGCTGATGTGTATGACGGCCGGAAGTCCGAAAAAAATTTGCACAACTCCCTCACGTAGCTAGCCCCACTTTAAATTTATGATCGATAAAATATTATGTCTGCCACTCCCCTACTGAAGAATTGATACAACACATGGTTTAAAATAGCGGATCAGTTATGTTGTAGACCAATTGGTGATGGACCATTGGTGAGTGGACCAATTGGATGTAGCCAACGGTGAGTGACCAATAATTGGATGTAGACCAACTGGTGATGGACCAATTGAATGTAGACCAACTGGTAAGGGGACCATAACTGATGTAGACAATTGGTGATTGACCAATGGATGTAGACCAATTGGTGAGTGGACCATCGGATGTAGACAACCGGTGAGTGGCATTGGATGTTACCAACTGTGTGAGTGGACCAATTGGATGTAGACCAACTGGTGAGTGACCAATTGGATGTAGACCAACTGGTGAGTGGACCAATGGATGTAGACCAACCGGGTGAGTTGGGACCATGATGTAGACCAACTGGTGAGTGGACCAATTGATGTGACAACTGTGAGGGACCAATTGGATGTAGACCAACTGTGAGTGGACAATTGGATGTACACGAGACCAACTGGTGAGTGGACCAATGGAATGTAGACCATTTGTGGTGAGTGGACCAATTGGATGTAGACAATTGGTGAGTGGACCAATGGTGAGACAACTGTGAGTGACGATTGATGTAGACAACTGGTGAGTGACCAATGGATGTAGACGAATCGTGCGTGACCATTGATGTAGACCAATGGTTAGTGACCAATCGGGTGTAGACAAATGGTAGTGGACATTAGGGTTTAGACTGGAATGGAGGTAGACCTATTGCTAGTGGACCAATAGTTGTAGACCAATAGGTGTTTACGATCCACAGCGTCATAACGTATAATTTGGGTCAACTGTTGGATCGTGAGCGTCATTAAAAACCCACGGATCCATGGATCCGTGGGTTTTGCAGAATCCCCTTTGTTGAATTCGGGCCTTTAGGTTTTCCATCACCATTTCAAACTGAAATCCATTTATATACATTAATAGGAAAATACTGAATGATTTAAACCATAGGCAGTGACGTTGTCTCTTGAATTACATATAATAATGATTGAATTAATTCATATTCTTTGTTTATCTTCTGTCTCATTTGATGCAAAGGGAGAATGAAAGAGGGACTGATAAATCTATTAGATACAAATGTCATGTTAGTGAATGTTGTTATCAATGCCTATATTTGTTTCCTTTATTTATACTCAACTACTCAAGTAATAGCATTTATTTTAACTGGAGCATCTATTCCCGATTCTCCCTAGACTGCTTCGCACCACAGGCCTCTTTACCCAAATCAGTTACTCAATGAGAGAATCACCCTAATGGTTTTCTAAAATAAATACATCCATGATTGCCTGTACCCAAGTATACTCCTATCCACCCCCAAGGGAATCCACTGTCCTAAACCCAACACGAGGCCTTCTACATTCCCGGCTACCCTTCTTTTCTCTCTCTCTCTCTCCTTTGGTTCAGTAACAACTTGATAGCCCGGCTCGGGTTTCTAAACGCCCTCTCTCGCTGGCGTCGTCACAAGTATTATCTCGGTGAGGAGTTCCCTCGCGATCGTTGATGATGCTGTGGATGCTTCGTAATAGCGTGCTCCACGCTTCGTTGTGAAAGACGATGATGACGCTGGTGCTCGGTAGCTCTGGAGGACGGGATAACGCTTTCTCTTACACCTACAGAAATCAAAAGATAGAGGGAAGAAAAAGGGGAAAACTGGTATCAATAATGCTCTGAACTTTTACAGAAGCAGTTTCTTGATGCGTAAATGAAAAGAGCTCATCAAAAGGTACTAATCCATGTCTGTTGACAAATTGGGTTATTGATATCAGACCATTGTTTGGGTTGATATCTGTGTCTGTTTAGCTAAAGTATTAACCTAGATTTTGAGAGCAATTTATCACCAATTGCACTTGATACCACTTTCGCATAGATGAATGTAGCAAATTTTCTAAAGAAACACTTATTCTTATAAGTTAGAAAGTGGATTAGAGCTTTTGTGGCAAGTCTTCAAATACAGTACATAAGACATGGTCTTTATCAGTCCTTCTGCTCTCAATATAGTTAATTGTAAATGAACCTAATGTAGAAATAGACCTACATGAATTCCTATAAAGCCAAATATTTTATTGATCTTTAATAAGGCAGCTTATTCAGTTTGCAGATCCCACGGAATAAGAGTACAATAACAAATTTCCCAAGGGTTGCTAAAAGGAATCTTTATTCATGATAAATGACAAAGCACGAGTATAAATTTTCAAGCAGAAATAGATAGAATACTAGAATAATTATAATTCTTTTAAATGTTATTATACAAGGAGTGCGAAGAAAATAAAGATCTGAAAAGAGCAATGTACTGCTCATTTTTGTTCCGCACTGCCATTCTTGTTTGCCGTTCCTGCCGCAAAAGAACTGTCCATCTACAATACCTTTCCCTCCTCTTTACCCATTTTTTTTTCCTTTTCTTTTCTATATTATGCATTTCCAACATGACGTTCTCCTCCTGTTGATTAAAGCAATATCTTTGTATTTTAAAATGATTAAGGTAGTATCCCATATGATTAATTGAAATATATTTTCATTTCTTCGTGATGTAAGCAGTTATGAATATAAAATATATCAAACCTATAAAACTTACGTCCCGTTCATAACACATTTATCTGACCAGGATCTGCAGATAATTTCTTTGAATTAATTCAGTTTATATCCGTTATTCCGTTCTCCACTGCAATATAAAACTAGGCTGTTTTTTTTTTTAAGCATTTATATCTAAATCTAGTCTTGACCCACAAATGGTAATACTTATTTTTCTTTATCCTGATCTAGATTTAGCATGCTATAATTCTTTTAAATCATGCTATTATTATTGTGTTATTTTTTCTCTCTTATACTTGTGCATTATGAATACATATTTTTTTAAGAATACCTACATGTACATGTACATTGACATGTATTTCTGAATCCTAGATCAGTAACTGTGACATGTTGGCTTGCCCTTTAAAAACAAAACATATATTAAAGACGACTAAAGTCTATTTTACGAGAAGTATGATTGATTAGAGAAGCTAAGGTGATATTCTATTATTGATTTCGTTTCCTTGGCATGAAGAAATTGATATCAATTTGTTTTCATCTGCAACTCATATTATAGCCGTATCTCATGGGTACTGTACGCCGAAGTATCGATTTTTGCAAGGTACACGCGGGGACTTGTTCCAATGAGTGCACACGTGAGGTGAATATCAAATTGGTAATATGCATTTTCCCATTGATTAGGTAGTACATTGCATATTAATAAAAGGTCGTGCCGATTACAGTAACTCCTTAAAATAGCAACTTGCATACCGCCTAAAATCTAATTATTGTCAAGTTTATGTATGTACGGGGAGCTTGTTTGAGCGTGAATGCACACTTTGCAGCTAGTGAATATCGAATTGGTAGTACTTGTATTCAGCTCACATGAACTGTGAGAGTAGTATGCATTTTTCAATTTGATTAGGGAGTTATTAGAGATTCTGACTGAGTAAAGTGAATACATACGAATGTAGGCTATTTTACACCTACAATATATAACATCTCATACACTGTTCATGGTGTCATACCAATTTTTGAGCTCTAATCATGCAAATTTGATAATGCATTGAAGATACATTGTAAGCCCCTAAGGAAAATGTAAAAATCAAGTTTAATGACAAAATGTGCCACAGCATTTGTTATCTTTGGATAACTTTGCACAAAAAGAAAAGAGACTTGTACAAATCATGATCATATCTACAAATGTTTAGTAGATATATAAAGGCATTTTTATTAAGTATAATTAAACTATACAACACGTCTCAAATCTCTAGTCATAGACACATTTCAAACATGAAAGTAAGTTTGTTTTAATTAAAAGGAGAATAACTGTAGCTTACATGTACACAATAAGAATAAAATGAGAGGAGTACATGTACAATTATGTGTACACATAATAAAAGAGAGGGTACATAATAAAATGAGAGAGTACATAATAAAAAAAAATGAAGGTACAAGTACAACTGACATACATGTAATGTAAAAAATGAGAAGAAGGTACATGTACAGGGCGCTACAAACCCACTTGCCGCTTGCCGGGCAAGTGAAACCACTGGTGGCAAGTAACGATCAAATCACTTGCCCGATCGGGTAAGCCATGGTTTGAGAGCAAGATAGTACATTGTGTACATGTATGTGCGACATTTCACCCAAAACACAATAAAATATGTGTATAATACGAATCAGAAGATAATAACACACAAAAAAATGCTTTAATATTCTTGGATGCAATCTCCCTATACGCTCATCATTTAGGACTCTTATTAGGTTCAGATGGTATTCTATTAAGAATTAAATCATGATTAGGTCCAACAAAGAAAATGAAAAGAAAATATGGCAACTGTCTTTTTCTTGTAGCGAGAGCAATCAAATTCACTTACCCAACAGGTAAGCGAAAATTTTTTTTTTTTTTGTAGAGGCCTGCATTATATAAGAAAATTAGTAATGAAGGTGAGATAAATTCAAATCTCTATAAAATGAAGAGAATATACATGTACATAGATAAAATGAAGAGAATATAGATTAATAAATTTAATGAAAAAAGCAAGGTAACAACCAGCCTTGCATTTTCTTGCAGATGTGTGTCTTATGTTGGTGGCATGTCACTTCGTCGGAATCTTTTTTGAGACAGTTTGGAAACAGCTTGGACGTTTTGAAACTTGTCCAGAGATGCCCTGGACGTCTCCTCAGTTCTCCGCGACGTTTGAGGAGTCACAGGAATCACAGAAACTACTTTGGAACTACTTTGAGATGATTTAAACGCTTGAGACAGTTTTGAAAACTGTCGCAGAGACGTCTCTGAGACAAAAAAAAAAAAACTATCGAGACGTCTCTAATGCTTTTTTTTCCGTGCGGAATTGTCTCTGCGAAGTGAGATACAATCTCATCTGAAAAAGCGACTATATGTACACGTAACACCTACGATTCCTTGTGGCTCAACATGACAGTTAAACCAAGCTTCACCCCCCCCCCTGCTAACACCCAAGGATTAACCATACATGAAGCCAAATGTATGTACACGTTTCCGTGAATTCCAACATAAACCAGACACAGGCAAGTGCAAAACAGATGACCTCCTACTCATTGCTGGCCATGTCTCCATAAGCAGGGATGCAGATTGAGAATAATTGGTCTTCTACCCGTCTCTGCGACATAGTCTAAAACCGTTCTCAAATCAGTTACAAATCCGTTCTAAACTAGTCTCAAAACCGTCTCATGGCAATAAATACCACCAAAGAGACCTGGGATTTGAACAGGACATTAATTGACTGACTGCCATAAAAAAAAAGAAGAATTTTTCACAAAATTTTTATTCATAAACAGATAGAAGTACTGAGCTTTACGTGCATTGCTCCTGCGCGCAATAAAAAGATCTCCCTGTCAGGTGCACAACCGATGCACTATCAGTTGTGACCTTACATCACAGCTCTGATGCGCTGACAGACGACACTCCTAAATCATCGCTGGCCACGTCTACCATGAAACAAGGACGCAGGTATGAGAATAATTGGTTAGGAACCATCTCACGATATAGACTTCCAGTGCTTTTAATTAGCCAAGCATCTGACTTTCTCATTTTTGTGAGCCTGTACATGTCTTCAGAGTTGGATTGTACAGACTTGTTCGCATGGCTACACATGCACATTTGTATTCAATTGAATGTTTTGCATCCATTTAATAATAGCATTAATGGCAAGTCCAATAATCCGCATGTTACAATTACGTATGCGGACATTCAGAGCCATTACCCTCTATAAATCTTTTGAAGTTAATGGGTACTAATTTTCTCATCCTCATGGTAGTATCCAAGAGAGTAATACACTGATGGAGATGACGACATATGACTTTGACCTTTGATGCATAGCATGAATGTAGTAGTACGTATGGGACAGAGGAATTTAAGTTTTTTAGAAAAATTTCACTCCAAAACTCTCTGAAAGTATTTCCACTGATGTATTGAAGTTTGGTGTGATGAAAGGTCCAACCTCTAGTTACTTCTGTAAAGTTTTGAGTCATAATGATGTCACTTTTTTGTAAGCCTTTGTTAAGTCGCGACGAGAGTGTTACGTATGGGACAGTTACGTATGGATAATTTTGTCCCCATAGAGAATGCACACAATTTGATCTATATTTCTCAAATCAATTTTTTTTTCAATATGAAATAGCAAAAGATTTTTTCTTTTTAAAATGTTGTATTGAACATATTCAATAGGATTTTAAAAGAAATGGACAATTCCCACTATTCACTTCTTATGTTTTTCATTGTATTTGATTCTTATGTATTCATTGTTTTTATTTTCTGTATTTCTCCATTATTGCCAAATTTTTGGTTTTAATTTTTTCATGGATCAAGTATCATGGCAAAGCAAATTTTATAAACTCCAGAAAATGTGAATAAACTCTTTTTTTTATTTTCTTTCTACATCACTTTGTACACAAACTTCCCCATTGACATGTGTACAAAATGTCCCATACGTACACATTTTCCCAACGTAACAATACTTTAATTAACTATAAATTAAAAAAGTTAATTAAAATTTAAAATTAATAATGGGTATTAACTGTCCCACTGAATAAATTGAACTTCCAGAGTTGCAACAATTCAAGTTGTATTCTGGGAATAACTTAACAAAATGTCCTCAATTTGTTACGTATGGGACATTCATTGCTTGGACACAAGCTAATTTGCATATTAATTAGATTTCACCAATTTTTTTCATAAATTTTTTGAATGAAAGGGTCCATGTCCACCATGATTGAATCTCACTAATTTTGTTTTGATATTTCTATGAATTTTTATAAATGTCCTCATACTAACGCTCTGTTTACCAATTATGCAAATTAGATGCCCAAATTTGCTAATAAAATTGCATATTACAAATTTTTCTTTAGTGAAATTCTGATGTTTGACATTAAGGTCGTTCATATTCTACCAAAAGTCTTCATATAACGAAGATGAAAAAAAATTTTTTTTTGTCTGTTTAAGGGGGACCATATCTTGGACTTGGCCTAATAAAACGTACAAATGTACAGTACTAGTACTTCAATAACATACAATCATTTTGTCATTTTTTTAAAATTCTTTGGTACACATCGTGCATGCTACTGCTTAACTAATGTACAAACATTTATTAAGAAGACAAATAAAATTGTAGGTTAATTTTTACACCGTTTTGTTAAGAGTTTTCTCAAAAGGTATACTTTAAGACTAGCTATTTATAACACACAGCCAATGAGAGTGTTCGCTCTCAGCTCGCTTTAAAAATGCACCGTTTTCGGGTTAATCGATAAAAAAAACGCCCGCCTCCTTTTACTGTACTATGACACTTTGAAGCATGCAAAATTATATTATTAGAGGTAAAAACTGTAAATAAACAAACATGCACGTATTCTTGGGGGGGGGGGGGCTTGGTGCCCGCCAAATTAACATTAACTTAGGGGCGCCAAATTGGTTGCCAAGTCGAGCAAAACCTAAAAGGAATAAAAGATATTTTTATACCGCTGATGTGTATGACGGCCGAAGTTCCGAAAAAAATTTGCACCAACTCCCTCACGTAGCTAGCCCCCACTTTAAAATTTACTGATCGATAAAAATATTATGTCTGCCACTCCCCTACTGAAGAATTGATACAACACATGGTTTAAAATAGCGGATCAGTTATTGGTTGTAGACCAATTGGTGAGTGGACCAATTGGTGAGTGGACCAATTGGATGTAGACCAACCGGTGAGTGGACCATTGATGTGACCACTGGGTAAGTGGGGACAATTGGATGTAGCATTGGTGATTGACAATTGGATGTAGACAATTGGTGAGTGGACCAATCGGAGTAGACCACCGGTGGAGTGGCATTGGGATGTAGAACTTGAGTTGGCAATTGGATGTAGAAACTGGTGAGTGACAATGGATGTAGCACTGGTGAGTGGACCATTGGATGTAGACAGCGGTGAGTGGCCATTGGATGTGAACAAGCTGGTGGGACCATTGATGTAGAGAACTGGAGTGGACAATTGATGTGACGCATGGTGAGGCACCATTGGATGTACGATGACCCTGGTGGTGGAAATTGGATGTAACCAATTGGTGATGGATCATTGGGATGTGACAATTGGTAGTGGAACCATTGGTGTAGACCACGGTTGAGGTGGACGATTGGATGTAGACAAACTGTGGTGGGACAATTGGATGTAGAGGATGTGCTGGAATTGGAATGTAGACAATGGTTAGTGGCATGGGTGTAGAACAAATGGTAGTGGACCATTAGGGTTTAGACTGAATGGAGGTAGACCTATTGGCTAGTGGACCAATAGGTTGTAGACCAATAGGTGTTTTACCGATCCACAGCGTCATAAAACGTCATAATTTGGGTCAACTGTTGGATCCGTGGAGCCGTCGATTAAAAAACCCACGGATCCATGGATCCGTGGGTTTTGCAGAATCCTCCTTTGTGAATTCGGGCCTTTAGGTTTCCAGTCACCCATTTTCCAAACTGAAATCCTATTTATATACATTAATAGGAAAAATACTGAATGATTTAAACCCATAGGCAGTGACGTGTCTCTTGAATTACATATAATAATGATTGAATAATTTCCATATTCTTGTTTATCTTCTGTCTCATTTGATGCAAAGGGAGAATGAAAGAGGGAACTGAATAAATCTATTAGATACAAATGTACATGTTAGTGAATGTGTTATCAATTGCCTATATTTGTTTCCTTTATTTTAACTCAACTACTCAAGTAATAGCCATTTATTTTAACTGGAGCATCATTCCCGAATTCTCCCTAGACTGCTTCGACACCACAGGCCCCTTTTACCCAAATCAGTTACTAATGGGATGAATACCCTAATGGTTTTCTAAAATAAATACATCCCATGATTGCCTGTACCCAAGTATACTCCTATCCCACACCCCCAAGGGGAATCCACTGTCCTAAACCCAACACCGAGGGCCTTCTACATTCCCGGCTACCCCTTCTTTTCTCTCTCTCTCTCTCTTCCCTTGGTTCAGTAACAACTTTGATAGCCCGGCTCGGGTTTCTAAACGCACCTCTCTCGCTGGCGTCGTCAACAAGTATTATCTCGGTGAGGAGTTCCCTCGGCGATCGGTTGATGATGCTGTGGATGCTTCGTAATAGCGTGCTCCACGCTTCGTTGTGAAAGACGATGATGACGCTGGTGCTCGGTAGCTCTGAGACGGAGGGATAACGCTTTCTCTTACACCTACAGAAAATCAAAAAGATAGAGGGAAGAAAAAGGGAAAACTTGGTATCAATAATGCTCCTTGAACTTTTACAGAAGCAGTTTCTTGATGCGTAAATGAAAAGAGCTCACTTCCAAAAGGTACTAAATCCATGTCTGTTGACAAATTGGGTTATTGATATCAGACCATTGTTTGGGTTGATATCTGTGTCTGTTTAGCTAAAGTATTAACCTAGATTTTGAGAGCAATTTATCACCAATTGCACCTTTTGATACCACTTTCGCATAGATGAATGTAGCAAATTTTCTAAAGAAACACTTATTTCTTATAAGTTAGAAAAGTGGATTTAGAGCCTTTTGGTGGCAAGCTCTTCAAATACAGTACATAAGACATTGGTCTTTATCAGTCCTTCTGTCTCTCAATATAGTTAATTGTAAATGAACCTTAATGTAGAAATAGACCTACATGAATTTCCTATAAATGCCAAATATTTTATGATCTTTAATAAGCAGCTTATTCAGTTTGCAGATCCCACGGAATAAGAGTACAATAACAAATTTTCCCAAGGGTCTGCTAAAAGGAATCTTTATTCATGATAAATGAGCAAAGCACGAAGTATAAATTTCAAAGCAGAAATAGATAAGAATACTAGATATAACTTATAATTCTTTTAAATGTGTATTATATCAAGGAGTGCAAGAAAAATTAAAGATCTGAAAAGAGCAATGTACTGCTCATTTCTTGTTCCGCACTGCTCATTCTTGTTTGCCGTTCCTGCCGCAAAAGAACTGTCCATCTACAATACCTTTCCCTCCTCTTTACCCATTTTTTTTTTCCTTTTCTTTTCTAGTATTATGCATTTCCAAGCATGCACGGTTCTCCTCCTGTTGTATTAAAGCAATATCTTTGTATTTTAAAATGATTAAGGTAGTAATCCCATATGATTGAATTGAAATATATTTTCATTTCCTTTCGTGATGTAAGCAGTTATGAATATAAAATATACTCAAACCTTATAAAAACATGTACGTCCCGTCATAACACATTTATCCTGACCAGGATTCTGCAGATAATTTCTTTTGAATTAAATTCAGTTTTATATCCGTTATTTCCGTTCTCCACTGCAATATAAAACTAGGCTGTTTTTTTTTTTTTTAAGCATTTATATCTAAATCTAGTCTTGACCCACAAATGGTAAATACTTATTTTTTCTTTATCCTGATCTAGATTTAGCATGCTATAATTCTTTTTAAATCATGCTATTATTATTGTGTTATTTTTTCTCTCTTATACCTTGTGCATTTATGAATACAATATTTTTTTAAGAATCACCTACATGTACATGTACATTGACATGTATTTCTGAATCCTAGATCAGTAACTGTGAACATGTTGGCTTGCCCTTTAAAAACAAAAACATATATCTAAACGAACGACCTAAAGTCTATTTTTACGAGAAGTATGATTGATTAGAGAAGCCTAACGGTGATATTCTATCTGATTGATTTCGGTTTCCTTGGCCATGACAGAAAATTGATGATCAATTTGTTTTCATCTGCAACTCATATTAATAGCCGTATCTCATGGGTACTGGTACCGCCGAAGTATCGATTGTTTGCAAAGGTACACGTCGGGGACCTTGTTCCAATGAGTGCACACGTGAAGTGTGAATATCAAATTGGTAATATGCATTTTCCCCGATTGATTAGGTAGTACATTGCATATTAATAAAAGGTCTGGCCGAGTTACATGTAACTCCTTAAAATAGCAACCTTGCATTACCGCCTAAATATCTAATATTTGCTCAAGTTTATGTATGTACGGGAGCTTGTTTGAGCGTCTGAATGCACACTTTGCAGTGTGAATATCGAATTGGTAGTACTTGGTATTCACAGCACATGAACTGGAGAGTAGTATGCATTTTTCAATTGATTAGGGAGTGTATTAGAGATTCTGACTGAGTAAAAGTGAATACATACGAATGTAGGGCCTATTGTACACCTACAATATATACATCTCCATACACTGTTCATGGTGTCATACCAATTTTTGAGCTCTAATCATGCAAATTTTGATAATGCATTGAAGATACATTGTAAGTCCCCTAAGGAAAATGTAAAAATCAAGTTTAATGACAAAATGTGCCACAGCATTTTGTTATCTTTGGATAACTTTGCACAAAATTGAAAAAGAGACTTGTACAAGATCATGATCATATCTACAAAATGTAGTAAGAATCATAAAGGCATTTTTAATTAAGTATAATTAAACTATACAACACGTCTCAATCTTCTAGTCATAGACACATTTCAAACATGAAAGTAAGTTGTTTTTTTTAATTAAAAAGGAGAATAACTGTAGCTTACATGTACACAATTAAGAATAAAATGAGAGGGTACATGTACAATGTATGTGTACACATAATGAAAAGAGAGGGTACATAATAAAATGAGAGAGTACATAATTAAAAAAAAATGAAGGTACAAGTACAACTGTACATACATGTACATGTAATAAAATGAGAAGAAGGTACATGTACAGGGCGCTACAAACCCACTTGCCCGCTTGCCCGGGGCAAGTGAAAACCACTGGTGGGCAAGTAACGATCAAATTCACTTGCCCGATCGGGTAAGCCATGGTTTGAGAGCAAGATATACATTGTGTACATGTATGTGCGACATTTCACCCCAAAACACAATAAAATATGTGTTTATGAATACGAATCAGAAGAAATATCACACACAAAAAAATGCTTTAATATTCTTGGATGCAATCTCCCTATACGCTCATCATTTATGGACTCTTATTAGGTCTCAGATGGTAGTTGCTATTAAGAATTAAATCATGATTAGGGTCCAAACAAAGAAAATGAAAAGAAAATATGGGCAACTGTCTTTTTCTTGTAGGCAAGCAAAATCAAATTTCACTTACCCAACAGGGTAAGCGAAAATTTTTTTTTTTTTTGTAGAGGCCTGCATGTATATAAAGAAATTTAGTAAATGAGAAGGTGAGATATAATTCAAATCTCTATAAAATGAAGAGAATATACATGTACATAGATAAAATGAAGAGAATATAGATTAATAAATTTCAATGAAAAAAGTCAAGGTAACAACCAGCCTTGCATTTTCTTGCAGATGTGTGTCTTTATGTTGGTGGCATGTCACTTCGCGGAATCTTTTTTGAGACAGTTTGGAAACAGCTTGGACGGTTTTGAAACTTGTCCCAGAGATGCCTCTGGGACGTCTCCTCAGTTCCCGCGACGTTTGAGGAGTCACAGGAATCACAGAAACTACTTTGGAACTACTTTGAGATGATTTAAAACGGCTTTGAGACAGTTTTGAAAACTGTCGCAGAGACGTCTCTGAGACAAAAAAAAAAAAACTATCCGGAGACGTCTCTATATGCTTTTTTCCGTCGGCGGAAGATGTCTTGCCGAAGATGAGATTACAATTCTGCATCTGAAAGCGACTATATGTACACGTAACACCTGCGATTCCTTGTGGCTCAACATGACAGTGTTAACCAAGCTCCCACCCCCCCCCCCCTGCTAACACCCATGAGATAAACCGATACATGAAGGCCTAAATGTATGTACACGTTTTCCGTGAATTCCAACATAAACCAGACACAGGCAAGTGCAAAACAGATGACGCTCCTACTCATTGCTGGCCATGTCTACCATGAAGCAGGGATGCAGATTTGAGAATAATTGGTCTTCTACCCGTCTCTGCGACTAGTCTAAAAACCGTCTCAAATCAGTTACAAATCCGTTCTAAACTAGTCTCAAAACCGTCTCATGGCAAGTAAAATACCACCAAAAGAGACCTGGGATTTGAACAGGACATTAATTGACTGACTGCCATAAAAAAAAAGAAGAATTTTCACAAATTTTTTTATCAGTAAACAGATAGAGTACTGAGCTTTACGTGCATTGCTCCTGCGCGCCAATAAAAAAGCATCTCCCTGTCAGGTGCACAACCGATGCACTATCAGTTGTGACCCTCACATCACAGCTCTGATGCGCTGACAGACGACACTCCTAATCATCGCTGGCCACGTCTACCATGAAACAGGGACGCAGGTATGAGAATAATTGGTTAGGACACCATCTCAGCGCATATAGACTTCCAGTGCTTTTAATAGCCAAGCATCTGATCTTCTCTCATTTCTGTGAGCCTGTACATGTTCTTCAGAGTGTGATTGTACAGACTTGTTCGCAATGGCTACACATGCACATTTGTATTCAATTGAATGTTGTTGCATCCTATTTAATAATAGCATTAATGGGCAAGTCCAAGATAATCCGCATGTTACAATGTACGTATGGGACATTTCAGAGCCATTTACCCTCTATAAAATCTTTTTGAAGGTTAAGGGTACTAATTTTTCTCATCCTCATGGTAGGTATCCAAGAGAGTAATACACTGATGGGAGATGACGACATATGACCTTTGACCTTTGATGCAATAGCATGAAATGTAGTACGTTACGTATGGGACCAGAGGAATTAAGTTTTTTAAGAAAAATTTTCAACTCCAAAACTCTCTGAAAGTATTTCCACTGATGTATTGAAGTTTGGTGTGATGAAAGGTCCAACCCTCTAGTTTACTTCTGTAAAGTTTTGAGTCATAATGATTGTCACTTTTTTTGTAAGCCTTTGTTAAAGTCGGAGAGGACGGTTACGTATGGGACAGTTACGTTATGATAATTTGTCCCCATAGAGAATGCACACAATTTTATCTATATTTCTCAAATCAATTTTTTTTCAAATATGAAATAGCAAAGATTTTTTTCTTTTAAAATGTTGTATTGAACATATTCAATAGATTTTAAAAGAAATGGACAATTCCACTATTCATTCTTATGTTTTTCATTGTTTGTGAATTTCTAGTATCTATTGTTTTTATTTTTTCTGTATTTCTCCATTATTGCCAAATTTTTTGGTTTAATTTTTTTCATGGATCAAGTATCATGGCAAAGCAAATTTTATAAACTCCAGAAAATGTGAATAAATCTCTTTTTTTTTATTTTCTTTCTACATTCACTTTGTACACAAACTTCCCCATGACATTGTGTACAAATGTCCCATACGCTAACACATTTCCCATACGTAACAATACTTTAATTAACTATAAATTAAAAAGTTAATTAAATTTTCAAAACTTAAAATGGTATTATACTGTCCCACTGAATAAATTAGAACCCAGAGTTGCAAAATTCAAGCTTGTATTCTGGAATAACTTAACAAATATCTCTCAATTTGTTACTATGGGACATTTCATGCTTGGACACAAGCTAATTTGCATATTTAATTAGATTTCACCAATTTTTTTCATAATTTTTTTTGAATGATAAGGGTCCATGTCCACCCTGATTGAATCTCACTAATTTTGTTTTATTTTCTATGAATTTTTATAAATGTCCCATACGTAACGCTCTGTTTACCAATTATGCAAATTAGATGCCCCAAATTTGCATAAATTTGCATATTAACAAATTTTTCTTAGTGAAATCTTTGAGGTTTGACATAAGGCTTTCATATTCTACCAAAACTCCTCATAAGACAAGATGAAATTTGTCTTTAAGGGACATTATCTTGGACTTGGCCTAATAACGTACAAATGTACAGGTACTAGTACTCAATAACAGTACAATCATAGTTTGTCATTTTTTAAAACTCTTTGGTACACATGTGCATGTGACTGTACAATGTACAACATTATAAGAAGAATTTTTTTTTGGATACCCAGAGAAAAGTTGAAATTTCCTTGTAATTGTGTTGAATATTGTTTTATAATTTTCTTCTTTATTTTACATGTATTTACATTTAATTTGTAGCAACAATGCACATGCTTAATGGCAAACAATTGGCTTCATGTTGGTAAATTGAATGTTAATTGTCTTTTTTGAAGAAAAAAAACCCAACAGTACAATGTAATGTACATGTAAATGGAAAACACACTTGAAAACATGAACTGTACCTTGAAATTGAAGCCATATTTCTTTTTAATATTAATTTTCTACTCAAGTTACCCTTGTAATTGCAGTAAATCATTGATGACGAGGATAGGATGTCAAACAAATGGGCATTTCATGTTATCAATCATTATTACGAGACAGCCTGGCATTTATTAGGATTAAGGTTCATTCATACAAAAGACAGTAAACTGCCTTCAAATTTATGAACTGAAATCATTCATGTATTTAAAGTTCACATTGATGTTCGCCTCATAATATTGAATCCATACACCCTCCCACCCCCCCCCCCTGACAATAGACTAATGTACGCAACTCAATGCACCAACCATATAAGAGCATGAGTGATCTCCCTCACTCTCACCCGCCCCCCCCCCCCCCCTCCCGCTCCACTGAACTAATTTCTTCTTTAAAAACTTGCTATCCACAGAAATTATTCATGACAATTATATGTCAAGTCTATGCAAGGCATCACAACTGATTCTACAGGAACATGTTGGTGTGTCAGTGTTGATTATAACGAGATTGAATAACCTTGTGGAGGTTTGCAAAACTCTCGAGCTGTGCAGATCTAGGATGTAATGCTGTCATTGCATGTAAAAATTGTAGTAGAATTGTCTCATAGAGGAATAATAAAGTTGCCAAAGTAGGTTCGATTGACAACTTGTTTCTTTAAAGTTGTTTCATGTGACTAGGCCTATGCCTTTATTAGATTTACGTAAACTTCCGATGCTCTTTCTTGTTTCTATATTATCCATTTCGCTATCTTCTTTAGATTTCTCTTTCACGCAAGAATCCCTCTCTTCTCCTTTCCTCACCCCCCGCCCCCCACCCTCCCCTGTTTATCTCTCTCTCTCTCTCTCTCTTTCTCTTCTTCTTTCTTTCTAGATACATGTAGAATGTTTCACACATTTTTTTCTTTTCTCTTTCTCTCTTCCTTTCCATTAAAGTCCCTGAAACTCGGAATCGGTGGGAATGCGCGTTTTCCTGAGCTCCATTGACTTGTACACAATGTCAGTCAGGCTTACGCATGGGTCGGACTAATGGGATTAACATTGCGGACAGCACAAACATGACGAAGTTGCCGAATTCAGCCAGTCAGTCGGGTCAGTAGCTTCGGTTTCTCGATTCATCAACAATAGACTCTCAACGGGTCTCTTCGTATAAATTCAAGAGAGGACTTGTATAATGCTCCATTTAAAAAACAAAACATATGTTAGATTTACTTCTGAATTCTGGTCAGTTAGGCTATAGCCATGAAGGATTACCGGATTACCTCCAGACGGGTTGTCGCTGGAGATTACGCAACACGCCTCAGGCTCTGATTGGAATGTTATTATTTCATCCGAGATAAGGTGATTTCCCCATGTTTTATCAATTACGAGTCCCTTTAACACTTTATATATTTCCATTGTCTTTTCCACTATTTCGCTATCTACTATAGATGTCAAAGTCAGTCAATGCTCTCTAACTCTTTCCTCTAGCTCTATTTTCTCTTTCTAAAATCTCCATCTCTCTCTCTTACTTTCAATTTTATATACATCTCTGCATTTTTATTATATTATATCTTCCACTACAACATCTTCTAAATAATCAGGGGGAAATCAAAATATTCTAGGGCCTGATGGCATTAAAGCGAAATTACTGTCGTGGTCATAAGATTAAATTGCGAAGAAACTTTTTCAAAGTGATTGGGAAAGGATGGTAACAATTCAAGAACTGTTGTGTGCCGTGAGGTATTTGATGCAATTCTACTGAGAGTATTTAAACAGCCAATGCACATAAAAATGCATGTATGGGACTACAAACAAATGTTTGACCCAAACATTTCAACTGATTATCTGAAATCCTTTGCAGAGGATTTTTCTACTACATTCTAGCTAAATAAAACAGTCCGAGGGCAGCGTGAGCTGTAATAAGCCGAGAGTGCGAATTTTATACAACTTTCTCAGTCCTCTATCTGCACTCTGCGGAGCTGTGCGGACCTGTGCGGGCTAAAACTGAGATTTTGCAACTCTTGTAGATTTTGATTTTGTGAACGGAATTTCCTGATTCTTACATATTTAGAAAGAAGAAATTCTAAACCTACCTATCATGCACATTTTATGGTATTTTATCATATCTGAATATTGTAAAAGTATTGGTGAAAGATATGGAACAAAAACATATATTCAGTTCGGTATAAGTGACAAGAAAAGTAGTTATTTTTGCATGATTCCAAAAGAAAATTACATATTTGGAAAGAATGAAATCTTAGCTTTAAAACGTAGTAACTTTTAATATCCTTTAGGGCCTATTTTTTATACCAGTCAGGAGCTAGCAAAATATAAAGCAAGTCCAAAATACAGAAAATGCGGCTTTCTGATTGGCTGCTTGAATCAAGGATTGATGCGAGCGGGGATTTTGAAACACGTGGGAGCCGTTACCAGACCGCGCAGTGACATTTGGTGCGTGGTGAGATTCGCATCAGCCAATCAAATCACACTCAAAATCAGACCAGCCAATCAGATCGCAGTTATTGAAGCAATTTTGTATTTGCTGCACATTTAGCTAGCTCCTGACTGGTATAAATCTTGAAATACCATGTTTGGTGTATTTTTGGAAAGCTGAAGAGTTGCTGAAGATTATGAACCTATTTTCTCGTCGAATCATTGAAAACAAAGCGTATTTGTGGCTAGTTATTAAAAAAATTCCCAAACGGATTTTTTAAGCAAAATATATCCAACAATTTCTACTATTTTGAAAGACATATTTTCTTTCTTATTAAGGAATATTTATTTTGATAGTATGATATATTAATCCCGAAAATTTCATGTCAAATAGTCATTTCTATGCAGAATTATAACCGCACAAAGACAGGGGTACAAGCTGCTAATTACGTATTCAAACACACAAACTCATGAATAGGACTTGCATAAAAACGAGCGATTTCAAAAGCGCTGCCGGTGGACTGAAAATACCAAAATAAAATACAAAAATTTGAAAGCTCCCAATAACTTTGTTCAAATTCCCACCACACTAAATTCTCTTTAAACTAAGACATCATTCAACCATGCATTTTTGTATGTTTTTTTGTTTGTTTGTTGTTTTTTGAGGGGGGGGGGGCTGCTTTGTTAGGATCTTTTGGGCAATTTGGGGGCAAATTGCCCTACATGTATGCCCCTCATGTATCATGGCAAATTCTGGCTCGTACAAATTACTGAATATCAGCCAAGTGTTTATCCTTGCTTGAAGAGGGGAATATCGGTGTTACAAATGTAAGTGTTTATCAACCTGCAAGGCATGGTAACCTTGGGTTAAGGTCACAGGGCTCTTATCAGAGGGTCACTATCATTGCCCCACTTCAATGATCACTTAGCACTCATCAAGATAGATAATATGTCTCGCCAATCTTGCCTCAGGATTTAATGTATGCTGGCATGTATACATGGTGTACATACATGTGTACTATGCATGCATTTGTGTACAAATTTATCGTGGCTCTTAAAGAGAATCTAGTGCAGTGGGAAAGTTGAACAAAATTATTGAGAGCTTTCATGTTTTTTGATGCTATTCAGGATAGTATCACAAATAGTAACAAGATGAATCCTTGACCGCACGCGGTCGAAATATATGCCTCCGCTATTGCCAGATAAGAAAAATATCGCACATTCATCTGTTCATTTTGCTTTATAGAATGACATTTTTTACCTTGACCTTTGACCTTGTGACCCCAAACCTAATCAGACCATATTCCTCTGGTGATAGATACTACCCTTAAATTTGAAGTTTATATCTTAATTGGTTCCCGAGATATCGCGATGACAAACTCAATACATCGATTTTCACATCTTGAACTCTGTGACCCTTGACCTTTGACCTATATAATCCAAAATCTAATCAGATCATCTTCCTATGGCGGTACATACTACACCTAAGTTTGAAGCTCATATCTCAAATGGTTCTTAAGATATCGCGATAACAAACTCAATACATAGAATTTCACTATTTGACCTCCGAACCTTGACCTTTGACCTACATACTCCAAAATCTAATCAGATCATCTTCCTATAGTGGTACATACTATCAACAAGTTTGAAGCTCATATCTCAAATGGTTCTTGAGATATCGCAATAACGAACTCAAAACATAGAATTTCATTATTTTTGACCTCTGTAACCTTGACCTTTGACCTATATACTCCAAAATCTAATCAGATCATCTTCCTATGGTGGTACATACTATCCCCAAGTTTGAAGTTGATATCTCAAGTGGTTCTTGAGATATCGCGATGACGAGCAAGCGGGACGTACGGACGGACGGTCGGACGGACGGACAACCCGAAAACATGATGCCTCCAGCACCACCTTCGGTGGCGGAGGCATAAAAAGGTCCACTGTAAGGATTGCTCTTCAATAACCCCAATAGTCATATAACCCAAAAATATACCCCAAATAGCTGAATTTGTTCGATTGGGCCAAACCTTTTTATTTTTGTTCCATACATGTATTTCTGTGTACGTAGAGCATACATGTATGACTCTAAGCACAAATCATTTTTTTTTTTTTTTTTATTTTGGCGATTCCTACAAAAATGTAAATCTCACAGCATACAATAATGCTTTAATTGCTATTAACTTTCCCGAAGTACCGGTACTGTAAACAGTGTCTTCCATATTTCAATTTTTACTTTAGGACATTACAAGGCTAAATAATCAAATGACAATATGTAAAGTTGGTTTGCTGAACTGAAATGAAAGTTTTTCTTCATTCAATTTTTTAAAACTTTACAACACTTTAAAATAGGGAGTTTTTCAAACACAATTATTTTTACAAAAATGTGAAAATTATGGTTTCTGTGTTTGCTCTATAGATAACTTGTACTGTAAAACAATATTTGGAACTTTTGAGTCATAGGTCTACTAAATGAGTGTACAACCAGCCATAAATCACCAAAGTTTTGTACATGTTGTACTGTACTTGTGGAAATATCTGCGGTACATTATTTTTGCGGATTTCGCTCAAAGATTAAGATCGGCAGGCACGAATTTAAAAACACATGAATATAGCCTACAATGTATCGTCGGCTAAGAACCAGAAGGGCGCTATGACAGATCAAAGATGTTCCGTTGAGAACCGGAAGGGCCCTATTACTATTAACTTTGCACAGCAATAGCGCCCTTCTGGTTCTCAACGGAATATCATGCAATAATGCCCTTCTGGCTCTAAACAGACGGTATACACTGTATGCATATTTGAATGGGTTGAATTGCATTCTTACATAAATACAGCACGAAAAATAACAGGGAATACAATATACAGGTATAGTAGGATGTAAATGTAGTATGTACATGTACAATGTAAAAGGGTACATGTTGTAGATCTCTATTCCAAAACAAAGGATACAATATAGCCTACTGGTACATGTGCAAGTATTTTTGTGTGAGGAGCACAATGAGGAAGAGAAAATCAGATGTCACTGCACACCCAAAACCCATTATTTGTCACAACAGATTCATGACTGAATCCCTCAGCTTGCTCATCAAATCAATGATACGCTCTCCATAGTATCACCCTCTCTCCTCATCTCTGTCATACTATCTCTCAATCTTCCCCCCTCCCTCTCTCTCTCTCTCTCTCCAAATCTATCCCCCCCATCTCTCATTCTTCTCTCCTTCTCTCTCTAATCCATTCTCCATCCCTGCACACACACACACAAAAAAAATGTAATTATAAAGTTTCACCTCTACTTCTTTTTCTTCATCTGTAATCCTCAAACTTCTCAAACCTCTTTTTTCCCACTATCACATGTAGTTTTCTCCTAGTGTTAGTACTTTCTACACACTGTGGTTGATTTAACTCTTAACGTGCCACATTAATTTAGCCAAAAAAGTAGACTTTCTTTTATTTATTTTTTTCTAAATGGCATGAAAAAGTCTTGCTTAGTGTAAATGTCTGGAAATTGATCTACAGACACAATACAATCAACTGTGCTATTTGCAACGTCTATGCTGGAAGCAATCAAGAGAAAATGAATTATTACAATTGTATATTGCACGAAAACGTGTCCGTGGCACGCTAAGGGTTAATTACCCATTCCCATGATTTATAACCCGTTCTTCTCCCTCCCCTCCTCCTCATTCTCCTTACCCTGCTTTTTCTTCCTTTTCTTTTCTCTCTTGCTTTTTTTCCTCTCCTCTCTCTTCTTTTTTCTTCTATCTCCTATTCTCTCCACTTCTCTCCATCTCCACTTCTCTCCTTCTCCTCTTTTCATTTACATTGTATCTTCTCTTTTTACCTCTCTTCTCTTCTCTCTTCTGCTGTTCTCTTCTGTTTTATTTTTTTCTTCTCTTCTCTCCATATCAGATATAACTCTTCACAAACTTGATGATGTTTCTATGATAATTGATATGTTTCTATGATGACAAAATCACTCAAGTCGATTCCTTCCCATACTGGAGGGAATCGACTGGGTTTGTGTCATCATAGAAACATCATCACCGCTGTCAAAGCTTGAAAAGATTTACAACCAATCAACTTGGGGTCCAATTCAATCTCTGATGTTCTTGAGGCTTTATACAGGGAGGCTCGTCACACAAGGGCCAAATAGTCAATGCAAATTACATGTATGATTGCAAGTCAGTAAAAATTTACAAATCCGCATGGCTTATTTTTGCTGTTAATCAATGTATGGAGAGAGTTTGATTTTTTTTTCACATGATTTTTTTTTTTATTTGAAGACAATACTGTAGAAGAAGGGATCTTGAAGAGAACAGAAAGATCGATGATAAAAAAAAAATTGTGGTGTTAAAATATCTGATAGAAAGGACAGAAAAGAGCTCATGGAAAGATTGGTTTTGGAAGAAACTATTGTGGAAAATTGGATGGGATTCAGATGATGTTTCTATGATGACACAAATTGTATCCAATACTTTGATAGACTGGGTTTTGTCATCAAAGAAACATATCATAGAAACATCATCACCGGCTTCAGCGCTTGAAAAGATTTAAAACCAATCAACCCAGGGTCCAATTCAATCTCTGATGTTCTTGAGGCTTCTTTACAAGGAGGCTCTTCACACAAGGGCCAAATCGTTGATGCAAATTATGATTGCAAGTCCCTAAAAATTTACAAATCTGCGTGGCTTATTTTTGCTCCCAGTCAATCAAACATGGAGAGAGTTTGATTTTTTTGATTTTTTTTTTTACATGATTTTTTCAATTTGATTCAATTTTGATGAGATTGAGATGATGTTTCTATGATGACACCAAACTATACATATCCAATACTTTGATCGACTGGGTTTTGTCTTCAAAGAAAGATATCAAAGCAACATCATCATCGCCGTCAAAGCTTGAAAAGATTTACAACCAATCAACCTAGGGTCCAATTCAATCTCTGATGTTCTTGAGGCTTCTTTACAAGGAGGCTCTTCACACAAGGGCCAAATCGTTGATGCAAATTATGATTGCAAGTCTGTAAAAATTTACAAGTCTGCATGGCTTATTTTTGCTGTCAATCAAAGTATGGAGAGAGTTTGATTTATTTTTTTAACATGATTTTTTTTTCAATGTGAAGACAATAGAAGAAGGTATCTTGAGGAGAACAGAAAGATCGATGATACAAAAAATTTGTGGTGTTAAAATATCTGATAGAAAGAACAGAAAAGAGCTCATGGAAAGATTGTTTTTTGGAAAAAACTATTGTGGAAAATTGGATGGGATTCAGATGATGTTTCTATGATGACACAAATTGTATCCAATACTTTGATAGACAGGTTTTGTCATCAAAGAAACATATCATAGAAACATCATCACCGGCTTCAGCGCTTGAAAAGATTTAAAACCAATCAACCCAGGGTCCAATTCAATCTCTGATGTTCTTGAGGCCTCTTTACAAGGAGGCTCTTCACACAAGGGCCAAATCGTTGATGCAAATTATGATTGCAAGTCTGTAAAAATTTACAAATCTGCATGGCTTATTTTTGCTGTCAATCAAAGTATGGAGAGAGTTTGATTTATTTTTTTAACATGATTTCTTTTTCAATTTGAAGACAATAGAAGAAGGGATCTTGAAGAGAACAGAAAGATCGATGATAAAAAAAATTGTGGTGTTAAAATATCTGATAGAAAGGACAGAAAAGAGCTCATGGAAAGATTGGTTTTGGAAAAAACTATTGTGGAAAATTGGATGGGATTCAGATTATGTTTCTATGATGACACAAATTGTATCCAATACTTTGATAGACTGGGTTTTGTCATCAAAGAAACATATCATAAAACATCATCACCGGCTTCAGCGCTTGAAAAGATTTAAAACCAATCAACCCAGGGTCCAATTCAATCTCTGATGTTCTTGAGGCCTCTTTACAAGGAGGCCCTTCACACAAGGGCCAAATCGTTGATGCAAATTATGATTGCAAGTCTGTAAAAATTTACAAATCTGCATGGCTTATTTTTGCTGTTAATCAAAGTATGGAGAGAGTTTGATTTATTTTTTTAACATGATTTTTTTTTTCAATGTGAAGACAATAGAAGAAGGTATCTTGAGGAGAACAGAAAGATCGATGATACAAAAAATTTGTGGTGTTAAATTATCTGATAGAAAGAACAGAAAAGAGCTCATGGAAAGATTGGTTTTGGAAGAAACTGGATGAGATTGAGATGATGTTTCTATGATGACACAAACTATACATATCCAATAATTCGATCGACTGGGTTTTGTCCTCAAAGAAACATAAACATCATCACCGCCATCAAAGCTTGAAAAGATTTAAAACCAATCAACCCAGGGTCCAATTCAATCTCTGATGTTCTTGAGGCTTCTTTACAAGGAGGCTCTTCACACAAGGGCCAAATCGTTGATGCAAATTATGATTGCAAGTCCCTAAAAATTTACAAATCTGCGTGGCTTATTTTTGCTACCTGTCAATCAAACATGGGCTACATTTTGCCTTATTAAACTTTGCTTTCAAATAGTAAAAAAAAAAAAATACCTTAAATTTTTTAAACCTTATTTTTGCTGTCAATCAAAAATGGAGAGAGTTCCGTTTCTTTATTTTTTTTTAATGCATACATTAGTATAAGAGGTTAATGCGACAAGTGAGTGGGCATGTAAGTCACGCTGTCTCCAAAATCTTATTTTGAATGTCATGCACAAAAAAAAAAAAAAAAAAAAAAAAAAAAAAAAAAAAATCAAAATTTGTGAGGTATCGCGATTGGAAAACACCTCTGAACTACATTTTGCCTTATTAAAGTTTGCTTTCAAACAGTTAAAAAAAGGTACCTCTCTAATTTTCCAACAAATGATTGCAATCATAATTGCGATTAAAGTCCTTGTGTGAAAGCCCTCAATGCAATTTACTTGAGCTAATGTGCAGACTACAATTGTACATGTACATGTACATGTGCATTTCAAAAACCCATTCATAAAGCTTGTCATTTACAATCTGATCTACACAGACATGTAAGATGTACATTGCACAACTCAATCCAAAATACAAATTTATTCAATCATTGCTAATGCAACACAATTCTATTTGTTGCTACGGAGTCATCATAATTACTTAGGGACTGGTATATGTTGCTATGAAGACGCTTTTAGTTGCTAAGGAATTCGGTCGACTGGGTATAATATACAAGTACATGTACGTGTACACGTGTGTAATCGTTATATGATGTGTATTGAAAAGTTATACAAATTACTACTGTCGATGAATTTGTTATTACGTACATGTATGTGCATCGGTAATTTGTTATAAAGCAGTCATGATTTTAAAACAATAACAATGATAATGTTCATGTACTGTAATCTACATTGCAGCATTACAACATGTTTTAGTCATGTAGTAATTCTCCCACCTCCCTCCACCCCCCCCCCTCCGCCCCAATTCTGTTGCTCTTTTCTTTTTTTTTTTTCTTTTTTTTTTTTTTATTGATTGATGGTTAAATCAAATAAAAGCAAGAATTCAAACAGACACTGGTAGGTCAAAATAATTTTCATTACATCACACTTTACATTTAACGGGAAAAAATCGTGTACAGCATATATTTTTTTTTCCTTTTTTACAACATCCGCAAATCTCCCAATTACTGTCTTGCTCCTAACATTCATTTTTTGCATCACTTCATCGTTGCCGAGGCAATTTTCTTGGATCAGCTGCATGCGAACAAGTCAAGTGGTCTGAGCTTTCATGCAGACAGACAATTTCAGACAAATTGATGCCGTCAGCCCTTGAAGGGTTTTTACTTTTAATTATCAATATACTAGAGAAATTAGGCGCTGCTGCACTAGCTCGAGCTAAAAAATAGGGCGCTAATTGAAAGATCGGGGGAAAAAAAAAGAAACCGGTCCTGCACTAGCTCAAGCTATTTTAACATTCCGCATTTACGACCTGACCTGACCTTGACCAAACAAGCCCTATGTGTATTACGCAACTGGGAACTACTGCTACATACGCGGACAGGTGCACGATTTCGGATTTAGCTTGAGCTAGTGCAGCACCGCACACAAAATAGCACGCTATTTCATGCTAAAATCACAACCAGCTCGATTTTTTCAAAAAATCCTAAGATGACTCAGGTTTGGATTTCCTCCAAATCAGCGTGCTATTTGACCACAAAGTCGGATCTGCTCTGATCGAGCTAATTCCTTGGATCACAAATAGTGCGCTATTTGAAATAGTTCGAGCTAGTGCAGCACCGCCTATTGAGTGTTGCTAGGGTACTAGAGAGGGTGCTTGGGTGTGTAGGAAATGGGGCATTAACAGGAAAATGGAGTTTGTTTTTAATGGAGAAGTGAAAGAGATGGTGGGGATGGTTTATTGATAGAATCCTGATGAGTGATGATTGATGTGAATGAGGAAAATGGATGACATTGTCTGTTGAGAGCTTGGTGGGTGCTAAGGTATGGGTTACACTGAATTGCCATATAGATTTGAAAATTTACTTTTTTATACACATTGTCAGAAATAATGTTGTACCCTAATATAGAGGTGTAATCCCTATTCAAATTCAATCTCGTATAATTTTAACTTTTAAGAATGAGAACTTTTTGTCAATTATCACCATTTTGGCTTCCTTGTTTACTGTAAAAAGTGGAATTTCCTCTTTTTAAATGTACATTTACAGTACACTGTATGAGTGGAATTGACAACCAATGACATGTCCCGTAAAAGTATGACATTTACAAGTGAATTTACCTATTTGCAGTATATGACCCACTGCATACCTTTCACTTATCAGACATCCTAAAGAGGGGTTTCTACGAAGCAAGTAAATGATTTGTGAAGAAACGAATGTCAAATCTATCAATCATTTTAAATAGGCAACAACTTTTATAAGGCTTTTTTATGTGGCAAAAGCCTTTGAAGAATAAAAATGACTGTTGGATTCAGCATTTGCAAATCCTTTGCACACCCTTTGAAAACCCCCCTTTACCAGTTACTTAGGATTAGAGAGAGGCTTCCAAAGGGTTTGATTAAGATTAGGTTTTGTGCAATACATGTACATGTAGGTTAATGATTAGGGTTGGGGTGTCAGGGTATCAGGTTATGGAAGCACCGTAAAATATACAAGATACAAAATATAGTACTGTACTTACCCGTCCATTCGTACATCAGGCAGTGATCGGTTGACAGAGATCATGTCACTGGCTAACAAATTAAACTGATTAATCCTGAACATCTCGTTCTTTAAAGATTCCTTATCTTGTGGTATGATGACAGCCTTGCCCATCTCCCCCGGCCCGTTAGGATCGTGCTTGGGCCGGGCAGGGTGGTGTTTTGGAGGCGCATGCTCGTGCCCACCTGCAAACAAAATCAAAGAGAGATCACTGGTCAAGTTGGGGTTAAGTTTGGACATCAAGTTTAAGAGCTTACAGAAAAACCATCAATCTTCTACATAACCTTATTCTATGATTTTCATTTAGGATATTTTTCTCTACATGTGTAACTGTTTCACGGTCTTCTTAAAACATTTTTATATAGATTTGAAATACCAAATAGGTGGATTCACACCTACCCGATCAGGAAAAATTCTCGTAATTTACGAGAACTGTTTCAATCACCAAAATGCCCATAAATTGGGCTTTGTGTTCACACCTGCCCGAACCATCTTTTTCCAGGGAAAATACCCGAAGTTATAAACAAGGGAAGAAATAGGAAAAACAAAGAAATACATGTACATAAGAAAAGCGGGGAACGAAGGAAAAACAAAGAAATACTTTGTACATAAGGAACCAAAAGAAAGAAGGAAAAACAAAGAAATACATAAAGAAAAGTGGGGAAAGAAGGAAAAACAAAGAAATACATTTAAAGAAAAGCGGGGAAAGAAGGAAAAACAAAGAAATACATAAGGAACGAAAAGAAAGAAGGAAAAACAAAGAAATACATATGGAAAGAGAAAGAACAAGGCCGAAAAACAAAGAAATACATAAGGAAAGAGAGGAAAGAAGGAAAACAAAGAAATACATAAGAAAAGCAGGGAAAGGAGGAAAAACAAAGAAATATATAAGGAACGAGAAGAAAGAAGAAAAAACAAAGAAATACATAAGAAAAGAGAAGATAGAAGGAAAACAAAGAAATACATACATGTACATTGTAAAGAAAGAGAAGAAAGAAGGAAAAACATAAAAATTACAATCTAATTTTATTATTTACGATATAGAAATATACATTTGCCTACCATTGCTATTTGACCTCCAAAGTCGCCCACAAACCGAAAATTTACACCGAAATTTTTGCCCTATCATTCGCCTAATTACCCCCCCACCCCCATTGAATAGCGCCCTCCATTACGAGGATGCGGCCGAACGATCCTATCACACTTCCTCTAACTCTATCGCCCCAAAGAACTTCCGTATGTTGCAACGGAAAGGGGACGGAGGAGGGATTGTAGGCAAATGTATATTTCTATATCGTAAAAATAAAATTAGATTGTAATTTTATGATTTACTTCAATAGAACTATACATTTGCCTACCATTGCTACGACCAGCACCGACAAAAGTCGGTGAGGGCAACAATAACGGTTAAAAAACTATGGAGGACGCCGCTGCTTTGAGAGGTGCGGTGGAGAAAAACACCTCCCTCACTAGCAGCAACTTCTTTACATAAAAGGAGGTGAAAGAATTTGCAGAACGCAAAAAGGTCGCCCTTGCAAATATCTTCCACCCCTACCCTAGAAATAGGGCCAAGAGAGCTGATGTTCCTGGTCTGAAGGGCCTTGGGAATAGTTCCTCTACAAGGGCTTCACTCCCGCAGTCTTGATTGCGGAGAATAACCACCGTCGGATAACATATCTCTAGAAAACCCTTTATGGGGTTTACGGGAAATAACAAATAACTGTGAAGATGTGCGAAGATTCTCAGTATACTTGACGAACCAAAAGAGGCCCTGACGGGGCACTAGAAATGTCTTTCTGAAAGATGAAGAACCCTGTCAGAGGACGAATGAAGATCTCGATAGAGTCCGACGCAGGCTGTTTGGTTCTAAGCAATGAAGGATGTGAAAAGAATCAGACGAACCACATAATCTCTCCCAACGAATATGACCAGGTGATATTGAGAGAACGTGTAGTGAAACTCCTCCTTTGCCCAGAGACATTGCTAGGAAAACTAGTCTTAAAGGACTGATTTAACAGGTAAATCGAGTAAAAAGGCTCGAACGTGGCTTAGACAAAGCCTCCAAAAGTTATTGAAAACTCCAGGCTGGAGAAATAAGGAATCGGCAATAAGAGGCAAAGAGCCTCTCTGGGCGCCTTGCAAGAGGTTGCACCAGGCCAGGAAAGCCCCAAGGCGCGAAGAGAATACAATCCTAGTCGACCTCAGTCTACTTCCAACTAGCAGCTCAGCTTGCTCGCGTCTGAAAAGCCATCATCCCTAGCCGGTCTGGTCGAAAGAGGCCAAGCAGTTAAAAGAAGGTGCGATGGATTCGCATGAGAGCCCGACAAAGGAAGAGAAATTAAGTCCGTTACGGCCTGAAGGGCAGCGGTTCCCCTGCTAACAGGAGCAAAAGATCCTGAAAACCGGCCCGAACCGCCATAGAGAGCAATCAAGACCACCGTTTGTCTTATCCTCCCTGAACTTCCTGAGAAAAAGAGGATCAACTTGAATGGTGGAAAGCGAAAGTCTTCCAACCCTTCCAAAGAAGAGGGAAACTGGTCAAAAAGAAACAGAAGTTCCCTGACTCGGGAGATAAAGCCGAGGAAGTCTGTTGTCCAGGATAGAAAGTCTTGCTAACAGAAATCCTCCCCTGGAGAGTGGGAGGCAACCGGGACGATCCTCTCCCGATAATCGCACATTAAGAGAGAGGAACGCACCTCGATCACTCCAAAGAGTGTGTTCCCTCCTTGTTTTGTTGATGTAGGCCTTCGAGAGTGTTTGTCCGTGAGAATCAACACGCGACGGCCCACCAAAAGGCGCGAAACGTTGGAAGGACAAACAGAACCGACAAAAGTTCCAGAACGTTAAAGTGAGCAGCGGCCTCGGGAGGACCCAAGATCCGGAAACCATCCGACCTTGACAATGGCCCCCCCCAACCTCGAGAGAGCGCGTTCGTGGTCACTGTAATCGAGTAGAGAGGGTCTTTGACTCTCTTTCCGCTGAAGAAGGTACGGTTCGTCCACGGAGAGAGAAGCTTCTTGATCTCTACCGTCAAAGAAAAACAGACCACGAGGGAGCTGAGGTTCGGCCTGAAAAATTCAGGAGATGCACCGGAAGGTCTCATAAAGAGACGACAATTCGGCCAAGAAGTCCACCAGGCTGGCTAAAACCCCAGCCATCTCAAACAAACCTCGGCTCGAACCCTCCGCATGCTCAGGAGGACCTGATAAGACTGACCAGAGCTTCAATCCTCTCAAGGCTCGGCCGAGCCAGTTGATTCTTGATATCCAACTGACCTCCAAGTAGATCGGAGTTCGGGAGGGAACTAATTCCGACTTGGACCAGTGTATCTATGAATCCCAAAATCTCGTCGTTTTCACTAACATCGAAAAATGGTGTGAAAGCAGGACCTCCGAAAGGGCGACGAGAAGCCAATCGTCCAAGAAAGCTAAAATCCGAAGGTCCTTGCCCCTGAGGAAAGACATCAACGCCGAAAACACCCTGGTGAAGACTCTGGGAGCGGGACAAAGACCAAAAGAAGGGCCTTGAAGCGAAAAGACTCCTTTCCTATAGCACAATCCCAAAAGATCCCTCGACGAAGGTTCTATTGGGATGTGGAAAAAGCATCGTTCAGGTCGAGAGGCACCGCAAAGTCGACCTGACCGAGAGCCGGAAGAATAGAGGTCAAAGGTCCATCCTGAAAAGTGACTTTGCGATGTGCCTGTTGATCCTCTCATAATGAGATCATCCTGAGCGAGCCTGAACGATTGGGGATCACAAAAAAAAAAAAAAAAAAAAAAAAAAAAAAACGGGGAGAGACACAGAAAGTCGTGATCCCTCACCCGTCGTCCGAGAAATAAGTTTCCTGAAAAGGATCTAAAGTGGCGGTGATCGATTTCGGATAAAACCCTCGAAGAGGCCTTCTCTAGAAATGTCCGAAGACCGTTCTTGATCACGAGGAAGGACAAAGACCTCGTTCCATGTGATCGACTTCCAAGACAGAAGAACCTCCGAATCGATTCACCCACCGGATCTCCAAGCGAACTCGGGAAGTCATCTGAAAATGCCTTCCCGTCCCGACGAAAAGGGCTGATTCTTCGCGAAGCCTCGGGAAAAGCCCTACCACCTCCACGTCCTCGACGAGGAGTCTGGTTTGAAAGGCACCAGACGATCATAAGAATCAGGAGAAGACGGTTACCCTTTATGATCCTGAGTAGGAGCAGCCAAGGCCGACCGGCAGGAACGGAAAACCCTCTTGTCCTTCTTCTTCTTGCCCTTCCTGAAAGGAGGAGTTTGAAAAGCCAGGTAAAACAGACCTAAAAGACGATGGGCCTGACAACATCTCTAAGAATGTAACAATTCCTGGGCCTTCTAACTGAGTCAACTTCAAATTGCAAAACGTCTGCCAAGTTGCTCCCGTAAAGGAAGGGGAGTCACGTCAAACTCCTGACCATATCCGGGATGAGGGATTTGTGATATGAAGAGTCTTCAGCATATGAACTCTACGGGCATTATCCAGCAAGGAGATGTAGCCGCAAACTGAGAAAACAAGAGAGAAAAAAACTCTCTAGGGGCCAGGAGAATCTCGACCGAACTGGCGGAGAAAGGCCCAACTCGTGATGAAAGTCAAAAACGGATTAGTCAGATTACAAAAGTAATCCTGTACTCAAAGCTGAAAGGACGTAAAAGCTTTCGACCTAACCGAAAGAAAACTTAACGCCCTCCGAAGTTTCAGGGTCACTTCCGACCTCTGGAACGAAAGAAAGGGAATAAGCCTGTGACTCGCTTCGTCACAGGAAGCTCTACAACGACTTCAGGACAACTTTGTTCGGACAAAATATCCAACGAAGTATTACCCGGAGGGATCCCGCGTATCAACCAAAACCGAAAGGCGGTACAAGGGAGTCAGATGAGATTCAAAAAATATGAGTCGTGAGAATCAACCACCGAAAGATCTCATCTCTGACGAGGAAGCATCCAGCTCCTCCACAAGGAGGCTGGAACCACCACTAGAGGTGAATCGGAATGGTGACGTAACGCTTAAACCACTTGCGAAACTCCGGAGGTCACACCAACTACCGAATGGCATCCGGAGTTGATGTCTACCCGAAAAGGAAGTGTCCAAACCTGAGGGGACAGAGTTCCTATCGAAAAACCGATTCGGATCGGCAACGACGAAGTCGCTCTGAAACCGAAGTGCCCGCCTGTAAAGGCACTGAGTCCCCGCGGAGACCGGATCGGGATCGTGAAAAGCGAAGTCTACGACGCTCACTACGGAAGGGCCCGCGCAATCAGAGCGGTGCCGATCCGAAAAGGAAACCGACTTGGAAGACGGGGTGTAGGTTTCAAAAAACGAAGAAAGCGCGCCGCTCTATAACGGACCCTGGTCCGGAAAAAAAACGGACGGATCCGAAAAACCTTCACGCGCCCTCACTCGACGTATCCGAAAAGGAAGGGACACACTCGAGAATAAAACCGGAGAGAGACAGACCCCCCACCAAAGAGTGTGACCGGATATGTCCGGGACGCTTTACGGATACCGCTGACAAGAAAACAAAAGCGACGGCTTTGGACGGTGTCAGCCGCGTAGTGAGAACCAATTGTCGCCTACTATCAGAGGATACAGGTCCGCATTTTGGACGGTATACACTCCCAAAAAACCGGTACCGGAAAACCGACCTGTGGAATCCGAATTACCTCAGTTAGGAACGGCCCGAATATCCGTATGAAAAAGGAGAGAGACGACCCCCCCCCCCCCCCACCAAAGCGGGCGACCGATATGGTCGGGACGTCCCGCTCTGCCCGGAATAATCCGCCGCACCAAGTAACAAACGCTACGGTCTTGAACGGTCAGCACGCTAGTGAGGAACCAACGTCGGCCTACTATCGAGGATACAGGTCCGCAATGGACGGTATACACTCCCAAAACCGCGTACGAAACCGACTTGCGGATCCAATTTACCTCAGTTAAGGGAACGGACGCCGATGTCCGTATGAAAAACGCGAGAGAGACGCACCCCCCCCCCCACCCACCAAAGTGTGGAGCGACCGGATATGTCAAGTAAAGGGGACGTCCGCTCTGCCGGATATCCGCGACAAGTAAACAAAGTGACGGCTTGTGAACGTGTCAAGCAGCGCAAAGTGAGTAACCAGAAAAGCAGGAACGTCGCTGGCCTACTATCCGACGGATAACGGTCACGATAAGTAACACTCCCAAAAACCGGTACGGAAACCGACTTGCGGATCCCGATTTACCATCAGTTAAGGCACACGGCGCCGAGTCCGTATGAAAACGGAGAGAGACGGACCCCCCCCCCCCCCCCCCACCAAAGGTTTGGCGACGGATATGGCTGGGAACATCCCGTTCTGCCGGATATCCGCAACAAGTACAGCAGCGAAGCTCGGAATGTCCACCAAGGGCTATGAGTAACCGACCAACGCGGCCTCACTCATCACGAGATTATAGTTCCTCTTGAACGTACTCACCCCAAAACCAGGTACGAAACCGTACTTGCGGATGCGATTACCTCAGTTAGAAGGTACGGACGCCGATATCCGGTTCCGGCAATGATATAGAAACCGACTCGATCCGGTTATGCCAGCGCAACCAGAGCACAATGGGATTCTCGTCCGGCACCTGAGAGAAATACTGCCCTTCAGCCAGAACTGAATTAACCAGTGAGACCGGCCACCGGTGTTGAGAAACCGAGTATGTAGTAAACCGTTTTATAATCTCCCGGATTGATCGAACCGTGGCAACAGGATTATCGGATCCGACCGAGGGCCGTATGATTACTGCATCTGACTCTGACGCCGGCCAACCTGTCCGGTCATCAAGTCGTCCCGTACTCTGCAGGGACCGACGAAGCTCTCGATAGCAGCGTCGAGGTTTGTCCGGCCTGGGTGTAAGGTCGAACCCAATAAAATACTCACCGAAAGTTCGAATGTGGTGAAGAAGGCGGAAGGACAGCGTCCAAGCCTCCATCGAAAGACAAGCCTCTCACCCCCTGAAGGGGACTTCTCCGAAAGAAAACACACGCTTGCTACGCTAATTTCTTCCCCATGCTTAAGACGGGCGCGAGAAGAAATTAGACATGATGAATCTTGTAAAATAAAAAGAGAAGAAAAGTGTTAATACACAAAAAAGGGGTAAATAAGATCAGGTCTATCAAAGAAGCGGAGCACAAAAACTCTGTGCGCCGCAACACACACAACAACTCAAACCGTAAACCACGGACACGTATACATACACGCAAGTAAATGAACGTACGAAGTCTACGGGAAGAGAGAGCCGATGAAAATAAACGATCACGACAGATAAAAACTATCAAATCGTCGGTAAACCAAAAGACCAGACCAAAAAGGAGAGCTGCAGAATAACTCAAAAAGATTATCCTGCAGCATATAACTCCGCAAAACACCGGCAAGGAAGTCCCAAAAGGAGAAAAGAACCACGCTATTTTTGCGATGGGCAAAAATACACAACCTATCTCGATGGAGGCGAAAATTAGAGGAAGTAATAGGATTCCTTACGGCCGCACTCTCGTCAATGGAGGCGCTATTCAATGGGGGTGGGGGGTAAATATAGAGCGAATGAGTGGGCAAAAATTCAGAAGCTGGTAAAATTTTCGGCATTGGATTCACAAATAGCAATGGTAGGCAAATGTATGCGTTCTATTGAAGTATAAATCAAAGAAATACATAAGAAGAGACAAAAAGCGGAAAAAAAAACATAAGAAAAGCGGGGAAAGAAGAAAAACAAAGAAATACATACACGTAAGCAGGCGAGAAGAAAGAAGGAATAACAAAGAAATACATAAGAAAAAGAAAGGGGGAATAGAAAGTTCCCGTAATTTATGTTCACACTACTTGTAACAGTTCCCACGACCTTGGCGAAACTACGCGTAGTTTCGACGAAGTACATGTACCTACTAATTTACGGGAATTTATCTTCGGGAATATTACACGTAGTTTGGTTTCACACTTGCAAAATTACGCGTAGTTTGTGATCGGGGTAAGAATACCCGATCAGAGATTACAGGAACTTTTTCAGATCGGGCAGGTGTGAATCCACCTAGTGACTACAGGTACCGGTACATATCTGAATTTGAAAACCAGCCAATTCATAAACAAATGTGGTAATGAATATGGACATGAATATGTTTTTTTTTATTATTATCTGACTTGTGAAGCATCAAATGATATGACATGATCATCAATTTGTGTTTGGAACATTACAATATTATCATAAACAGAGAATGGTTTACAGATGACATGTCTGATATGTGACACTTGATACTTGATTCTTGGCTAAAAAACAAATCCTTAAAAGTACATGTAAGTGGGTTTCACAGGGCATATAAACAATTTGCAAAGGATAGAATATCAAAGCCCAACAGTCAATTTTATATGCGGCAAAAGCTTTTGCTCTCACTTTACATTCCTGGACAAAATTATGTGACCCCCTATGATGTGACATGTACATGTACAATGTACTTGTACATACATGTATGTAGTGATCTTCCATACATATCGGCCTAACAAAATGAGTTGCATTTTACTTCTGGAATTCTGAGAGAAAATAGCTCACCTATTAACCTACAATATCTTACTTTCATTTTCACCTCAAATTTATTCTGAGCATTCCGTTTTGTGGTGCATTGTAAACATGTGAACAGGTACACGTGGGCAAATGACAAACCACTTACTGAATTGAACAGACAGTATTTGCAAGAGAATAAATGAATTACACAGATGTGTACATGCAGGACTACATGTACATCAGCTGTAAACACATTTTGTATGTGTCACCTGTACTTTTTGAGCCTGATGTGTAGGGCACATGTAATTTGAGTCTTGCTACATATTGACTCAAAGCAGATAGCATGTTTATTAACACTCACACTTACTTACAAAGACATCAATGGTGGAATTTTTCAAATTGCAATACCCTTCGAAAGCATTTTGTCTGACACTGTACAGTATCAAATTAAGTCATCATTCCATGAAGAAAATTTCCATGCAAGCTCTTGAAACAAAAATGAAGGCTATTTTGTTTTCCCTCGTTTCATCTTCTTTCATTTTCACTATTAAAAGGATTTGCTAGTTGATCTACCTCTACGCAAATATTTTCTTTTGAACAGACCAGTTTACTATTAGTTATTATAATTTTTCCATGTTTCTTTCCTGGCGACATAAGGTATTCAAACAAACTTTAATAAAAGAATAAACTACAGCACATGGAATCCAGTTTGCAACATTGATTGCTGCTATGTCAGGCAAGTATCAGGCAAGGTTTCTAATTGTCAAGAACAACCTTTGTTTAAAAAGTATGCATAAAATTATAATAACTTTAGTAAATTGGTCTATTCAGTACAGATATTTGTGAAGAGCTACATGCACACTGCACATGCACCTACATGTAGATGCAAATACATGTATAGACAGACCTGTATGTATGTGTAATTAGCAAGATCTAACAAACAGATAATTGTTTACAAAGAACAGATAAGCTTTTATCGCATCAGATATTATTCCAGTAGTCCAACAAAGTACATCACGTCAGAGGTATCTACAATGTAACATGTCCAAACAATACAAGCACTAATGAAAACACAAATTTGATCATTCTAATCAATGATATGTGGATCAACATCTTATACAAGATCAAATTTAGGACTGAATCACAAATCCAGTCTATGACAAATCGGGAGGGGGGGGGGGGAGACATATGACAAAGATTTTTTCAATATACGCCTACATCATTGTATAAACATTGCAATATTGTACATTCACATTTGTTAGGAGTCCCTGTTTGGAAGTGTGTTAGCAATTGAGGATATGCATGTATCTATTTTCAATACTTACCCTCTATTTCTCTGGGCAACGCCATGATCTAAGGCTGGTTGTTACACCTTGAATCACTGTTGCATTCACTATAGTCATAATCAGCATTACATCAATAGAAACCACACCATAGAGGTGGCTAAAACCACCTTACAATACACCAGTCTCCGAGCCATAATTCCTGGGTTGGTTCACCAGAACCAGGCTAACAGGCTCGCTTTAATCCTCTCTCTCTCGTTAAGACGACACTCCAACGCAGACAACGGCAACTTAGGATTGCATGTTAACCACGCTGGAGCTTCGATTTAATCTCTTCCTCATTTACAACGACACTTAGAATGACGACGTCGCTACGTTTGCATATTCCAGGAGTGATTCGCGGGGAGGCAGCGATGATCCACCTGGGGTTTCAGCGGTCGTGTCGTCTTGTATTTTGGCGGGGGAAGTATTTCCGTATTTCCACAGGGGATTTCGCTGACATCATAAATCACTTTATTCTCATGTCGGGTTTTAAGCGTATCCAGGTTATTCCTACCACCCTTTTATTTGTTACATGGGAGGAAATGGGTTCTAGCTTAAGCCTGGAGATGTCACTAAATTCCACCTAAGAGTTTCGTCTTTAATACACGTCGTGCATCTTGAAATATTTCATCGATGTCTACAAGAATCGATATAGAAGTGCTGCTTTTCATGTAAAGAGAATCAATGACTGCGAAGCATGCTCAGATACATGTGTTTCAATCAATTGATTATGTTCAAAGTCCATCGACCAAGTACCTTTCAAATTTAGTACTTGATATAATACAGAGAACTGAATACACAACTTTCAATAGATCCACAAGGAGGTGTTCCATACACTTGTTCACTGATGAATGAGGAAGTACATGTATACTGCGAATGACTAATTGTGGCGCCACACTTCGACTTAATCCCAACTGTATCGTTGGCGTTAGGGAGCTGCTGCACAAAGGCGTAAATACTTGGTGAGTAATGAACAGAGACAATAACTTGAGGTGACAAAAAATCTGATGACTACTAGTGCGGCGCCCTCTAATTATAGGTAAGGAACGGGGTCGGCATATTCTGTTTGGTCGGTGGTGGTCAATGATCAAGGGAATCCTCTGGAGACAAGTCATGTTTCCGAGTTTACGCTGGTTGAGATCCCCTTCAGCTTTTTTCTTGTCCGGTTCCAGATTCTGTCAGCTGTGTTCTGCATGTGAGAGGGAAAAAGAAGAGAAGAACAAATTTTGTCAACGAAGCGGTGGCGACTTGGTAATTCCCTGTCTGCGTGTACACCCAACCAACCACATCCTACATGACATGACATGGATTGTTCATGTAGAGTGATGTTCTCTCTTTTTCACCATGTCTGTCTCTCTACCCTATTCTGACAAGGAATTAAAGTGACACAACATCATTTGAGTTTAATGCTCTTCTTCCTCACCAAATTTCGTCATACAGTGTACAGTATCGTACATTTATCCTAAAAAGATCTTTAAAAATGTTAAATATACCTCAGTTTTAGATACATTTTTACCATTTTACAGAAATGTCATTTGTGCAGTACAGCATTGTGTCACTTGCTTCCTTTGTATCTAGTAGGGCAATCTCTCTCAAGCCACACTCTAGAATCTCTAATACCCCATTCACAGTGTACTCAAACACCGCTACAAGTCGCTGGGACTGTCCGCGACTGTAGCGGTGTTGCCTTAGTGTGAATGCTCGGACACCGAAAACTATCCGGAGATAACCTCGCTCGCTATAAACACCGCGATAAACTATCGCGGTCAAACCTTAGTACACAGCCCGGGATAGTCCCTCAGTGTGAAGGCACTCCGCTACAGCAACCGGATAAAGACAATGAAATACATAAGAATTTCAAGAAAGAAGAGTGAAAGAAGGAAAAACACGGAAATACATAAAAATAATAGAAAAGAAAAGGAAAAAGAGAAAACAAGAAATACTAAGAAATGATAGAAAAGAAAGGAAAGGAGAAAAACAAAGAAATACATAAGAAATGATAGATAGGAAAAGGAAAGGAGAAAAACAAAGAAATACAAAGAAATTATAGAAAGGAAAGAAAGAGAAAACAAAGAATACATAATAAATGATATATAAAGAAAAGGAAATTAAAAAAGAAAGAAATACATAAGAAATGATTAGAAAGAAGAAAGAAGGAGAAAACAAAGAAATACATAAGAAATGATAGAAAAGAAAGGAAAGAGTGGAAACAAGAAATACATAAGAAAGAAAGGGAAATAAGGAGAAACAAAGAAAATACAAAAGAAATGAAGAAAAGAAAAGGAAAGAAAGGAAAATCAAAGAAAATGCAAGTATTTGTTACGGAGGTCATAAAAATCACACGCTGCAGTGTGAATGGGTACATGAAATCTATCCCGGGACAGTCCCGGGATAACTTTTCCACTGTGAATGCATTTATAGCGACAGCACCGAGATAAATTTGAAAAGCACTGTGAATGGGGTATTAATTTGTATGTCCGTTTTAATACTTTCTTTCTCTCTCTCTCTCTCTGTCTCCCTTTTTTCTCTTATCTTTTCCTGTCTCCCTTTTTTCTCTTATCTTTTCCTGTCTCCCCCACACCCTTGTCTCTATCAACAAGTAACAGTATTTTCTATTTCCCTTTCACTTACCAGGAAATTGTAACATGCAAACATTCTCTACACAATGGTAGTCAAGTTCTTGGTTACAAAAGCCGGTATTCTCGAAGGGTGACTAATGGTGGTACATGAACATGTATCTCACTTCCCTGAGACGGATTTCGGACTACTCATACTTTGAGATGGTTTTGAAACTTGTCGTTGAGACGTCTCCTATAGTTTTTTTTTCTTCCTGGAGACATCTCAAAAACTTTTTATTTTTCGTCGTGGAGACGTCTCCACAACAACTTTCAAAACCGCGACGGAAAAAATATTGGAAACGTCTACGCGACGGAAAAGGTATTTGATATGTCTCCGCAATGGAAAAAAGTATCGGAAACATCTCCAACACTTTTTTTCTGTCTCAAAGTAGTACCAAATCCGTCTCAAATCTGTCTCCGCGAAGTGAGATACCACCATAAAGTTACATGTAGTAGGCCTACTGAACATGTCACCCTATTGTTTGAGACAAAAGCAAGGCCTACTTACGTTAGTCACCTGCCAATATGCATTGTAGATCGTGGGTAATCTAGGATGGTTTATCCCATAACCTGACACACTGAAACTCCTGTCACACTAACCCTAAACATTAGGGCTGGGGTTAGGATAGGATATGGAATAGGGTTAAGGCTTAGGTTCCTTGTCACAAGTGAATAGGCCTATTTAGTTGTGTAATTCTAGATGAGTAATTCACACACTGACATCTCTGTTACACTAACCTTAACCCTTCCACGGGTTATGTAGTTTAGGGAATGGGATAAGGATAAGGATTAAGGTTAGGGTTAGGATTACACGTAGGTTCCTGGTTACAAGTATATGTATCACAGTGACATTCTGGATGGGTCTTTTCATAACATGCAGGCATGAGACAGAGAAATTTCAAAAAAAAAAGAGGAAAATTGCTACCAGTGTGGGGGGTAATTTTAGGTATCATGGAAAATTCATGATTTCTTTGGCTGCGACTTTGTCAGTGTTACTTTGTTAGATTGTGTTCAATGTCCATCAGATTTCAGATTTAAACGCCAACATGAATCATCATGATACAAAATGCAATTAGAAAACACAGAACACAAACGCGATCAGAGGTATACCGTTCAGTGTCGAAAATTTAAAGCTGATTATGCGTACATCGTCTTTAAATTCCTGATTCTCAAAAACAAATATCTGCGCTTTTTTTTCACTAGCACCGGAAGCTTCCACTGCGAGAGCACATTAAAAACTCAATTGTGTTCAGTGTCGCATTTCCTTGCATTCGCGATGCTCAAGGTCGTAAAATCAAAGCTGATCGTGAGTCATAACGCATCTTTTACAGTGTTTAAATTTTCTTCCGAATGGAGATCTGAAAGACGTATACCTTTAAGACCGGGAATTGGGACAATGAACACCCACTTTGTTTCTCTTTATATCAGTGTTTTATAATTGTGTTTTGTATCATGATCCATGTTGGCGTTTAAAAGTTGAAAATGGACATTGAACACATCCTTAGTGTGCTATCTTCAGTGCATCGTACATGTGCAGCACATGTGCCGATGCAAAAAAAAAAAAAAAAAAAAAAAAAAAAAAAAAAAAAAAAAGGATTAGGTTTAGTGTAGCAGGTAAGGGTATCTCTGGTAGCATTTCTTTTCTCCTCTCTCCCCTTCTCTCTCTCTCTCTCTCTCTTCACTCTCTCTCTCTCTCTCTCTCACTACTTTGAAAATTAATTTTGAAAAGAAACAGGAAGAGACGGGTTAAAGCAAGGTCAACAAAAATGAATATGGTAACAAAAAAAGAAAAGAACTAGATGAATCTTCGACCGCGCACGGTCGGAAGGCATGCCTCCGTATTGCCACATCGGAAAAAAAAGGCATGCGCATGTTGAGTATTTTACATCCATTTATACCATGACATCTTAGAATATTGACCCCAAATCTATTAAAGTTGTATCATCAGAATTATTTCCAACTCAGGAAGGATGGCTAATGATGTAATAAAAAGGATAAACATGTTTAAGTTGATCTGTCAAAGGTCCTTCAGAAATTGCACAAACGAGTCATTTACATAAATAACCAGTGACCTTTGATGTCCTGACCTCAAAAATCTAATAGTTCATCTTTTCTCCACATGACCCAAGTTTGAAGTTGATCCATAAAACGGTTCTTAAGTTATCGCAAGAACAAGCCATTTTCACGTACACAATGTCCTCTGTGGCCTTTGAACTTTGACCTCATGACTCTGAATTCTAATCAGTTTATTGTCCGTCCCATATGCACATATGACCAAGTTTGAAATTGATCCGTCAAACGGTTTTAAGTTTATTGCGAGAACAAGCCATTTTCATGTATACAATGACGTCTGTGACCCTTGACCTTTGATTTCATGACCTCAAAATTAATAAAGTCATTGTCCCTACCATATGCACACATGACCCAAGTTTGATGTTCATCCATCAAACTGTTCTTAAGTTATCGCAAGAACAAGCCATTTTCACGTACACAATGTCCTCTGTGGCCTTTGAACTTTGACTCCATGACTCTATTCTAATCCGTTTATTGTCCGTCCCATATGCACATATGACCCAAGTTTGAAATTGATCTGTCAACGGTTTTTAAGTTTATTGCGAGAACAAGCCATTTTTTACACAATGACCTCTGTGACCTTTGACCTCATGACCCCAAAATCTGATAAGTTCTGTCCCTCCCATAATGTAAATATGATCCAAGTTTGAAGTTGATCCCTCAAACGGTTCTTAAGTTATCACGAGAACAAACATTTTTATGTATACAATGACCTCTGTGACCTTTGACCTTTGACCCCAAAATCTAATCAGTTTATTGCCCCTCCCATATGCACCACATTACTCAAGTTTGAAGTTGACCCGTCACACAGTTCTTAAGTTATTGCGAGAACGAACCATTTTCATGTATACAATGACATCTGTGGACCTTTGACCTTTGACCTCATGACCCTAAATCTATATCAGTTCATTGCCCTCCCATAGGCACACATTACCCAAGTTTGAAGTTGACCCGTCAAACGGTTTTTAGTTATGCGAGAACGAGCCATTTTCATGCATACAATGACCTCTGTGACCTTTTGACCTTTGACCTCATGACCCTGAAATCTAATCAGATCATTGTCCCTACCATATGCATACTGATCCAAGTTTGAAAGTGATCCGTCAAACGGTTCTTAGTTATCGCGAGAACGAAACGGACGGATCGTAGGCACGGACGTACGGACGGACGGACGGACGGACGGACAACCCGAAAACATAATGCCTCCGGCACCACCTTCGGTGGCGGAGGCATAAAAACCCGACTATTATCTAAAATTTGATCATGCCTCAAGTAGGGCAAGATTCTGCACAGATATGACCGTTTTCTTTCTCCCCGACTAAGATATCACAATTCTAAAGGTCTTTTTATTTAATTTGGATCCAATCGAGTGCATCAATACAATTTAATAGACACAGAATTATTTTTCAAATATACCCCCGGTAGTACACACAGGGTCATGGGTATATGTAAAGTACAGTACAGTGTGTTGTATGTACATGTATTTACTACACAAAACAGTATGAACTTTCTCTGTTTTTTTATCAATTTACTAAATTCTAAAACTAAACTTTTACCATGAGATAAACTTTAATACGTATGTGAATTTTATTGTACAGGAAATTTTTGCAGTGCAATTTCAGTACTTATTATACATTACTTTGCAGTTAAAGAGGCAACATTTAACAGTTTTTAAAAACAATCCTTAAAATGTCCCAACAAATTGATTTTGATCTAGATGCACAGTACATTGTAGATGTAAATCCCATTAGATTGTACCCCGGGGGGGGGGGGGGGGGGGGGGGGGTCACTCACCACATGATGTGCTATGCATGCGTGTCCCCAAAAAGCGTTGAAAAGGGTCTGTTTTCAGCCTTTCGACGCCGTCGACGCTTTTCTTAAAATAGGGGTGTTTTTTAATTTCAAACGCCATTTTCATAAAAATAGGGGTGTTTTCTGTGGAAATTGTTGTTTTGGGGTAAAAATTTCACAGTGTTTACGCCATTTAGGGTATGTTTTTCCAGTCTGACATCGAAAAAGGGTGCAAATTTGACTTCATGCAATGAGACGTTTAGGGTCCATTTTCAGTCTGACGTCGAAAAGGGGTGCAAATTTGACTTCATGCAATGAGACGTTTAGGGTCCATTTTCAGGGTGCGGGGACACGCATGGGTAGCACTTTTTTGTTTGAGTGACCCCCCCGGGATTGTACCTTACAACAAATGTAATTAATAACAAACATGTAGTAAATGAAATCTTGACTTGGCTCCAAAACTGAAACCTTGAAGATAAACATCATTTTCAAAGAATTAAGTAACTGTAGGCCTACAAATGTACATGTAGATCTCATTCTACATACATCTATCATTCACTTCACATACAGCCGGTTTAAAGTCCCCAAAATACACACTGAACTTCGTGAGTTTGCTAACCATCAGTTCACCAGTGCCCTGTAACACAAAGACTTACGATTGATAAAAAGTTACAATTGATTTTTTTCTCTGTAGCCTCATTTGGAAACCAGGTACAGTCATGGATTAGGATTTGGATATGACTAAGAGTAGGGTTAGGGCTAGGGTTAGGATTAAGATTATAAACTTTGGAGCATCCTGTCCATGATGAGGCTACCAAGAAAAAAAAATCAATCTGAATTTTTTTATCAATCGTAAGTCTTTGTGTTACACCCCACAGATCTTGGAGCAACCAATAATCCTCTCATTTAATGCATTCATGATGTATTAGAGAATCACCCTTTACCAATCTATATTTGTAATGTATCATAGTTTATGTTTATAATGAGTGTATACAAAAACTACTGCAATTATGGAAAAGCAATGTATGCATGTATAATTCCATATTTGTTCTTTGTTGTTGTTCTTTTTTTTAAAGATGCAAGTATTTTTAATACATTTTAAAAAATATATATTTGTTTGTTCCTAGATGTACAATGTAAAAAGGCACCAGACTTGACTAGCGTTCATGCTATTTTTCTTAGCTCTTTTTATCATTTAACCTTATTACTACATACACAATGTATGTATTGTAAAATTATGTTATAATACAAGTGTTTTTGGATAATAAAGTTCAAGTTCATTTCAGTTCAGTTCAAAGGTAGTTTGCATGAGTCTTAAGATTTCTTTACTGTGTTATTAAGAAGTTGCAATATTAATATTTCATTTCTTTCTCATGTATCTAATTGTCTTCTATTTCAAAGTACAGTCAAACCTGTCTATAGTGGCCACTGTCTATAGTGGTCACCTGTCTTTAGTGGTCACAGATATTGATTCCCTCTAGATAGAAATATGTGCTTTAGAACCTGTCTATAGAGGTCACATGTCTACAGTGGTCACTTTTTATGTCTCCCTTGGGGTGGCCACTATAGACAGGTTTGACTGTACTTAAAGACTTCATTGTAATTTGTGCTGGAAAAATTGATTATTATGATTATTTTTATCAATTTCTCAAGGTGACAAATATCATCTTTCACTAAAAATCACTGTTTCAATGGAGAATTAATAATGCATGGTCAAAAAAATATAAATATATTTTAATTGCCATTAGGCCCACACTAATCAATAACTGGGTGTTTGGATGTTCCTTTTTCTATTCTTGCTATAGTAAATTTTATTTCTCTCTTCTACGAGTATATCCTCTATATTTTGTAATACTTTTTCTTCTTTATGGAGGACACTTGTTTTGTTTTGTTTTTTAAAGGAAGTCGTCATTGGTTATCTAGAGGTCTCATTTCCTGTCTAGTTTAAAAGATACATTGTATTAGTTACAAGTTACATTGTACTTTGATGATTGAAACATGTTCAGAATGTTTGAAGGGACTTTCCATAACTTGACATCCTTGACACCTGAGACCTAAACCATATGATTTGGGATAGTTTCTACATGTATATGGTCAAGAAAAGGCACATGTATGTGTGTGTATTCACAATACTGGTGACCAAATGTGTGACATGAGGGGCAAAAATTCAAAATGACTTGAGGGAAACAAAACCAACTTTTTTTTAGCACTGATATACCATAAAAATTGCATACAAAAGCAAGAAGATAGTTCAAGCATGCGAAGCATTTAAAAATGATACCCAAATACACAATATGCCATATATAACATTCATCACTTTGGTGTCCACTAAACCCTGTTATATCAATAATGAAGCAGATATTTTCATGTAACATCTTTTTCTGCTGTTGTACTGTCATTGTGAACCCTAATTTATCTGCAAGATAGATCATCACTGACCCTTGCTTGGCAGACTGAAGAATACATTCTTTAGGTGGACACCCATCACAAATGTCATACCCATGACAAATACTTATAAGGCAACACCCATCTTAAGTAGTTTCTGTTAACACTTATTTCCTTTCAAAAGACAACATAAAATGAAGTACATGCAGTACAATTTCAATATATGAATGCCAAGAAAAGTTTATAGGCTAGATATTCTCAGAATGACGTAACATTCATGATAGACCGTTGAACGGGTGGACACCGCAAACAAAATGCATTTTATGTACAGTCGCTATAGCAGCATCTTTCGAAGTGACGTTGCCAATTTAACCTTCGTTCACAATGTTGTTAAAAAATGCATTTTATTTCATAAATATACGATTTTAAAATTAAGTAAAATAAGAATCAAAATGAAAGTAACATTCGTGATGACGAGGACACGAAACAAGATTTTAATATTAAAATATTTTTTTCTCAAAATATTCTTTACTTGTCTCGAAAAAAACAAATACAGACGATAGATGGAATTGAACTCTCCCGGGGGAAACCCCCGTGAATCCTGCAAGCAGATCCATTGCTAGTCATATGGCCTGATAACATTCATGACGGGCAATGGACACCAACAGTAATGAATGTTTATGAAAGTTCAAGGGATCGGTATTCATGTTTGCTCATACCACGAATTTCCGAGACTTGTTTAGGCACATAATGCAACCATTTTTATGTACTATAATAGACACTTTGAACAGAATACTTGCTTGTGCTTTTTAAATATTACCGTCATATTCCTCCCCGTTTTTTATGTCACATTTTCGTGTCCACTTTGTGGGTAAAAAGTTTAATTCATCAGGCCATATCTTTTTTCTCTGAATGATCTTTGGTTGATTTTATCTCCACTATATTGTCTGGTAACATTAAATCAAATAATATTGAAACATTCTGTTTCAACGGTCTTATATCCACAAAATGGAAAGGACAAAATATATCATCAAAATCTCTCCAGTATCGTAAAACCACACATGTACATATGTACATGAAGGTTTGGGAAATTTGGGAAAGGGAAAAGGCATAATTGGAAAAAAGAGAGGACAATATACATGTACATGCTTGATGATGACTTTTTGTTTTTTACAAATAAAAATTGACATTCAAATGTAAAAAAAAAAGGGGGGAAATAAAAAAAATTGACTGATGAACTACATCTTAATAAATGTTAAACAGAATTATTACTCAGGGTTATTTGGCATTTGAACCCTTTAACAACTGGGTGCTTCCTTAAAGGTAGTGTCATCCTTTTGCAAGGCAAAAATATTACATTTCTAGTTTTTGAGAGGATATAGTGACTATGTATATCTTCCCACAACATGATTAGCTCAAATGGGTATGTTTGTCATTATATTGCGATTATCAAAATTCATTCCTATTTTTTCGAACCTCGAAAAATATGCCGTAGGGTGCGAACCGTTGTCCGTTAGCACAGAGAATAATGCACGCTAATGCGCTGTGTGTATATTGCTGTGTGTGTCTGTGCTGCACGCGCTGTAATATCAACGATGTTGATGGAGAGATGGTCTAGATTGGTAGTCAGATTTTTGTTTCATATTACTGATCTAGGCAACCTATGACAGTAAGATTGAATAGACAGTATGGGTTGATCATATTCTAAAGTTATGCCAAGTTGCATTAGTTTTCGCAATTTGTGAAAAAGGATGACACTACCTTTAAGTTCCTTTATTAACCATAGGGGAATTTAGGGAGGATTTAGTAGCCAATGTGTTATTCATGACAGTAAATCAATTTATGATTTAAAAGGTACAACACATGCTTGAATGCTTATTCCTCATCACCTTGCTAAATTTATGTTGTTTGACTACTCAGGGGGCCATACAGATAATTAGGATTATAATTTTTAATTATGCTAATGGTTGACTTAAATTGTCAGAAATTTCAAGTGATGGCATGACAACCTGTTTTATAGTCAGATAGCATTGTTATCCATCTGGAAATTTTTTTTTTTTTTTTTTTTTCCTGAAATGTTTGTAGATCTAGGCCTAATATTAAAAAAAACTTAGTATTCAGCAAACTCAATTTATTTTTGTCTTCTCCTGTTATGAGCTCTTTGGAACAAGCTACATGTAGCTGCATCATCTGTAAGGCAATTTAGATTTTTCTACAGAGATTTTGAAAATGTACTTAAATATTGAACCTACATGTACATGTTTTGTCTCCAGTGCCAATCCAGGGGCGACATCTGTTGGGTAAAATTCACCTCAATTTCTAGAAGGCAACAAAATGTACTTTTAAGCCAAAATATTACAGACATGTGCTTTGTGGAGGCCTATTAATTTTAAAGAAAAAGACTGTCACTTTGTGTATCGTAATTAATTCATTGTAAGCAAATGAGATGATTCCTCACATAACTTGAGGAACAATGTAACAATTAAATTGGTGTACAAGATCTAAGTGATTTTAGTGATGGAAAATTAAGTTCACTTTCTGAAAGTCTTCACACTATGAAACAGGCAAGCTTCAGTAATGGTAATAAAGAAACTGATTTAAATATGGGTCTAAATTTCTCATCTCTCTCACTCTCTGTCTCTCTCTTCATCCCTCTGCTTTTGGTCAGAGATCGTCATCTGACATCATTTTTGATCTTTTCGCTGCACACACAACATGAACAAACACACAGTCCGACTTCAGCATTTTAATTCCAACACAGTCTGTCACAGTCAAATATGTGGAAGTGTAATTGAAGGCGATGATCTTTCTTTATATAAAGCAAAGGTGATTATTAAACATGTAGGCCCTATCATAGTCAAAACCAAAAGGGCTAAATTGCGTTTGCACTAGCAAATAAATAATTGCAATAATGACATGTGTCGTGTTGTGTGTATCAAGCCATCGGCCATCATGTCTTGCGGGGTCAGATGGATGGCGAGCTCAGTGCATGCCTGCTGCGCTCGTCTTGCGCCTGTGCCATGGCAGTGCAGCTGGCAGTGGCACTGGCTGTGCAACAAGAAAACAGCGGCGAGTATACGCGCAAAAGTACATCTCTCAGTCACTTTAATACATCAAAAATTATGTTTCAAGTTAGAGAATAAAGCCAAGTTATTGTAGTTCCTCTGTAAACTTACCTCAGAGTCTGGAAAGAAAGCATAAAATCACTTGTTTGTTTTTCCTGGAGGGGTACTACGTGGCTGCTTCACTATATCGATATCATACGTGAATTTAGCTTCCGCAATTTTTACAATATGAAGTTGCGACTATGGAACGCCGCATGTGTACTGTGTACACTTACTTGTCTTTGTAATTTAGATGAGCTGGGAATATGGCCCCTCCAAAAATGGAATACACCTTTTTTTCCGATACATACTTACACTGCTCGTCCCTTTTTGTCTACCCATAACAACAAAAATAAAGCAAAAAGAGCAAAAAAGTATGTAATATTGAGTTTTTAGGGGGGGAGGTGCCAAATATGGGGAATCTGTCGCCTTTGATGATAGTGATGACATTATTGACGGTCCAAGGTTTAACAAAAATAAAATTTATAAAGAAGCAACCTCACGTTTGTTCCAGGATGTTGTAAAATCAAATTCCATGAGACATTACTACAAAGCTTAAAGGCAAATCAGGTGCAGGGTCGATGATAAATCCCCTTTTTGATGAAGGGAAAGGAGAACTTTACACAAAAAAAAAAAAAAAAAGAAGGAAGATAGAGAAAAGGAAGGATTGACGGGGAAAGAAAAGGAAGATGCTAGAAAGATAAGGTGAGAAAATGTTTCATGGATTTACTTACCGATGATAACCATTTCTTAAAATTTTGTTGTGGGCCTTTGTTCTTCTTCCTTTTCAGAAAATACCAAAATGGTCGATAACACGTACGTTCGTTTTATTTTATAACAACATATAAAAGACTGTTTGGTCTACTAAAAATTTGGTCTAATTTCCCCTTGGTCTAATACATGCTTGGTTTAATTCTCATTTAGTCTAATGACCACTTGGACAAATTGCAAATGCCCAAATGAATATTGGTGCATTGCCAATAATTTTTGTTACTAGACCAAGTGGTGATAGACCAAATGGAAATAAGACGAACTGCACACTAGATAGACGAAATAGGAATTGAACGAAATGGTAAATAGGTGAAGTGGTAATTAGACCAAAAGTTGATTAGACGAAATGGTTATAGACGAAATGGAATTAGACCATATGGGATGAGTGGGATGAGACCAAATGGACATTAAAGGGGAATTATCCCCTCAGAGAAATTTAGCTTCAGTGAATGGAGACAAACCCCCAAAACATATTGGGAAAGTTTTAGAAAAATCAGGCAATGAATAAGAGAGATATGAATTTTTAGATTTTGAGATCACTTATGATATGGAGAACCTCCAATTGGCAACGCAACCATGATGTGTGATGTAATGCAGGGAGATCTTTCCCATATCTATTGTACACATTGTACTAAAATCCTCTTTTTTCTTGTTTCTAAAGGGAGAATAAAGAATCTTTTTTATGGGATGACTTGTAAATATATGAAAGTCATAATATATCATGAAAAGAAAAGCTGTTCTATCATTAGAATGAAAATAAAGAGACATTTTGAATAGTTTTTGTGCACACCATATGGGTAGTTCTCCCTTTGTGACATCACAAATGGTGACCACGTTGCCAATTGGAGATTTCCTATGTCATTAGAGATCTCAATATTCAAATACTCATAATTTTCTTATCATTTGTCTGATTTTCACCAAATCTTCACTAATGTGCTCACTTGATTTTTCTGCATCCACAGTAAGCCAACTATCTACAAAGGGACAATTCTCCTTTAAATCCAAAGTGGGTTTAGACCAAGTGGCAATTTTCTTCATCATCATCATCATCGTCATAATATCATCATCATCATCATCATCACCATCATCACCATCATCACCATCATCATCATCACCATCACCATCATCACCATCACCATCATCACCATCATCATCATCACCATCACCGTCACCATCATCATCACCATCATAGTCTCATCATCATTATTATCTCTCAAAATTTGGATCGAAAGTAGAATCATATTTGCTGCCCTCTCGCATGAAAACCATTTTAATGTGAAGTGATTGAATAAACCCTCACCTGATAGTGATAGTCATTAACGATTTGTTTGTTTGTTTGTTTGTTTTTGTTGTTTTTTGTTGTTGTTATTGTTTTTTTTTTTGTTTTTTGTTTTGCTTTGCAGTTACAAATAAATTTGATATGTAGCACTGACATATCATTGGGAAGGGGGGGGGGGGGTGTCCTATTCCCTTTTTCTCAATCTTAAATTGTTTCACTCACCTCTCCTTTTATTTTGCATTCTTTTTTCCCCCTATTTTTATGGGGGGTGGGGTAAACTCACCTTAAGGTAGACCTAATGCGGGGGAGCCCTTCCACCAGGATTTGCACCTGAACGGTCGCCTATTTGGCACACCGTGAAAATGTGTTGATGGAGAGAACTTACTCCAGCATTTATCCTCAACCATTATTGTGGTGATGTTTTTCCAAAAAAGGTACATAATTCTAGCTTTCCTTTGCTGAATAAATTTCACTGATTTGAAAATATAGGTAGGCCTAAAACATAAATAACAAAACAAGTTGAGAAGGGCCCATGGATCATGGATGTGTATAATGGTCTATGGTTGTTCACTAGAATGGACAAGAATTAAGCTTCTAAGAAAAGCAATAAAATAACAAAAAAATAATGCTGGGGGGGGGGGGTGGCTGAAGTTTTTCAAATCCTAGGTTGAGCATCAGCCGCCACCCCCCCCCCCCGACGTTCAACCATACATGTATACTGTATGCTCGTCCGATTTCTTAGAGATACCACTGGTTTTAAGAAGGGAAGCCTGACAAAAGTTAGCCCCCCCCCCCCACCACCACAGGCCTTCGGAAGGGAAGCTGCATCAAAATTATTCTCCTCCTACAGGCTTTTGGAGGGGAAGCCAGCCAAATTACTTTTTTTATCACAGGTTTCAGGATCTAAAATAGTTTTGGGAAGTCTAAAAGACCCGGCCCTATCCCCCCCCCCCAACTCCTTTTTCCTGAGTAATCAGAAACAAGCCATGTATGTGGTGATGTTGATCGCCTGAGTTGGGGGGGGGGGGTACCGTGCGCCCCGGTTTGCGCTTCTTCTTCTAGCAGTCAGATTGTGACCCCTGAAATATTAGTCTCGCTTTCAGAGCTGGAGAGACCGATAATAATGTACACGTCCTTGAAGAGAGTCTACAGTTGGGTGTCATGGTTGAATGTAAACAAGTCGATAGCAAATTCTACTCGAAATGGCAGCTTCTGGTATGCGGAACCCGAAGGAACTGAAAAATATGATTTCTGCAAGCAAGCAGGTAAATATACCGCGAAGATTATTGTTTAATTATTTAATAATGTCATGTCAGTATCGGGGAATCCTGGTCTACTTTGTAAATCGTATTTTGCTTCTCGCGTTCGATTTGCATTTGTCAATGTTCAGTCCCATTTGTTCTCCTACATGTATGGAAATTGTTATTCATATTGTTCGTTTTATTTAACAACAAAGTTGAAGCTCAAATATTAACCTTGTCATCCCCAGAAACCGTTCTTTGTACATTGAAATGATTAAAATTTTTATTAAATTATGTAATTAAATGTAAGTTAGATCTAACAGTTAGAGTCTATTCATCCATTCAAAGTAGAAAATCAGAGCGAGGATTTTCATAACATTTTTAGTTTTATTCTCACTAAGACAGAGACACGATTCCTAAATGTTTTCCTCATCTAATTTATTATGATACACTTATTATCTCCTTGTAAAGTCTCTTGTAATATGAGGTGTATGTTAATCTAGTGTTGTTCATGTTATACAAGGAATGAGTGATACTGATAGGCCTATAGATTCAAGACCCTAAAGCTTACTTAAAAATGAAATGTAATTATTCCATCACCTTGTCATCAAAATTTGTAAAATTGAAATATCAGTAATTTACCCACTACTAAATTACCAAAACTGCAGGATGTCGAAGTCATGAATTCCAATCTTGACAAGCTCAAACGTCTGTCTCACGACGATAAGACGGAAGCTGCCATGTTGCGGTCACGCATTGACGAGCAGGCTCAGCTGATCTGCATCCTGAAGCAGAGAGCGGACGAGTCTCTGGTCAAAGCGCAGACCCTGGAACGGGTCAACCGAGAGCTGGAGAAGTTCCGAGAGCATGCTCAGGAGATGATGGAGCAGGAGATTAAGAAGTTCAACATGGTGGAGAGGAGGTTTCAGGAGCTGGCGGAGAACCATGAAGAGATGATCAGGTATGGAGGTGGATAGTATTACAGAACACTTGAGATAAATTCAGTCATATCAAATAAATTTTCTCTAAATATTTATCAAATTAACAATTTTACAAAGACAGTTGTTATTTAGGCCCTACTAGTATTTGATATCACCTTCCGATCGCACGCACTGTTTTGGTGATCTGAAAAAGAAATAAAGTTGAATTTTTTTTTTAAAGGTGAAAATTAGTAGTGAACAACCCGCCAATTTGACCTTTTTTCCTTTTTTTTTTAATGAGGAGACAATGGTATCACAAAAATGTTTCTGTCTCTTTTTTTTGTCATTTTCCTTTTGAAATTCCCTGTGGGAGGACATTGCAGTTGCACATCGCGTAGGAATTCATTTTAGATGCATAAATGTGCACATGTTCTGGTCAAACAATTTATACACTTTTTAATAATTTATTTGAATAATAGGTTTAAAGATGAGTACAAGAGACAGAATGATCTCTTACGGGCAGAAAACCGACAGCTCCGAGAAGATAACGCCAATCTCTTCTCAGGGGCGATAGACGAGCGGGACCTGAAGATCAAAGAGCAACACAAAGACATCAAACTTTTGAAGGGACAGTGTGGAGAGATGGAAAGAAGATGCAGGTATAGTGAATTTTAATCAAAGATGGGCATGTGTCCATACAATCTTTTGTATGAGCTGAAATACGATATGCTACTAAGGCTGTTTGTGATTTAATTGGGGTGTTTCACCAAGTCCTTTGTAAAGTTGTGAATGACTTTACGAGTGACAGGAACATGTTCTTGGGTGACATACTACATGTAATCCTTCTCTAGGAGATCGTCTACGCTTTTTGGGAGAGTACTTCATGAAGGTTCACAGTCTTAATCATTTAGCACAAGAGCTGATCACCAGTTCTTCGTAAGCTGTACATAGCCTACGGACCACTGGCATGAACATGCATTAATATCTTTTGTAAGTGGAGGAGATGATCTATTCATCATCCCCATGCCTAAGAAAAGAAAGTGTGTCTAGATGTATGTCAGTGCTATGAACAACTTGATGAAACGTGCTCTGGTATGCAAATATTAGTCCAAATCCAGGTCCTGAAGGATGTCATTTTGTGTTTTGCATATAGCTATCGATAATAGCTAACTGTGTCATCAAGTTATTTGTTACTTGTTGTAGGCCTACTAATCCTGAAAGTCAGCTCATAAGGCGGCTTCCTCAGGGATGACTTCCAAGAATCCTCGGTTGTTGAGCAGTGTTATGGTCGACGTTAATTTTGATGGTAATTTTCCTGCATGTTGATTTTTTTTTTTTACCTAGCCTTATAATTGGGATAATGCAATTATTTTTCATGTCACAATAGTTTGCTTCAAGAGGAAATGAATGAGAAAGAAAGACAACACAGAGAGATCGCTGAGAGACTGGAAAAAGAACTGAAAATTGCTAAAAATCAAATGAAAGGTGAGATGATAGTCTTTGTATGAATATAGTGACCACATAAAAACACCACCATATTCTTTTTTTGTTTTTTTTGTTCTGTGGGCAGTGTGCAGAAAAATATAGAGATGGATTATTGAAATCTTCAATTTTATGCTCTCTTCGAGGCAAAGGATGAAATACATTGCAGTGTTGTTTTTGTGTTGTTGCGAATTTTACATCACAAAAATTGTGAAAATTATCCACTCATGAATTTTCAAAACTAGTCTGATGTTGCAAAAATATTGGCTTCTACAATAAAATAAAATGTTAGCAACCCCCCCCCCCCTTAAGTATATTTGGGGGGTTTTGGAGCTTTCAGTCGCATGGCTAGCAACCTATGTAAAATTTGATAAAATTATTCTCTCTCTCTGTCTCTCTGGGCCTTCCCTGTTTTGCTGTTCTTGTGTATATACTAGTGTTAGTTTACTGTACATGTTTGTCATTTTGTCTCTGATGAAGATTCTGCTACATGTAGAATCGAAAATTCCAGTATATGTTTTTTTTTTTACTCAAATTGAATTTAAGCCGACAAAAACTGATAAAAAAGTCAGGTTTCACCATTTTAACATAGTTATGTTATGATCTTGCTCTGATCCATCATCAACATCTGTTATGTTTTGCTTTTCAGAGGCATTGACACAACTCAAGCAAGAGAGGGAAAGTAAGACTTCTGCAGATTCCTCTAATGCCATGAGGTTGGAGAAACTTAGCAAGGAGAGACAAGAGTTCTTAGATCTTTCAATGCAGAGGGGAAAATTAATTCAGGTACCTAATGCGGCGGTCACAACTCGCCGTACCTTCGACGTGCAACTCCCTACGATGGATTTCGTAGAAAATTTGTGCAGCGTATGTACCATGCAGGCACGTTGCCTGTACGACGTGCAGGAAGTTTTTCCAATACCATTACTACAAAAACGCAGGAATCGCAGAAATTGACCCACAACCTATGCGTGCATTGTGCATGCAACGCAGGCTACTTTGATTGCACGTGCCCTGTAGCCTACGACGAGTTGTGACCGCCGCATAAGTGAAATGAATACACTTGCTACAGCCAATTAGACTTACTCTGAAGATTGTCACACAGATCCCTTTAATAGTCTCACTGTTTATCCAATATTGGATGTGTGCTGTCCGATTCTGCACAAGAAAATACGTTTTAAGAGCTATTCTTATTGGAAAACGTGATTGAAACACAGCATAACCCTTTCCACTAGTGAGTAAACTAGTGAGTAAACATTCATTGAGCAACTTTCTCATGGATACTACATTATCGGTTTTTCAGAAACCTGGTTGAATGACCAGCAGCCTTCTCTTGTAACCATTGACGGCTTTACTTTTTATACCAAACAATAGGACACAAAAGAGGAGGCGGGGTTGGGTTTATGTATCAAATAACTTGAAAGTCAATGAACTTAACGAGCTTTATGTGATGTCTGATGTTATTGAATGCATTTTTATTCAAATCGAATTACTGATAAAAAACAAATAGTTGTTGGAGAAATATACAGACCTCCTAAAGGTAGTGTCCACGATTTTTTACATTGCGCTCAAAGTATTTGTCTATGCATGTTTTGAATAATAAAAAGGTTTTTTAATGGGAGACTTTAATTTGAACTGTTAGATCGTAATACCCCTGTAGTCAAGAATTTATTGACATGATGTTGTCCAACTCTTTCATTCCATTAGTAACAACCTACACGGATTACAGATACGTCGTCAACCTTAATAGATAAATTTTTGTTAACGACTTTTCCCATACATCATCTGCATCTTGGTATCGGATATATCGATCATTTCCCAATATTTGTTGAAATTTTATTTAATAAAGTCTCTGATATAAAAAATATTAACATGCATTTCGTGACTTATCGGATGAAAATATTATTAGACTTCGGAGGGATTGACATCGGTTGACTGGAGTGAAATATACAATATACACAATGTTAATGGTTGTTTTGACAAGTTTATGGACATATTTATGTCGATTTATCAAGAAACTATACCACTAAGAAAATTTCTCGCTCTAATTATAAAAAAATACCCAGACTTCCGCGTGGTTTCTAATCGCTCCTGAAGTCATATTCGTAAAACAAGTTAATTGTAAAATACAAAAAGAATCCTGATAAAAGTAATTTAAAAAGAAAATATGTTCGTTATCGAAATGTTCTTACATCCTTGTTACGTTTAGCTAAAAAACAGTATTTTGCTAATCAATTTAATAAGTACAAAATGATACATCGAGTACGTGGAGGGTGATAAATAACGTTTACACACAAAGAAATCTAAGGAGTTCACTAAAAGAAATTGTAAATAATAATGTAACTGTTGCTAATCCTGCAGAAATGGCTGATGTGTTAACAACTATTTTGTGGATATTTGTACGACTCTTTCCCGAAATATTCCAGAACCTAACAAAAGATTCCAATACTTTCTAAACAATCCCAATCCTAAAACATTTTCTTACTCCGATCACTGAAAATGAAGTTAAAATATTGTAAATAATTAAAACCTAAAAAAGTCCAGGATGCGACGAACTTACGAATTTTGTCATAAAACGTGTCATTAATGAAATTTTAACTCCCTTGACTTTTATATTCAACCAATCCTTGGTAACTGGTCTGGTGCCTCAAATATGAAAGTAGCCAAGGTTGTCCCAGTGTTAAAAAAGGCGATAGACGAATTGTCAGCAACTATCGACCATTTCACTCCTTACTTCCCTGTCTAAAATTCTTGAAAGATTAATCTATTCTCGTTTAATAGATTTTTTTATCTAACAATCATATTTATGCGATTCCCAATTTGGTTTTAGAAAAAAACATTCTACTGTACACGCTTTACTTTCTTTTATCACAAGGTGGCAAATGCTATTGATAATTCCCTGCACACAGTTGGTGTATTCCTGGACCTTTCCAAGGCCTTTGACATGATCAATCATGAAATTTTGCTTTACAAGTTATCCCATTATGGTGTGCGTGGAAAGGCCTTGGAATGTTCACAGGTTACTTAACTAACAGAAACAGTTTTGTTCAATAGAAGATCATACATCTCAATAAAAACTATTTCATGCGGTGTTCCGCAAGGATCACTCTTAGGCCACTGCTATTCTTACTGTTATATTAATGATTTTAATAATTCATCAATGACCTATCATTTATTCTTTTCCGCATGACTCTAACCTGTTTTTGCACACCGTAACCCAAATTCACTACTTACCATTTTGAATAGGGAATTGCAATCGGTTCAGACATGGATCGAGCGAAACAAATTGTCACTCAATGTAAAACAAAACAAATTTATGCTTTTCAGTAACTCTTTGAATCCTTGCCGGACCATGTAGTTAAACAAATGTCAATTTGCAACAAGTTGATTCTACCAAATTTCGGTCTTTACATTGATCATGAATTATCATGGAAATGTCAAATTGATTATATATGTAAGTTATCTTCTCGAAACACTGGTATTTTGAATAAACTAAAATATTTTTTCCCTGATTACATTTCAAAAACAATTATTTCCACATTGTGCATCTCATATGAATTATGGAATACTGGCCTGGGGAAATTGCAATACAACCTTAATCGCTAAAATATTCACGATACAAAAACGAGCAATTAGGGTTGTCAATCAAGTTGGTTTTACTCCATACAAATCCATTATTTTCCAAAATAACAGTACTCAAAATTTCTGATTTATATGCATTTCAAGTTGGTATATTCATGTTTCAACTTTCAAAAGATGAATTGCCTGATATTTTTGCTTCTATCTAATCCACAATCTAATCCACACATATCCCACGCGGCTAAGTGACTCCTATCACCTTCCACGTACTCGCACTCTCCTTGCTCAGAGAACAATTGCTTTTGAAGGGCCCAGGTTTTGGAACGATCTTCCCCATGATATGGTACATAGTACCTCACTTAATATTTTCAAAAGTAAATTGAAAGCAATGCTGATCAATTCTTATAATTTCCCCTGTATAAACTTTTATTTCCATGTACTTTGTTAATACACTCTGGCTGAGTAGTAAATAATAGTCGTAGAGTAATTGGTGGCAAACTTCTTTTAAATTTTTCCTATTCTTTACATATTCACAATTGTTGTATTTTGGCATTACCGTTATAATCAATTTATTTACGTGTCCTCTCCTACACATTAAGACTGATATTTTTTCTGGATCCTGCAGACTTAACAAGCTTTGCTTTTTTATGCAGGTTCCCTCATATTTCACTTTTTTAAATTGTCTTTAAATCCAAATCGCTGTTTTCTTTCATTTAGATTAATGATTATGCCATGTCTGATTTGTATTATCTCGAGTCTTTTGATATTGTTGTTTGTACCTGTGAAATATGTAAAATAAAGTCAAATCAAATGAAATCAAACTGACACTTTTCACACAGTCTCTAGGTGCTAAAGGGTTAATGAAATGTTTCATCTTTTATTCATTTTTCAGGACAAACAGAGAGATATCAAACAGATGGCAGAAAAGGTGAAAGAAGCGGAGAAAGCTCTTCACAGAATGGAGGAGAAATTTGAGTGGGTATTATGAAGAAAAAAAAAAAACACTTACAAGTCTATATAGAAATATTGTAAATATGTATGTATAAATATATATTGTCTGTTGAGAGCCAGAAGGGCGTTATTGCATCTTAAAGATGTTCCGTTGAGAACCAGAAGGGCGCTATTGCTGTACCAAGTCAATGGTAATAGCGCCCTTCTGGTTCTCAACAGAACATCTTTGATCTGTAATAGCGCCCTTCTGGTTCTCATTTTAATTTTTAATTGAAGCTAACCAACTATTTACAAATGCCTCTTTTGTGATGAAATACTGAAATGTCTTGAATTCCAAATGTATTAGCATCTACAAAATATATTCCATCTTACTGGAAAAAAAAGAAAATAGAAAAGAAACAATATTAATAGAAATTGGTCCCATATTTATTGTTAAAAAACATAGAAGTTTACATCTAGATGACAAGAATATACAGTCCCTTCCCATTACAATAAGCACAGATAACAGATTTAATTTAAATGAAGCAATTTTCCTGTTCCCAATTTCAAAAATGAGTATATGTTGTGTGTCTATATGCCTACAGTACATATATGTGTTGAGCATAATGTCCCGTATTCACAAAAGTGTCGTAAGTTAAATGGCTAGCAAAATGTGACACAATCTGTCTGTTGCATGTTTCTTATACCTTTACTGGATTCTGGAATCATGCTTTAATGGTGAGGAAAACCTTTGTACTTATCCTTTTCAGGCAGTTTTAAATGGATTCAGTACCAAAAATTATGAATATATGGAACATCTACTGTTAAAGATTGTGTCACATTTGCTATCCATAGTTCAACGACAGATTTAAGCCATGGTTAACTTAGGACACCTTTGTGAATATTGGCCAATGATATTATTACCAGATAATTGGCTTGGTCATGAACACCTTTTAATAATGGGAGTGTACTGTATTAGCAGTCACTGAGGAATTTGTGAGGTATTTGTTAAATTTGAACAAGATACAAGGTGAACATGATTTCTTTTGCAAAACACAGACTTGTTTTACTCATTAATTTCCACTCAATCTGTTTGCTATGATAGGAGAGAGGCTGCTCTGGTATCCACTAATCTTCAAGTGATCAGATTAAAAGAGGAAAGAGATGAGGCAGAGAGGGATCTCTCAGGATTAAAAATGGTAAGCTTGTTTTGCTCCTTCATTTTGCTTAGGTCCTCATTTATTTTATTATGGGGGCATAGAAAATGTATCCTTGTGAAGCTGTCTACGCTTTGTTACCAATCCTTATAAAGTAAAATATCATTTGTTTTTTGAAGTTGAAGTTGGATTTAAAGGTCAAGTTCTTTCTGTGTCAATTTTTGTAAAAATATTGCTTTTTCAAAAAACTTTCGTTTTTTTATTTTTAAAAGAAAAATGATAATATCTGTTTAAAAAAGAAACATCTAAAAACAACATACATTGTACAGGTACTTGTAACATCCTATTATGCTTTGATATATATGTGGAATTTCAGAGATTTTTTTTTTTTTAATTTGAAGTGTTAGAAAGAAAAACAGAGAAAGCTTTTTAATCCTGATTGTTAGAAAAAACAAGTGGAGAATCTTTTTTATTTCTTGGTATACGGTACACATATAAAACAGTTCTTAAGTTATCATTACTGAACCACAGCCAATTGCTAATGCTACTTTATTTGCTAAACATTATTTCATATTTTAGTAGATGTTCCTTCATCTTGATCTTATATGTTGACACTAATCAATTTTTTGCCTCTCTCCATACAGGAGTATGCAGCGTACAAAAAGCACAGTGCAAATTTATTGGCTAAGGAGAAAACACTGAACTTACAGCTCAGGAACCTCGTAAGATGAAAAAACAAAAAACTTTTAATTAGTCAAACTATTTATGATGAGACGCTACATGAGATGAAGATGCTGGCGCTCTTCAAATACTGATTGTTGACCCTTTCGACATCGGCATCATAGAAACATGTTGGTAACTCAGTGTTCATGTCCACCCTTTCTTAGCATGTTTCTGTCCAGATGATCATATATGCATATAATTTAATAGAGAGACCATGATGTGTATAGCTGTTGAAGATGCAGTAGAGGATCCAGCCTTACGTCACACAATTAAAAGTATCAGCCCATGCCCAAACATAATAGAGCAGCTAATGTCATGAGGCAGTTGGGCCTGGACGACCTTTACAAATGCGAATCCTGGATCTGCCCCTGATATGTATACAATTTAGAAGAGAGGCTGTGATGTGTATACATGTAGCTGTTGGAGATGTCCTCCCTACCAACTATTCTTGATGTTGAACAGAATACTGGAGGAAAGTGTATCCACATTCCTTAATATAGTTGATTTGGAATGCCCATATGGGCTTTTTAAAAAAGTATTAATATGATAACATTTGAAAGTGAATGTGGACGAGTTGTCAACAACGCAAAAACAGCATTACACACATGATGCCATTTTTTTGTCATAGATTTTTATATGTCAGGCTCTGTTGCCGCTTTGTAGCATTGGGGTGCAGTGTGTACCAAGTTTTTAAGAGTGACGTATTGAGAAATAGCGAAATTGATAAAGATGGAAATACATATTTGTATGTAATTTTTTTATAGACTCTTATAGATTTTCTAAGGAATGTAGTTCGTATAGCCAATGATTTTTTATTTGTGACTTTACTTTTCTTGCCAGGCCTGGAGTCTTCCTGTTTCCAAATATATCAATGTGCCACTAATTTGAATGATTCACACTAAAGTATTTAGTTATTCATCCCACCGTTTAAATTCTACATTCTAACATGAATGTTGCTGATTAAATGCTTTGAAAAGTCTGAAGTATTTATTCACGAAGGTAAAAATTTGTGTCTGAATTCAACTATCAGTAGTGAAAGTATTATTTTTAAATTATCATTATCAATCTTATTTGAATGATTGGCGCTAATAAGTATTCATATGTAATTCGCCCACCTGTTTGAAATTTACATTCCAAAATGGATGTTGCTGATTTTTTTTAATGCTTTATAAAGTATTCATTTAGAAGGATGAACATGAAACTTGATGGCCCTTATTCTGAACCAAAGACTGGGTTCGTATGAGCTGAAGTTTGTGCTATTGTGCAATCCCTTTGTCAGATGTTTAGACAAAGGGATTGCACAATAGCACGGCACAAACTTTAACTCATATGAACTCAGACTGCAGTTTAGAATACAGGCCTACATGTCTTATGGTGCTCAGTGATTGGTGCATTGGGGGGAATTTCTGGAGTCAGAATTTATTTCAAGTGGCTCTAAAAATTTGACCAACCAAAGTAACTTGTTATCATTTATGAAACCCCAAAGATTATTCTGCTCTGCTTTAACAAAAGGAACCAAGTGACATTTCCTGTAAAAGAGCAAAATGTGCCCATTATTTACACCAATGTCAATGTAATCTCCTGATATGTTACCTTAAATATCTTTATGTGTATATGAATGTTGGACAGAAAACAGATAACACTGAATAATAATATGAAAACAGAAACTCAAATTTGATCAATATGTCACTTGCTCCCTTTTGCCAAAATAGGGCAAATTAAGTATTATACTTCAAATCTTGGACTAACAATATTCCGTCCACTCTTATTCTTCTTCTTCAAAAAAAAAAAACAAAACAAAACAAAAAAGAGAGAGAATTGTTGCCTTGACTCGCCCAATTTCAAATCAATATGCTTAACAGGAACAGCCCAGTATATCTATTAATTTCAGTGATATACAGCAAAGGATCAATTGACACAAGATTTCAGCCAAGTTATGATGTACATGCATTTCAAGAAGATGATTTTTTTTTTTTAAACACAAATAATTTCTGATATTTTACATTTATGTTCAATTATTCTCTAACAGTTTGTGTTTATATATTGTAAATGTTTATTATATACTTTCAATGAAATTTAGTACATATAGATTTTTGGGGGTAAATTTCTGATGTAAATTTCAAAGGGATTACTTATTTATCCTTCAGAATTATTTTTGATACTAAGTATTGAAATTAATATATACCTATATCCCAATTTCTGATGGAAAGAAATTGCAATGATGCTTTGAAAATCAAAATATCTTAACAAGATTTATGTGCTTGTACATTTTGTGGTATTTATAAAGAATGAATAGCAAACTTGACATGGTGGCATACCTGTTGTAGTTTTTTTTCTGTCTTGTAATGTTTTATTGATTACAAAAAAAGGAAGATAGGTACCAGGTGTAAAAAAAAAAAAAAAAAAAAAAAAAAAAAAGCAATCATCAATGTTATACACTTAAAAAGTATTGTTATTATTACATGTATGAGGTTTTTTTTTTTTTAACAAACCCTTACTAGAGAGGGTCCAAATTTTCAGTTTTTTAAGATTTTTGAAAATAATTACTGACTAAATTGATTGTTTTAACTTTCAAAAAATTGAAGAAGAAGAAATAGACGAAAAAAAGTAACTCCTCAAATATTCCAACATTATTTAATTGAGTTTTTATTTTAAGGAATGTCATAAAATCTATTTCATAATATGCCAGTCTGTCCTTCAAGTATATAACTTTAAAAAAAATATTTTTTTAAAGCTTGATATGAGTTTTACATCGATATGAGTTATTTAAAATCAAAGGTATGGGTATTGTTTAAAGATATCTTGCTTTTGATTCATGATTCAATTTTTTGTTCACTCTGAAAAAATAGATTCTGTGCGTCCCAGAAAAATATGAATTCGTAAATTTGAGAGCCTCATATGAAAAATGATAAACTTATGTTACATTAATTATTATTTCACGTTAAATGGTAGCTTCTTTTTTCTGTCCAGTGACGTCAAACTTACACCTATGCTGTCATGGATGATTGAGCACATATGCTTTTAAAAACTCGTGTCAAAATCACCTTGAAATACCTTTAGGCAGAAGCAATTCGTAGCTTCCTTGAGGGCGTTTCATGAAAGGACCTGTCGGACTTTTTATCCGACAAACTGTTATAAGCTTCTGAAATGCTTTCATCTGATTGGCTGAGAGCAAATTTGTCGGATAAAATGTCCGACAAGTCCTGTGATGAAATGGCCCTCTGATCATCCATTTACTGAGCGAGATGAGCTGCCCTGATTCCATTCACAAGGGACTGGATGAAATGTGAGCTTATCGACAAATAAATTAACGTAAGAAAGACAAATACATTACACACTGGCAAAGGGTAAATTACAATTCTACATATTTATTTATTCCAGGACTGTATTCAATCATATTTCAGCTTTCTTTTAGAGGGGTTGTTCATTAATTACAATAGCTGGAAGATTCATTTTGTAACTTGTAAAGCTTATCTACAAATGCAAACCTTACATAGAGAAATACACGTCATAATTTTTTATAGGGTAAATTGTACTTCTATATATTTATTCATTTCAGGACTTAATTAAATCATATTTCAACTTTCTGTTAGAGGGGTAGTGCATTGTGGATCCAAATGTGTTATTCTGAAATTTCACTTGCAAGGATTTTAATTGCGCTAAAACAAATTATGAAATTACACTTTCTCGGACGAAGTTCTGTAATTGTACATCAGATAAATTTAGAACCTTATCATCCTTTATGAAATTTTCCTCAAAGTTTCATTCATTTTTTTTCATTTTGATCAAACTGGGTTTATAGCAAGTTGATCTTCTTGTTTTAAGTCAATGATTTCACTTATCATTAACAAATATGATTAATGTTACTTTGTGACATTTAGATGGAAAAACCCCATGAAAAATAAAAAATAAACAGAAACTTGAAAATTAAAAAGAAAAGGCATAAGGAGAACAAGGAGAAGAGCTTGAGTTCAATAATCAAACGGACATTATTATTATACCAATTTGTGATTAGACAAAAACTACTTACAGAAGACAAAATGGGTGTAGGTCAAATAAATTGGGAAGAACACCAAGTACCGTAGTTCTAGAACAAACACAGGGCGCTCTTGGGAGAATGGAGACGTGTCTGATATGTGTCTGAGACGTCTCCACAATAGGAAAAAGAATAATCATGGATTTAAGCGATTTTCCTGCGACTCATGAGACGTCGCGGAGACTCGGGGAAACATTTCCATGACGTCTCCGCGACTAGTCTCATAACCGTCCCAAACTTGTCTCAAATCCATCTCATGGCAAGTGATATGCCACCATTAGTCAAACTTGACGGGCCTGATGTCTTCTTCAAAGAAATTACACACCGTTTTGTTGGACAAGAACTTGCCCTGGAGATGGGCTGTCCCTGAGGGTAGGAGGGACAAGTAGACTGGTGTGACCGCACCCTCTTCAGGGGTTTTGTTGGGACCAGCTCCATGGTGGGCAGTCATGTCTGTTAACACGTATCCAGGGCAACACTGCGAGAATACAAATATGGAAACGAGTAATGATGGTAAGATGTTTTAAGTATCAAAACTCGATATGGCGAACGCGCATTTTTATGTGTAGTTTCCCAACCCTTTGGAATTAACTACCAACCCAAGTTCTTTTTACTTGTCTTATTAAAAAAAAATCAACAAAGGGTGCAGGGGCCGCGGAGCGTTTTTGAAAGTGGAGGGGCTGAGTCGAAAGTGGGGAGGGGGGGGGGGGGCCTAAACAAGCTAAATATCACATATCTATGGTCATTTTTGCAAATGTGTACACGTTTGCTGAAAAAAGCACCCCCCCCCCCGGCCTTCGCGGCCCCTGGGGTGATTGTGAATTACTGATCAGAAAAATGTGTTTATTTTATTTTATTTATTTTTTTTTTTTTTTGACAAAATGATTCGAGAGCGTTTTTCAGACATGCTGCCCCCTCTCTCTTTCTCCTCCCTCTATCCATTCTCTCTCTCTCTCTCTCTCTTTCTCTCTATCTCTCCCTCTTTCTTTTGGTACTACTACACAGCATTGCAGTCAATAATTGTACATGTAATTTGATAGAAATCTACTCAATTAAATATTTTTTTTTAGTATTCTTATTTTCCTTTTTTTCATAATGAAGGCTAAATTATTAAAACTAGATAATTATATGGCGAATATTATTAGTACGGAAGTTGTTAAACGTGGTGGAATCAATGAAGCGAAGATATAATTAATTGTCTTACGATTCAATCTATATTCTGACATCGTGAGACAACTGATTACATATTCGCTTCATATATTATTATTTTTGATATTATATACTTACACAAGTAATAAGTACATCCTTCTTGCTTGTATCCTTGTTCAAGTTTTCACCCTGAATTCTTGTTAGTGATATCACTCCGAGTTTGCTGGTTCCATAAGTCCAGTCAGCCCAGCCCTTTTGCTTATGACCTCCTTTCGCCGTGACCCTGCAAAATATAGACGTATGACAATTACCTCCTTATGCTCTGAACATACGATGTGTGAACTGTTCACATTCCACTTATCTATGTGAAGAGCTTGCAAGCAAAAGGGACTAAATCCACTTTTGATGAAAATTGAGTTATTGATATCAGGCCATTGTTCAGGTACGTACCCGTCCTTGAACAAGGATTTTCTTAATTGTCAATTGTAACTGTAAGAAAATGCATTTTGTAATTTCCCTTTTACATAGACATGTGTACAAAATCGGGTAAACAAATGCTATTTCCTCTGAAGTTATAAAAGTGGATTTAGTCCCTTCTGATTGCAAGCTCTTTACATGTACTAATATTGACTTAAAAAGAACGAAATACAAATATTTAGTCAACCTACAACCGACTATCACGACTATTTAAAAACTAAGATAATAATTAATTCGATATGAAAAATAAATATTTAAGCGCTTGGTTTTTATTCAAATAACATAACATGTGTAAACTTATTTCAATGCTATTATATATTAACTTATACCCTAAGTAATATAAAAAGCTTTAAAACGAGCAAACTTTGATCAACGTAATCATGTGTAAATTTGTTTGTATGTTATCATTAACCTACATATAATGCCCTATACTGTAAGTAATATAAAAAGCTTTTAAACGAATGAACTTGAGCCCCATTGACAAAAACATGGGACTCGATCTGTCTATGTTGCATGTTCCTTACACGCTTACTAATTTCTGGAATCGTGTTTTAATTGTAAGGAAACTTTTGTAGCCTATTTATCTTTCCCAGGCATTTTTTTTTTCACTACCAAAAATTCTGATAAATCGAACATCTATACTTTTGGGATTGAGTCCCATTTTGCTAGCCATAGTTAAACCACATATTTAAGCTAGGCCTATAACTTTAGGACACCTTTGTGAACACGGGCCATTGTATACATTTATATTTTTACTAAATTTAGGGTGGTATCTCACTTAGCGGAGACGTCTCCGCGACAGAATCGTTTCCGCGACGGATAAAAAGTATAAGAGACGTCTCCGATACTTTATTCCGTCGCGAATACGTCTCTGAGACGTCTCTGCGACAATTTTCAAAAACTGTCTCAAAGCAGTTTCAAAGAACCGTCTCAAAGTAGTTTCCGCGACTCATGAAACGTCGCGGAGACGTCCCCTCGACAAGTTTTCAAAACCGTCTCCAAGTATTTTTAAAAGTCGTTTCAAAATAGTCCCAAATCCGTCTCAAAGTAGTTTCAAAGTAGTTTCCGCGAAGTAAGATACCACCCTTAATATTCTACTCACTCTATGTATTCGTTCAAGAGGTCTGTGACACCTTGTTCAGTTGATACCTTCTTGAATCGCTTCTGAAGTTCTTCACTCATTGTATAATATACAATCACACCGGCTTTACTGGCTACGTGGACAATCCTATTATACAATACAATGTTCACAATAATGGTGGATTTAAAAAATATCATCATTATCGTAATTATTATTTAATTATTTATTTCTTATTTTTTTGCTCCGGCAATATCATTCGTAATGACGAACAGTGTATAATGATGATATTGATAATGAAAATAATGATATTGATGATAATGATAATAATAATTATAATAATAATAATAATAATAGTTTCAACATCCGCTATATCTTTGCTTCATTGACTACTCCAAAGCCTTCGATTGCGTGCGTCATAAGCAGCTATAGCGAATAATGACAGAAATGGGTTTCTCAAAACATATAACTGAATTAATTCGTTCACTATATGACAGCCAAGTAGCCACCGTGAGAACTAAAAGTGGTGACAGTGAATGGTTTGAAATTGGACAAGGCGTTCGTCAAGGCTGTATTCTTTCACCGTACCTTTTCAACATATACGCCGAATATATCATGAGAAGTGCTCTTGATGGAGCTACAGGTAGTGTATCTATTGGTTGGAGAAAGATAACCAATCTCAGATATGCTGATGATACAACACTCATTGCGAGATCGGCAGAAGAACTCCAGAATCTCATTGACAGAGTCAAGTTACGCAGCGAGGAGTTAGGACTTCGTCTCAATGTTAAGAAAACCAAAGTCATGATCTGCGGACGAGATGCAAACAAGGTGGTGACGGTGGATGGAAAATGTGGAAGAAGTTGAATCTTTTAACTTCCTTGGCTCATATATAAGCAACAAAGGAGGAAGTTCTCAGGAAATCAAGAGAAGACTAGCCATGGCGAGATCATCCTGTATTACCTTAAGCGATATATGGAAGGACAGAGGGATATCGAAAGAAACTAAAATACACATTATGCAAACGCTTGTTTTCCCAATTGCATTGTATGGATGTGAGACATGGTCGGTGAGAATGGCTGATAGGAAGAAAATATTAGCGTTTGAGATGTGGTGTTGGCGGAGGATGCTGAGAATATCCTGGACGGTGCATAAGACAAATGAATACATACTTAACCAAATTGGGCAAAAACCTGCGGTGGTTAATAAGATAGATCGTAGCAAATTGCAATATTTTGGTCATTAAACAATTATATGCAGACGACAGGATGATAACATTGAAAAAATAATTATGCAAGGTTGCATTGAAGGTAGTCGGAGACAAGGCAGACAGAAACTGAGAGGGACAGATGGCATAAAACAATTAACAGGCCTCTCCCTAGTTGCAGCTCATCGCCTGGCACAAGACAGAGCTATTTGGAAAAGCATCATCAACAGTGTCACAAAGGGTCAGACATGACCTGTATGACATCGATCGATCGATATATTTATGATTTAGTTCGTTAGACATATGCTAACAATGATAACTCAGCATAGACAGGTATTGACAAGAGGTGATGAATGACAAAACAAGCACGTACATTTTTTGCTACACTTGACGTTGATCGGGTGGTGGGGGTGGGGGGGGGGCAGTGAGGAAGTATTTTTGGCGTCATGCTCAAATTTTTTTATTTACTCTGCAAATAATAACGCGACTTCACCTTTCGCCGTCCCTGTTAATGGGTAGGAAACAGACGTACTCTGCACATTAAACCATATATATCTCACCTCTAACCATATCAATATCTATGTAAAATGTAAAGTTAACGTATACCAATGTGCGGCATTAAATCGTAATTAAACAAGGCGCGTCCCTTATGTAAGAGGCCAGACGCAACAAAGTGACGTTGGAAATACGGCTGAGAAGCGCAGAAATCTATACAGCTGGCTGCAATAATAAATTAGCTCACAAAAACTCGCGTAAGAAGACTTCCCTGAAAATGAATGGTATTGTCCGTTCGGTTGAGCAATCTACTCTTGGAGATGAAAGGATTGCTTTTATCATGTTGTTAGTTAATAGATTCTCCAGACCAGATGGAGGAAATACACATTTGGGAAAGCTTATAACATTATTGTGCTGAAGTTGTAATCAGAATATGCAATTCATATAAATTGATGCTCAAAACAATGACATAGATTGTGAACTTGTCACAAGTCTTGTGAAGACGCCGTTCACATGTTTCTATGCGATATGCATGTTGATAAGCGTAAATATTGACTAGTCGAGGAAAGAACCTCTTATGATTATGTTCAAAGTGACAGGACTTTTTTTTTATCAATTAAAAATGAACGTACCATCTCCGGAAAGCTGAGAATTCAAGCTAATTGCCCTGTGAACAATAAGCTATAATAGTATAATGCAGCATCGAGGATCAAAACTATGCAGCGCATGAGCTATTTTGAGAGCAAAATATACCATATTGTACAGGAATTTGCTCTGACTAGGCTTTCGAATTGACACAAGTGACAGGACTTTTTTTTCCCTTTGCAATAAGTTATTCCTATTTTTGAAAAATTCAGACTCTTAGCGTACTTATTCAAGTTGAACATTTTTTTGAAAAGGTAGTTGCTCGCCACAATAAAGAAAATAAAGTGAAAAACTGTCTAAAAACAAAAAATGTCAATGGGCGCCTTCGCTTTGAGTAGAATGGTAGCGCCCTCTATCTCTTAAGTTTACAACTAGAATTGATATGCATATATGTATGTCATTTATATCTCATCTCATCATCACCTGATAATGGGAAGGAATGTATTCGTCATGAGATGTACTCCGTGATATTTATTTTATATCACCTCAAACCATATGTATCTCACTTCTAACCATATATATATTTCATTTATATCTCACCTTCCACCATCCCTGATAATGGGTAGGAATATGTTCGTCATGAGGCGTACTCCATGATAGTTAGTCTTGACATTTCCTGCTGCCATTTCTGTCATTGGTGCATTAACACCCTGTATTCAGATACAGAATAAAAACTAAACTATAATGACAAAAATAAAACGTTGTTATCTCAATTCGATCAGGTTCTTGAACAGGAAATAAGTATTCCATACACTAATCAAAATGACGAACTTCAACCCTGGAGTTAACACCTATTACCCTTAACCTGCAGAACCCTATCGCAATCCTAACCCTAATCCTGGATCTTGGACGAAATAAAGTCCGCATCAAATGTCGCCAGAGCAAATGTCGTATCACCTTTGACCAGTCATCACAAACTTAGACCTACTTCATTTTTAAAAAGGCAAAAGCATGTAAAAAGTAAACAAAAACAAAAACAAAAACAAAAACAAAAAACAACAACAAAAAGTAACTTATTCCTTAATATCACTCCTTCAAAGAGTGGATTTCCACTCTTACATTAAGAGTGATTCTTCCTCACCTTGTTGTAATCAATGCCTGCATTGTTAACCAAGATGTCCAATCCTCCATGTTGGGTCTTCATGTCATCTCGAAGTTTCTCCATGCTGGCAACATCATTGACATCAAGGAGATGGAAGCTGGGGTTAAGTCCCTCTTTCTTCAAGACATCCACGGCCTTCATCCCTCGTTCTTCATTCCTGGCAGTCAAGTATACCACCCCATTCTCACCAAAGTGCTTGCAAAGAGCTCGCACGATACATAGACCGATTCCAGCGCTGCTACCGGATACCTGTAGATGGACATAATAAATGAAAACGGTACAAATACTGGGTCAAAATGACCCCATTCCGGATACAACTAGGATTTAGCGCAATTATCTCACTCAACATTCCGCAAATCCAACTTCTTATGTAAGAGGGTCAATCATTGCAGACAAACATCTAATTAACAAGAAATCCTATGTCCCCCAAAACCCGGATTAGGTCATTCTGACCCTTATTTTTTCGACTGAGAAGAATAAGTGGTCATAGGCTCTGAGCATGACTGATTAAAGATCATCTATAGTTTGAGGAGAACAGATTTCTTGTTTTACTTCCATAGCAGAATATTTTAAATGAATACCTCAATTAACCCCTGTACAAAAGGATTTGTTTATGAAATCCAATCTAACATCTGAATTTAGCAACAAAACTGTGTAAATATATCTATTGACGGGCCAAAATAGAACTGACCTCATTTTGATGAACATCTCCCCATGTCCATGCTAACTATTACATATCATGGAAATACATGCATAGATTCTATTAATATGAGGACAAGTTGAGCAAGTTGTAGAAAAATTCAATATTCTGTGCCACAACTGTACCTGGGCTTTAAGTTCACCAAGTGCACGGATGTAAATGATTTAGCATATATTCAGAAATTAATACTGTTGATTATTTTGGGCGCTGATAAGCTGCTGCCATGGAAAATATTGAAGCTCTAGTTTTATTTCTTCTCTGTTTACTGAATATTATGTTATGTCATATAATCTCGATGTGTTCAAATTTTTATTGTACGAAAAATTTGTAATTCGGCCTTCGGGCAGCAAATGATTTTTGTTGTTTAATAAACCATTTCTATTCTATTCTATATTGGTTTATATCACATACAAAATAAAAAAACATGAACCTCAAAGCCAATTTAGATTTGATAGTGTTTGTTTTTGTCGTTTGAATTTGTTAGTTATGCCTATTAATGTAAGAATACTTATTTTATTGTGTATAATTTTCACGCTCTCCGACATCAAGTTGGTCCTTCTCAAGCAATACGAAAGAAAATCATATTCTTGTGAACTTTAGTGTAAGATTAATTATTATTATAAGCGGGACTTTTAACAATCTCGCTTCATCGTCTCGGTCATGCATGTATAAATTTTCTTTATTAGTTTCATTTTTTTTTCTTTTTTAAAATATATATTTAATTCCTCCAAATTACATATAATTTCGCACAATTATCGGCTTTTATTTCTAAAGTTAACTCTTCTTCTGTCCTACCCTCTTAACCTCAAACGCAACACTCAAAAAGCCTTCATACTTTACAAGATTTGCTTCTCATGCAGGTTCCTTTATATTTCATCCACTCAATTTCTATTTCAAGTACTTTTAACTTTATATTTTAAAATTGTATTTCAAATAATAGTCTTTCTGTTACATTCAAGATCAACATTACATTATTGACTGAATGTCTTCGTGGGATCTATTTTAAGAACCTCCTCAAACTGATTTCCTTTGATGTGAATTCAATGATATTAGTGACTTAAAACAGTGACGGATCCAGGATTTAGAAATACGGGGGGCGCATCCCGAAAGTTTGGGAAAAATAGGGCACGCAGCCGAAATTTTTCCTATTTCAACATGACAAAATAGGTGGTTTAGAGGGGGCACGCGTCCCCTGCGCCTCCGCCTGGATCCGCCACTGCTTAAAATGAAAACAAAAGAAAAGAAAAAAGAAAAAAAGAGGGAATTCCAGGCTCCAAAGTAAGGTAATCGCGTCCCTCGATCTCTCACCACAATTATGCATTTGCGGTAGACTCTAATATACGCCTATTCGATCTCCCATTTTGTAATATATTTTACCAAAGCAATATTCTATGCAACAACGTATAATACAAAACCGTAGTGCGAAAATATCATCCGAGAGAAGAACTAATACTTATAAAATGGTTGGTATATACTTACAATAGCAATTTTCTGGGACATCTTGAAGACACAGTCACAAATGTCACACCAAATTCTGCGAGGTCGTCGCAACCTTTTATCAGTCGATACAAAAAGAAATGTAGACTGCAACCCGGTACTCTGTGTGCTGTACTACCACGAGTACTGTAGATTCAGGTGTCTAGGCTTTTCAAGTCATTTGTCATATTTGGAAGCTATTAATAGCACGATGATAATGCATAATTTCATACACGGTGATAGATGGGTACGGCGTATGTATGGTTGGGTAGTTCACGGTCGTGGTTTACGAGGAACCAATGCAGGGGCAGTGAAGCGTTTTTGAAAGTGGAGAGGCTGAGCCGAGAGTGGGGGGGGGGGGGGGGGGGGGGGGGGGGGGCTGAACAGGCTAAAATATCAAATATATGGTAATTTTTGCGTTTTTGTACACGTTTGCTGAAAAAAAAGTGGGGGGGGGGGTTTCTGAAGCTCCCCAGCCCTCCCCCCCCCCCGGCTCCGCTGCCCCTGGAATGTACAATGTGTTTAAACAATAAGTCACATTTTGATAGGCTCATCTCAAAAGTTTTGACTTTTATCGGACCGAGTGACATTTTGACATTGCCAACCAGACAAGTCATTCATGGTCTGGACTACTTTTTGACAATTCAGACTCATTTGATTCAGAAAGGCAATCATATCTTGTAAACAATATATTGTTAATAACAATATCTATATAGGGCGTTTTAGCTGTGCAATATTGTGCCTTATTACATGGTTTAATATAGACCCGAGTACTGCTTTTCACGGTTTATGCCTTCTGGACAAGGAGGTCCAGATAATGATAATATAATAATCATTATATTGGATCTCTATACTACCATAATATTCCATTCGCTCGTTAGGGCCAATATTGCACTCGTCTTCGATTCGTACAATAGTGGATCTAAATCGTGAAGTATCCCCTTATGAGCCATCCAATTTGATATAATTATTATATGGATATTGAAACATGTCTTTCGCTATCCACCAAAGGATAACAATCCGTTTGTCATTGATATATTTAGGCTACAAAGGATGCTCTGGACTTCCTGTCAAAATACGCAATGGCCGGTGTCTGGACTTTATGCTGCAGTCACACAGACACTTTAGTATAGTTACGTTTTTGTTGTTTGACTAATCTTATGTCATCTTCTCATTTCTTATGTATTTCTTTGTTTTATTGGATGAACGAAATTATCACTATTTCCACTGCTGACTCTGACGGTAAAGCATCCGTGGGGATCTGCAGAAAAGAAAAGAATTTTTGGACGCAACCGAACGTAACTCAACGTAAGTGTCTGTGTGACTGTAGCATTACATTCTTACTTGCGTGCACCCACATGAAGACAAAGTCAGGTCCGATTAAAAAAACACCAAAAAAAAAAACAACAAAAAAACCCACAAAAGCACAAACAAAAACATACACACAAAAAAACTTACAAACTAACATGAATAAATAAACACCGATAAACTTGATGCACCCGGGACACTTTTTTTTATTTTCTGAAGAGCAAACTGACATAGGCCTACATTGGATAAAATATAAGGTAAAGTTGTGTAATTTTAAAAAAAATGATGGAATAAATCACTGTAAATGAAATAAAACTTATTACATAAACCCTAAGAAATAATGACAAAAGAAAAACTTTCAAAAATAGGCATTGAAAAACTCATTGATGATAACCTGAACATTATTTTGAAATTATAATTCACGAGTTCTGAAAACACAGTTTGTCTCAATGATGATGTTACAATCGGAATATGCTTTTGTATGTTTTTTTTTATTTATCAATTACACTAGGTGGTCATATTTCTAGTGATTAAACAGTAAATACCTTTACAACTACAAGCCCCTTAAGGTACAAATTTGCAAGTGAGAGGTGCAAAGTTTCACTTTTGAAGATGCTCTCAGTGTGACATTGGTTTGCACCTTGAAACAAACTGAAAAATGTAAAAACTGAGCTTAGTTTTTAGTGTGAAAGCTACTTAAACAAAGTCTTGATTTATGTTAGTGTCTTCGCCTTTTTTTTTTTCTTCTTGTTCATTTTTTTTCCAGGAACATTTTAATAAAAAAAAAACAACAACAAAACACAACTGCCAATAATGATATTCCATATTTTCCTTTAAAAACCAACTTTTCAATTTTCATACAAGATATATACAGTAGGACTGGTGTCAGGGGATTTGCGTAAAGATGGTAGATGTCTGGTAGTAGGTTTGGTGTCAGGGTAGTAAATGTCTGCCATCAGTATAGGCCCTACTGGTATCAGGGTTTTATATGTCTGGTAGTAGGACTGGTGTAAGGGTGGTAGACGTCTGGTAGTAGGTCTTAAGGTGGTAGATATCTGACCGTATGCGTGTCGGTTTGAAGCACCTAGTAGTATGCATTAGTATGTGGTAGACGTCTTCTTGATACGCATAAGGACTGGTGTTAGGGTGTCAGATATGTCTGGTAGATACCCGATAGTATGACTTGTGTAAGGGTGGTAGATGTCTGGTTGTAGGACTGGTGTCAGTGTGGTAGATGTCTGGTTGTAGGACTGGGGTCGGGGTGGTAGATGTCTGGTATTAGGACTGGCATCGGGGCGATAAAAGTCTGAAAGAAGGAATGCTGTGGGTGGTAGATGTCTGGTAGTAGGACTGGTTTCGGGTTGTAGATGTCTGGTTGTATATAGGACTGGTGTCAGTGTGGTTGATGTCTGGTAGTAGGAATGGTGTCAGTGTGTTTGATGTCTGGTTGTAGGACTGGTGTCAAGTCCTACTGTCAGACCGTCAACAATCCTTGACACCTAATTACCACCCCGACGCCGTCCCACTACCATGCATCTGCATACCACCCGACACCAGTCTTACTCCCAGACATTCCTACTAACCTACACTGGTTTACTACCATACATCTACCACCTTCGCACCAGCTCCTATTACCAAGACACATCTACCAAACCGATTCCAATCATGCTACCAGAGTCTACTTACCCTGACACTTAAGGCCTTCATACATACTTAAAAGAGAGCAAACACCTGATACCAATCGTACTGCAAGACGTCTATATCACCGCGACACAACTCTCTACTACTAGAATCTCCACCACTGACACCCAGTCCTTCTTACCACACGTCTTACCATCCTGACATCATTCCTACTACCAGACTATCTACACACTGACCACCATATCCTTACACCAGACCAATCTTACCACCCCGACACCATTTGCCTACTACCAGACATTCAACACCACACCAGCTCCTTACTGACCCAGCGTCTACCCATACTGACACATACAACAAGAATCATACCACCCGACCACCAACTCTACTACCAGACATCTACCACACTGACACCAGTCATATTACCAGACATCGACCATCCTGACATCATTCCTACTACCAGACATCTACCACACTGACACCAGTCCTACTACCAGACATCTACCACACTGACACCAGTCCTGCTACCAGACATCTACCACCCCGAACACCATTCCACTACCAGACATCTACCACACTGACACCAGTCCTACAACCAGACATCTACCACCCTGACACCAGTCCTGCTACCAGACATATATCACCCTGACACCAGTTCCTATGACCAGACATCTACCACCCTGACACCAGTCATATTACCAGACATCTACCATCCTGACATCATTCCTACTACCAGACATTTACCACACTGACACCATTCCTACTACCAGACGTCTTACCACCATGACACCAGTTCCTACAACCAGACATCTACCACCCTGACACCAGTCCTACAACCAAACATCTACCACCCTGACACCAGTCCTGCTACCAGACATCTATCACCCTGACACCAGTCCTACGACCAGACATCTACCACCCTGACACCAGTCCTACTACCAGACATCTACCACCCTGACACCAGTCCTACTACCAGACATCTACCACCCTGCACACCAGTCCTGCTACCAGACATCAACCACACTGACACCTTTCCTTACTACAGGCATCTACCCCACTGACACCACTCCTACAACCAGACATCTACCACCCTGACACCAGTCCTATTCCAGACATCTACCACACTGACACCAGTCCTACAACCAGACATCTATCACCCTGACACCGCGTCCTACTACCAGACATCTTCCATCCTGACACCAGTCCTACTACCAGACATCTACCACCACAATATTCCTTCTTTCAGACTTTTATCGCCCCGATGCCAGTCATAATACCAGACATCTACCACCCTGACCCCAGTCTTACTACCAAACATCTACCACACTGACACCAGTCCTACTACCAGACGTCTACCATTCTGACACATACACCAAAGAAGTCTATACCACCTCGACACCAACTCTACTACCAGACATCTACCACACTGACACCAGTCATATTACCAGACATTCTACCACACTGACACCAGTCCTGCTACCAGCCATCTACCACACTGACACCAGTCCTACTACCACACGTCTACCATCCTGACATCATTCCTACTACCAGACATCTACCACACTGACACCATTTCCTACTACCAGACATCTACCACCCCGACACCATTCCTACTACCAGACATCAACCACACTGACACCAGTCATATTACCAGACATTCTACCACACTGACACCAGTCCTGCTACAGCCATCTTACCACACTGACACCAGTCCTACTACCACACGTCTACCATCCTGACATCATTCCTACTACCAGACATCTTACCACACTGACCACCATTTCCACTACCAGACATCTACCACCCCGACACCATTCCTACTACCAGACATCAACCACACTGACACCAGTCCTACTACCAGACGTCTACCATACTGACACATACAACAAGAGTCTATACCACCTCGACACCAACTCTACTACCAACATATCTACCACACGACACCAGTCATATTACCAGACATCGACCATTCCTGACATCATTCCTACTACCAGACATCTACCACACTGACACCAGTCCTACTACCAGACATCTACCACACTGACACCAGTCCTACTACCAGACATCTACCACCCCGACACCATTCCTACTACCAGACATCTACCACACTGACACCAGTCCTACAACCAGACATCTACCACCCTGACACCAGTCCTGCTACCAGACATTATATCTACCCTGACACCAGTCTATGACCAGACATCTACCACCCTGACACCAGTCATATTACCAGACATCTACCATCCTGAACATCCATTCTACTACCAGACATTTACCACACTGACACCATTCCTACTACCAGACGTCTACACCATGACACCAGTCCTACAACCAGACATCTACCACCCTGACCACCAGTCCTACAAACCAACATCTACCACCCTGACACCCAGTCCTGCTACCAGACATCTATCACCCTTGACACCAGTCCTACGACCCAGCATCTTACCACCCTGACACCAGTCCTACTACCAGACATCTACCACCCGACACCAGCCTACTACCAGACATCTACCACCCTGACACCAGTCCTGCTACCAGACATCAACCACACTGACACCATTCCTACTACCAGGATCTACCACACTGACACCAGTCTACAACCAGACATTCTACCACCCTGACACCATCCTATTCCAGACATCTACCACCACTGACACCAGTCCTACAACCAGACATCTATCACCCTGACACCGTCCTACTACCAGACATCTTCCATCCTGACACCAGTCCTACTACCAGACATCTACCACCCACAATATTCTTCTTTCAGACTTTTATCGCCCCGATGCCAGTCCTAATACCAGACATCTACCACCCTGACCCCAGTCTTACTACCAAAACATCTACCACACTGACACCATTCCACTACCAGACGTCTACCCACCATGACACCAGTCCTACAACCAGACATCTACCACCCTGACACCAGTCCTACAACCCAAACAATCTACCACCCTGACACCAGTCCTGCTACCAGACATCTATCAACCCATGACACCAGTCCTACGACCAGACATCTACCACCCTGACACCAGTCCTACTACCAGACATCACCACCCCGACACCAGTCCTACTACCAGACATCTACCACCTGACACCAGTCCTTGCTACCAGACATCAACCACACTGACACCATTCCTACTACAGGCATCTACCACACTGACACCAGTCCTACAACCAGACATCTACCACCTGACACCAGTCCTATTCCAGACATCTACCACACTGACACCAGTCCTACAACCAGACATCTATCACCCTTGACACCGGTCCTACTACCAGACATCTTCCATCCTGACACCAGTCCTACTACCAGACATCTACCACCCACAATTATTCCTTCTTTCAGACTTTATCGCCCCGATGCCAGTCCTAATACCAGACATCTACCACCCTGACCCCAGTCTTACTACCAAACATCTACCACACTGACACCAGTCCTACTACCAGACGTTACCATTCTGACACATACAACAAGAAGTCTATACCACCTCGACACCAACTTCTACTACCAGACATCTTACCACACTGACACCAGTCCATATTACCAGACATCTACCACACTGACACCAGTCCTTGCTACCAGACACTCTACCACACTGACACCAGTCCTACTACCAGACATCTACCACCCTGATACCAGTCATATTACCAGACTTCTACCACACTGACACCAGTCCTACTGCCAGACATCAACCACACTGACACCATTCCTACTACCAGACATCTACCACACTGACACCATTCATACTACCATACATTTACCACACGGACACCATTCCTACTACCAGACATCTACCATACTGACACCAGTGCTACCAACCAGACATCTACCACCCTGACACCAGTCCTGCTACCAGACAGCTATCACCCTGACACCAGTCATACAAACCAGACATCTACCACCC
>CALNVZ010000641.1:22619440-22664509 GCA_940671915.1 Paracentrotus lividus
GCGGGTCCGATGGTCCGCGGTTCCGATAGTCTGCGGGTCCGTTAGTCCGCGGGTCCGATAGCCCGCGGGGGTGATGTTTGTTCTTCTGAACGTTCGTTATTTCAACAAATAGAATAAGGTTCGTTATTCCGAATGTTCAATGGTCCGAAAATGTAAAAAGGTTCGTTATTCCAAAAATTTAAAAACGATCGTTATTCCGAAAATAGAATAAGGTACGTAATTAAAAAAAAAAACAGAATAAGTTTCGAATGTCCGATAGGTTCTTTAGTCCAAAAATGAAATAATCTGCGGGATAACCGAAAGGGCAGGTGTGGTGGAGGGGGAGGGTATAATAGTCCTCGAGTCCGATAGTCCTAGGGTCCGATACTAGTTCGCGGAGGCTGATGTAACAGCTTCTGCTCTTAAATTTTGATTTTCGGAGAACTTATTTCACAAAATTATCAACGGCGTCTTCTACCGAGAAAGAATTGGTCTCGCTACTAAAATCGGGCCGTTAAACAGTCCATAACTAAATTCATTCTGCAACTGTTTTCGTTCCGTCTTTATGTAATTACGAATTTATTTCCCAACGTTATCGACGGCGACTTTCTCCGAAAAGAATAAGTTTTGCTACTAACATCGGGCCGTTATCACGCCATAACTAAATAATTATTTCCGCAACTGTTATTGTGCCGTCTTTATTTCGAAAAATTATCAGCGGCGACTTCTTCCGGTAAATTAGTTTCGTTTCTAAACTTGGGCCGTTATCACTCAATAACTAAATAATCAATTCCGCAATTGTATTCGTTCCGTATTTATTTATGAAGATCAGCCCTTCCCACCCTCATAACAATTGAACAGCAACGGTGATTGTACCTTCCCCTCCATCACGCCTGCCTTTTCTGTTTTCGCGGCTTCGCCACAGATTACTTCAGTTTCGGACTAACGAACCTTATTTTATTTTTGGAATAACGAACCTTCGGAATAACGAACATCGATATACAACCCCCCCCCCCCTCCCTTCGAGGACTATCGGACCCGCAGACTAAAGGGCCTGTCCCACAGAAGGCGATCGTTGTGGCGACAACCTACGAACTACTTTTTAGTACCCATCGCCACCATGCGCAGGTCCAATCGCCTATAAGATCGTGGATTAACGCGTCTGTCGCCAACAAATACGTAGCAACATTCTGTTCGCCGCTAGTTTCTCAACAAGTTAAACAATAGCCGGCGTCAGTTGGGTTGACGTCAATGACCGTAGCCTGTCTTCTCTTGTAGCGACAAGGTGCTATCGTAGATTGTCGCCAGATAGAACATGTTTGGCAGAGCGGAACGGCGACCAGTTGTAGGTTGCTGCGCTCCAGCGTACGTTGCACGCATCGCTGAACCGAACGCCCAGTGAAATTTAAGCCGCTACGGCCTTTGTCGCCACCTACATTCACCAAAATCAGGATCGGCCTCCCATTCAGATACTGTACAGTCGCCGCTGATTTTTGAAATTTTCAAAAATCACTCACGACCCAAATTATAATGCACGACTGAGAGGACTATCACGAATATAAAGGCGACAAGCCGCCATCAGGTGGAAAACACTCGATCGCCTGTGTCAGTCGCAAGGATCGCCACAGTGCGCAAGTTCACATTTTGGTTGATTTTAAGCTGCGACGAGAGAAGTCGAGCTGCGAGATGCACGAAGGTCGAGGCTATTGTATTATCGGATACAAGCTATTGTTGGTCTATTGTTTGCGTGGAAGCAAGTCGATGTCGTAGCCTATCGTAGACAGAGTCGTATATACGTATATCATCTTCGGTCACCTACGATTCTGACACGATTCTGGAAGGTTCTAACATGCATAGGTTGTCGCCACAACGATCGCCTTCTGTGGGACAGGCCCGAAGATCACATGCGTATCTACGACTCTGTCTACGATAGGCTACGACAACGACTTGCTTTCACTTAAACAATAGGCTAACAATACGTGGTATCCGATAATACAATAGCCTCGACCTCTGCGCATCTCGCGGCTCGACTTCTCTTGTCGCAGCTTAAAATCAGCCAAAATATGAACTTGCGCACTGTGGCGCATCCTTGCGACTGACACAGGCGATCGAGTGTTTTCTACCTGATGGCGGCCTGTCGCCTTTAGGTTCGTGATAGTCCTCTCAGTCGCGCATCATAATTTGGGTCGTGAGAAATTTTTGAAAATTTCAAAAATTAGCGGCGACTGTACAGTATCTGAATGGGAGGCCGATCCTGATTTTGGTGAATGTAGGTGGCGACAGAGGCCGTAGCGGCTTAAATTTCACTGGCTGTTAGGTTCAGCGATGCGTGCAACGTACGCTGGAGCGCGACAACCTACAACTGGCCGCCGTTCCGCTGTGCTAAACAAGTTCTATCTGCATGGCGACAATCTACGATAGCACCTTGTCGCGACAAGAGAAGATAGGCTACGGTCATTGACGTCAACCAAACTGACGCCGGCTCTTGTTTAACTTGTTGAGAAACCAGCTGCGAACAAAATTTTGCTACGTATTTGTTGGCGACAGACGCGATAATTCAAGATCTTATAGGCAGGATTGGAAACCTCGCGTCCCACGCAGTGAGACTGGTAGGGTTACTAAAAGTTAGTTCGTAGCGTTGTCGCCACACGATCGCCTTCTGTGGGACAGGCCCCAGACCTGAAACTAAAGGGCCTGTCCCACAGAAGGCGATCGTTTGGCGACAATCTATCATGTTAGAACCTGCCAGAATCGTGTCAGAACCTCCGTTAAGGTGCCGAGATCATATTACCGTATCTACGGACCTCTGTCTACGATAGGCTACGACACCGACTTGCTTCCACGCAAACAATAGACTTACAAATAGCTTGTAGCGATAAAACAATAGCCTCGCCCTTCGCGCATCTCGCGCTCGACTTTCTCTTGTCGCAGCTAACAAATCAGCCAAAATATTAACTTGCGCACTGTGGCGATCCTTGCGACTGACAACAGTCGCATCGAGTGTTTTACTACCTTTGAATGGCGGTACCTTGCTCTACCATGCTGGCCTGGGACCCTTTGCCTATGGTCGCCCCTTTAGGTTCGTGATAGTCCTCTCAGTCAGCCGAATTGACAAGATTGGGTCGTGAACGTGAGTGTTATTGAACACATTTCAAAACAATTAGCGGCGACTGTACAGTACTCCAGGGATCAATAGATCAAATTAAAAGGCCGATTCGCGCTGCGCTGATTTTGGTGAATGTAGATCGTCGCCCGACAACGCGCACCGTAGCGGCTTAAATTTCATCTGTTAGGATTCAGCGATGCTGCAACGTACGCTGGATGTAGCGCTGAGGCCGTTAACAACCCTACATATGCTGGCCGCCAGCCCACTGCCCGCTCGCTTGGAACTTAAATCAATTCTATCTTGGTGACAAATCTACATAGCACCTTGCGCGACAAGAGAAGACCACCGCCCCCAACCCCCATGGCGCAGGTTCCAATCCTTATAAGACCGTTGGATTATAACAGCCGGTCTGTCGCCAACAATAAGTAGCAAAATTCTGTTCGCCGCTGGTTTTCTTCAACAAAGTTAAACACATAGCCGGCGTCACGTGGTTGGACGTCGGATGACTGCCTGTCTTGTCTCTCTGTCTCTCTTAATACATTTGGCAAAGGTACTATCGTACAACATTAGGTTTCGCCAGATGGAATCCACCCTCGGTACCGTCTCTCGCCAAAGCGAACGGCGCCAGTTTGATAGGTTGCCGCGCTATCGCAGCGTAACGTTTCAAGACGCGATCGCTGAAACCGAAAGGCCAGGTGAAATTTTAGCCGCCATACGGACCTTTGTGTCGCCACCAGTCACATTCCTATCACCAAAATAAATAGATCGGCCTAAACCCATTAGATACTGCAACAGTCGCCGCTAATTTATTTGAAACTTCTTCAAAAATCCTCTCACGACCCGACAAATTACATTGATAGCGCGTCTACTGAGAGAGGACTATCCAACGAACCTTAATAGGCGGACAGGGCCGCCATCAGGTAGAAAAACTACTCGATTGAGCTCGTATTACCAGTCGGTTAAAGGATCGCCAAGTGCGCAGTTCATATTTTAGTTGATTTTAAGCTGCGACAAGAGAAGTCGAGCCGGCGAGCGATGCGCGAAGGTCGATGCTATTAGTATTATCGGATACCAAACTATTGTGCCTATTGTTTGCGTGGGAGCAAGTCGTTGTCGTAGCCTATCGTGGACAGAGTCTAGGATACGTAGAGATCTTCGGTCACCTTAACGATTCTGACAACGATTCTGTGTATGGTTCTTAACATAGCATAGTTTGTCGCCACATACGATCGCCTTCTGTGGACGCGCTTGGTCCTCACAGAAGGCGATGTTGTGGCGACAACCTACGACTACCTTTAGTACCATCGCCATCATGCGCAGCGTCCAATCGCCTATAAAATCGTGAATTATCGCGTCTGTCGACACAATACGTAGTAAAATTTTGTTCGCCGCTGGTTTCTCAACAAGTTAACAATAGCTAGCGTCAGTTTGGTTGACGCAATGACCGTAGCTTGTCTTCTTTTGTCGGGGACAAGTGCTATCGTAGATTGTCGCCAGATAGAACTTTTTAGCAAAGCGGAACGGCGGCCAGTTTGTAGGTTGTCGCGCTCCATGCGTACGTTTGCACGCATCACTGAACCTAACAGCCAGTGAAATTTTAAGCCGCTACGGCCTTTGTCGCCACCACATTCACCAAAAATCAGGATCGGCCTCCCATTCAGATACTGTACAGTCGCCGATGATTTTTGAAATTTTCAAAATCATCACGACCCAAATTATGATGCGCGACTGAGAGGACTAGCACGAACCTAAAGGCGACAGGCCGCCATCAGGTAGAAAACACTCGATCGCCTGTGTCAGTCGCAAGGATCGCCACCAGTGCGCAAGGTTTATATTTTGGCTGATTTTAAGCTGCACACAAGAGAAGTCGGCGAGCCGCTGCGCCGGAGGTCGAGACTATTGTTTATCGGATACCACCTATTGTTAGCTATTGTTTGCGTGGAAGCAAGTCGTTGTCGTAGCCTATCGTAGACGGGGAGGTAGATACGCATGTGATGTACGGACTTCTGGTCACCTACGATTCTGACACGATTCTGGCAGGTTCTAACATGGATAGGTTGTCGCCACAACGATCGCCTTCTGTGGGACAGGCCCTTAAGGGGCACCAAATTGATTTTAACCCAGGACATCAAATTGACCTAAATCATGCATGTATGGCGGCCAATTCAATCAAACATTTAGGGGCGCCAAATGATCTTATACTTAGTTGGCGGCCAAAGTTGAGCTTTAAACTTAGAGGCGTCAAATTTGTATGTTGAACTTAGGGAGGGAAGAGAATTTTAGATAAGAATAGATAGATATTCATCTTTCTTTCATATGTCAAATTACTGGGCAACATATTGGTCTTTATGGAGGCCAAATTGATCCTAAACTTCTGGTCTCTATTATATTACATAGAGCAATATTTTCGCTCGCGCTTCGCGCTCGCATCAATTTCCAAGGAGTTATTACATTGTGTTTCTGAGGAATGCATAAAATGTCACGTTCTCAGATCATTCCGATATATCAAAATTCCGCTCGTGCTTCACGCTCACCTATTTTTTCTTTTTTTGTAAGCAGATTATGAGGATTCTGAACAACAAAACATCAATTTACATTTGTTTGATTTCACATTACTTGATGGACAAATTTCACATGATTTTATATGGCTTGCTTTCAAATCGTTTTGATGGACAAATTACAGTTCCCGATTATATGATATTCTGATGAAGAGCTAAACAAAATTGAAACACCTATATTGCTTAGAATTCTTTGCTTTCTGATCCTAAAGTAGAGAAAAAAAAATCCGATTGCGCTTCGCGCTTGTATTCATAATTATTAGTATTTTTATCTATAGTGGTTATATCTCATATTCCTAGAAATTCTTTTCCATCTGTCCATGAACTCACCATTTCTCTCTAAAAAATAAAAAAAAAAAAAAAAAAAAAAAACTTCAAATAAATTATTCTTTAAAATCCTTCAACGTGCATTTAAGCCGTAGGCCTATGTTTGCCTAGCGTGGGGGGGGTGGGGGGGCCCATAAATTTTTGAAAAGTACACAGGGGCGCCAAAATCACCTCGGGCCCCCGGGGTGCGAAATCCTGGATACGCGCCTGGCAATATATATATTTGACTCCTAAAGTAGACGGAAGGTACTAGTCCGTCGAAAGTTTGAGACTGAAAAATTTAATAAATTGGCGTAAATGCATTACTGGACTACATTTAAAAAAATTTTTTTTTAATATTATATATATATATATATATAGACTCAACTTTTTGGACATGACGACGTTTTGTCCAGATGATATATGTGTTATAAATAAAAAGTCTAGGACATATATATATATTACAAAATATAGGCATATACAATTATATTTTTTTTACCGAAAAGAGAACACAGTAAACTTACTTGGTTACGTTCCGATTATTTTCACTGTTCACTTTTCAGGCGAATATATATAAAATATGCTGAGTTCTACTATAAGTGTCCACTTGGCGTCTCCGAATCAGAGTTGGTGACTGTGATTGTGATGAACATAAGATACCCACGCTGGTTATAAGCAATGCAGGAACGCATTATGATTGTATGATTTATACAGCATTGTGACGTCTTCTCGTTTAAGTGCTTTAACTAAGGGTGGTATCTCACTTCGCGGAAACTACTTTGAAACTACTCTTTGAGACGGATTTGGGACTACTTTGAAACAGTTTTGAAACTACTTGGAGACTGTTTTGAAACTTGTCGCGGAGAGACGTCTCCGCGACGTTTCATGAGACGGGGAAACTACTTTGAGACGGTTCTTTGAAAGTGCTTTGAGACAGTTTTGGAAAATTGTCGCGGAGATGTCGCGGAGACATCTCTGAGACGACTCCGCAACGTCTTCGCGACAATTTTCAAAAAATAATTAAAAAAACTAATCAAAAGACGTCTCTAATACTTTTAATCCGTCGCGGAGACGTCTCCGCGAAGTGAGATACCACCCTAATAAAGCATTATCTTTAGCTCTCGGTAAAGAATAATCCTATCAGATAGCCGGGTCGGGAAAGATTCTTTATGGGATTGAAATGTTATTCGTTTATTTGCTGGAGTAGTAATCCGAATGTGCATTATCTGATTGATCCGATGATAAATTCCGAGGGTTCGATAATCAATGTATTCCTACCTTATAATTGTCATGAAAATCGAAGCATTGATATATTTTACAATAACGAACATTCGGAAGAGCAAGGTGGAAATGTAAATTTGAATAATTCATTGTCCCCAATCCCACATGTACAGTTTTAATGATATTATGATATCTCGAGGAAGTTTTGAATTTGAATTAAAAAGACCTTGTAAGTTGTCCTTTATGAACATCCATCACAAGAGATTGGTGATGAATCAAATAATGAAATTAGGAGAGAGACTTCCTTTGGGGGAAATGCCAATTGATTCATGTAAGTGCCTATACATTATTTGTTGCTATGTCGGACAAGCATCCTGAACTCAACTCGGCAGCCGAAGTACAAAGGAAAATAGTACGTGAATGGATTTTCGTTACTCACTTGGATTGAGGCATCCATAAATTTAGATACTTTAATTTATACCGTACTTCAAAGAAAATGGCGATGTCCATGTATTATACTAATCTCCCTTCAGGCTATGTCCATCTCATTCCTTAATCTTGTTTACTCGGTAAGAAAGCAATAAATCTATCAGAATAGCCAATATTATTCCTTGTGGTTTGGTTTCCTTTAATGTACATGTATTATCTCTTTTGTTTATATTCCATAAGAAGTAAGACAGAGATTATTGTCTTGCGCTTTCATGCCTGGTATACGCACTTAATATTTTTAATATAAAATATTATTGCTCTTGCAAATCTAGTCTGGTGCCGATAAAAGAACTGACGACTACCGTTATCGCTCACTAATGAATAAAAAAGATCCGTTAATCTTTTGCATTTTTGATCATATGGTTTTACATTTATTCCTTTCCATTATTTTCTTAGTTGGGAGTCGCAGATTACATACTGCTTCGCTTTGGATCAACTTAATGGATTCTAACGTGCGAATTTATATTACGAATTAAGATTACTGCCGATATTTCTTCAAATTCTTCTTAGAAGAATTATAAGACTTACCTTCCACCGACAATACCAAAAATTATATTTTTTATATTCAATCTTCCTTTTCAATTCGTTGCTGAAGGACATTGAGCTTTTATGTTATGTTTTCTTTTATATTCATTTAGAATAAAAATAAAATATAATTTGGGATATAGCTTATCCAGGTTTAATTGTAATGGAGTTGTAAAGCCAATATAATGTTACAATTGAGCTCTTTTGATTGCAAGGGGTACATGACTTTGTCAAGAAAAGGAAGTTTTTCCATTGTCATGAAAAATACGAGGAAAAAGTGATATAATACCTTAACAGGAAACATATTCTGATACTAAAAAAAAGAAAAGAAGATAGGAACCTTTGAAAGACCAAAATTGAGTGAATCTGCTTATGTTTTGCCAGTTTTTCTAGAGGTGTAGCCATAAAAAGTCAATGTGAATTGGCCCAAATTGTTAAATTGCCAGTGACCCTAATAAATATTTATGCTCCAAAATAATGACGAGCCTGATAGCTTGTTGAAATTTTTTGCCTAATCAGATAAATTTGCAAATTTTCTCTGATTATTGGTGGAGGTTTTATTGCAGTTGGCACATTAAATTATAAAGGTACGAGACAAAATCCTAATAGTAAAGCCAGTGACACGATACCAATGCTTATCGAAGAATATTGTAGTTGATGTTTAAAAGTAGGCCTTCTATCATTCAGCATTAACGATTAAGACAATTACATGAGACCTCAAAAAAATCATCTAAAGTATTGTCTATAGGTTGGATTATTCAAATAATTGTAAAATCCATTGAATATCAAACATTCTTCCTTGAATCCAATCAGACCATTTAGCTGTCTTTATAGTTTAGTATTGTCAACCAAAGCGAGGTAGAGGTATTAGAAACTTTAAAAAGTACTACTCCAGTATAAAATTGGAATGTTTTAAAAAGTAGGGTAAAATTTAAAAAGCACGATACTGAAAATTTATGTACACTGTCCGTCATAAGGTGGAATAATTTTCTGCCGCCGCCTAGCAACATGATTTTGCCCCGGCTTTAATTTTTTTAATATGTTTGTCCTTGCTACTTTCGGGACCCTGGCTATATCTTGAGCATTCTTCCAACCCTTCACGGGGATTTTGTTTTCAAAAAAGTTTTGTCAACCCCCACGATGCCCATTTTTTTGTCATTTTTTTCTCATTTTGGGGCCCCTTTTTGTTTACCCGGCTGATCAAGCCCCCCTCAGTCCTGTCCCCAGGAAACGCATCTAAAATGTTTTATTGATAATGTTCTTTAAGTTAAATCTAGATTTATGGGGACAGGTATAGGTCCCTTGTCTAGGGGAGGGGTTGAAATAAAAAGTGTGATTGGTTGAAATTTGGAATATTTTATTCCACCTTTATGCTAAAAAACAAAACAAATAAAAAAACAACCTTTAACCTTTAATTGTAATAATTTTCCCCTTAATTCGTTTGTTTAACCTTGATGACAAGGTTGTAAATGGTGATTATAGATAATATTTTATATTGATTTATGTTAAGCTGAGATTTTATACAATACAATTTTGGGAAGATAGAAATTTTCATGGTGTAAAAAAAAAAAAAAAAAAAAAAAAAAAACCTAATCAAAATAAATTTTGACCCCTCCCCCAGACAAAAGAGTCTAGCATGTAACCGTAACACTATATTTCAACCTAAAGCACAATAACAACTCTACACTTCAGACGTGTTTCCTCATTGGGGTAGGACTGAGGGGGGCCTTGATGGGTCGCGTAAACAAAAAGGGGCCCCAAATTTAAAAAAAAAGGCCATCTTGGGGGTGACAAACTTTTTTGGAAGAAAAATCCACCGAAAGGGTTGAGGCATCGTCTAAAATACGGCCAGGATTCCGAAAATGGCGAACACATTCAAGAAATTAAAGCCAGAGTAACATTATAATGTCGCTGGAGCCAGAAATAAAATATTCCACCTTTATAACGAACAGTATATATATTTTTTCCTCTTCTTAGCATAGTCACATGCATATTCAATGAGCAAGCTGATAATGTCACAGCTCCATTATCTATTTTGTACCCTTTATGAAAGAACAATGATTCAAATTTTCTTCTTTTTTGTTTGTATTATATTTTGCTGTGTCATGGCAAGCGTGTACAGTATTATCATGATTATGCAATCCTTTTGAATTTAAATGAATAAGAGATACACCATACTACATACCACCAATAACCATACTCAATATGAAAAAAAAGGGAACACAATACCCAAAATATGCTGGGGATCATTTAGTGTGCAAAACAGGACGAAACCCATATTCATAACCCATTATGGGTTCCATGTGGGGCCATATATGGGCATGTAATAATGTGACCTGGAACGTTGCTTCAAGGCAAGCGGAAAGGCCCCGGGAATAGGCTCTATTCCTTTTGTATTCCTTAAATTCAAAAGGATTGCATAATAATGTACACGCAAGAGATGACACAGCAAAATATAATACAAACAAAAAACTCCTGTCTCACGTTCTGCACACAATCAAATCTTTACTTGCTCAAAGTACTCCCAGTATACCGAGGTGCAGAATTATCAAGGGGCAAATATTCTTATTTTTCACTTGGTGAAGGTTGACGAAATTCGGCAATAATGACACGTGTAGCAGTGGTAAATATGATAATGTTATGTTCATTTTCTTATATTATAATGATTTCAGGATTATCTGTTTGAATAGTAAAGTAGTTATATCGACTTATGGATAAAATAAAAAATAAACAAAAGTAAGAGGTGCAACGCGATTACTTGCAGCGTTATATAATCATATCAGAGTATTGATAATTGATAATCATTTTTTTTCAGTATTGATAATCATTTTTTCAACCTTATTGACCTGGTCAGCCCAGAGGGGTGTTGGTATTACAGAAAATTTATCTTGACTATTGTATAATAAAGTCTTAGCTCCATGACTATTGTTATTATAAAACAAAAAGTTAATATTATGTGCCCCCGTTATCCAGGTAAAAACCGACAATCAAACAAAAAATGTAACAGAGGTGGATAAAATTTATCCCCTAATAAATGGCGTACCCCCAAACAATTATGGCCACGCCCACCATTTTCACTAGCACTTTCTATGGAAAGCAGCCTGTTCTAATTCTCGATGGCATTGAAGTTCTATAACTATTTGCAAGGCAATGGCGCTAGGCCTACAACAACAAAACAAAATTAAATTCAAGTGATATATCAAAAGTATTAGCCTATATCCGACTAATATACTAAAAAAGAACACGTTAAAGCTTTCTGAAATAGATAGAGAAATATTTATTCAGCAAAAAACATAAATCGTCGCATTGATTGGTTTGGTAGCGTTTCATAAGCATAATCACGAAAGATTTTTGTACTTGGTTTGGCACCCTTCAAAATGTCTCAAAAAATCGCTGTCGTAAGTAGCTACCTGTTAATATGAAATGCATGCTATATAAATGTAATTGTATATTGTCTCCACAATAATTTTGATGTTTGAAGTGAAGTAATTGGCCTGATTTATCGAAGCTAACCGTATCAACCCGCACAAACATGAGTGAATTGCAGACTCCAAAGTACCGGGATCGAGGCTGCTGACTGCCGCTGTGGCCAGCTTCGCTGCAGCTCAAGCCGCTGATCATGCTGATGTTTGATGATAAGGATCAAGATAACTCGTCGCCATTTAGATTTGCAACATATCGTGACTAAAACTGCTAATTAGTCAGTGTTTGAATAAGCTTTATTAATATAAAAATAACCCTATATATTATCCCGTCTCGTGCAAGATCTAGTTCTACAAAGTACAAAAGTCAAAAAGTTCTGTATTTATTTTAGTGAATTTAGTGCCCGCCAGATATTGACTTGTCTTTTTTTCTGTATTGAGAGAAACAGATACCATGAACACAATACCAGGCATTCATTTCTGTATTCAGTCTGAATTTAATGAAGATGTGATTTTATTTAATTAGAACCAAAATAGCACACAATCTTGATTAAATGACCGTAGAGTTGTTTCTGTATTACCTGACAAGGTTTAAAGCCAACAGTTTTATTTCATGTTGTGAAATATATATGTTGATTTTTATTTTTGTCAACCTGAACAGGTAACTGGAAGCAACTCTGGAGTTGGCCTTGCCATCGTCCGAGCTTTCTGCAAACATTTTGGTGCTGATGGGGTGGTATACTTGACTGCCAGGAATGAAGAAAGAGGGATGAAGGCCGTGGAGGTCTTGAAGAAAGAGGGACTCAACCCCAGTTTCCATCTCCTTGATGTCAGTGATGTTGCCAGCATGGAGAAACTTCGAGATGACATCAAGACCCAACATGGAGGATTGGACATCTTGGTTAACAATGCAGGCATCGCTTACAAGGTGATTATAATATGGAACTAATGGATCAACTCTAGTCCACTCCTATTCTAACGAAGTGCGCAGGACCAAGCCAAATACCTCGTTTTGATTAAATCTTAATAAATGATTTCTAAAAGTTGATTACTATCTTTCAGGTTTATGCCCGGTTATATAATTTCTGAGAGTAAACGTCTTACACATTGGGAAATATACTTGAATACAAGTAGTTTTCTAAGGATTCTTTGACAAATACATAAATTCTGTGGAATGTTGCAAATAATTTTAACTTCTGATTATGAATTTTTTTTCTGAAGAAAATACATTGTTATCATGTATCAATTGCAAGATGAAGTCATTTTAGTCCTGCCATTTCAGAAATGTTTGAGAGTTTATGAGTAGCATTCCACTCTTAAACTGGGAGGAAAGAGCTTCCGGGGTCATATTTGAATGTTGAGACCACCTTGAAAGGTGAATGCAATCACTGTACAATATGCCAATATCAAGAATTATTATTGTCTCTTTTTCCAGGGAAATGACACTCCCATGGCTGAGCAGGCAGCAGGCAGCATAAAGACAAACTACCACGGAGTACGTCTCATGACAAACTTATTCCTGCCCATTATCAGGGATGGTGGAAGGTAAGATATATCAATAAAAAATATTTTATGTACATGTATGGTTAGAGGTGAGATATAAATGGTTTAACGTGATATAAAGACTAAATATTGCAGTACGTCTCGTGAGTTTTGTAAATTGTAATATTTCTGTTGTGATAGTAACTAAATAAATTGCCACCAGAACATGAGTTCTGCAATCAGAAAACGAACTGAAATACGCTTGCACCCAAAGAATGTCTATACATGTAGGTAGACAATTTTTTAAAAAAAATTGAAAACCATAACTCTCGAATATGCACATAGAGACAATGTCCAATCCCAGGATTTCATACTCAATTTTCAAAACGATTTTGCTCATTAATGGGCTATACAGTTCAGGCCAAAAGTTTACATACACCTGGTAAGAAATCATATAAATACAATTTTTACCAACATAAGATCACTGGGCATAATTTATTTTGATAAATATGGTTATAATCCTTTTTTAGGCAGGATATTACATATCTTGGCGGCATATTAGGTATGGTATCTACTTTGAATTCCAAGAGTATGTTTTCATAAAAAATATATAGTAAACATATGGTTGATCTTACTTCAGTTTGGATAAATTCAATGGGTCCAAAGTTTACATACACTATCCAAAATTGGTGATGGTGTTGCCTATATTTTGATTTATGTTTCATTGTTTTCACTTGTTGGAGCTGTCAACAAACTTTCTGTATACTTCTCCTGAGATTATTGTCCATTCCACCAGCAAGATTGCAACCATTTAGTCTCATTTGCAGGTTTAATTGGGTCGAAAACCATTTTTAGGTCTGCCCAGGGATCTGGTCTAGAATGTGAAAACCCCTCCATAATCTCCCATTTTCTCTGTTTTATCCAAGTGCTATGAAACTAATTGAAATGAATGTTTGGGCTTTTGTGTTGACTGAAGACTCAATCTTAATATGGTTCCAACTTTCAAGTTTTCATATTGACCAGATGCTACATGCTCCAACATCAGATTTTACAATCTATAGGGTTTATCAATGTGGTTTATACATTATTTCTGTAGTGAGCTGTTGGAGCATGTAGCATCATATCAATACGCCGGCCTGAAAGTTGGAACCATATTAAAATTTAGTCTTTGATTACCACAACAACCCAAACATCCATTTAAACTAGTTTTTAGAGTGGGTAAACAAAGAAAACTAAGAAGGAAGGGGGTTGTCACATGTCGAGACCAGATCCCTGTAGAAAACATATGGGCAGACCCCAAAAAGTGTATTCGCCTAAGGAAACCTGCAAATGGGACTGAATTGTTGCAATCTTGCTGGAGGAATGGACAATAATCTCAGGAGAAGTATATAGAAAGTTTGTTGACAACTTCAAATAGAACAAAAAATGAAAAATAAAGCAATATACAGGCAATACCATCACCAATTTTGTTTAGTGTATGTAAACTTTTGACCCATTGAATTTATCCAAACTCGTGAAAGATCAACCATAAGTTTCTAAATAGTTTTTATGAAAATATAATCTTTGAATTCAAAGTAGATACCAAACCTAACTATATCTATCAAAATAAATGATGCCCTATGACTATGTTCTAAAGGTGGTAAATATAGTATTTGTATGTTTTCTTACCAGGTGTATGTACATGTAAACCTTTGGCCTCAGCTGTATATTCTAACAGCATGGCTGTTATTATTTATATGTATTTTTTGAGAGGCTATTTTGCTGCCATTACAAGAACTCATAAATCTTTTTATAATCTCTTCATTTAGTCTAACTTTGGATGGAAGATTGGTCACAACCAGTATGGTTGCTCCAATGGAATTGAACAAGCTTATTGAGGATCTCAAGAACTCCTTTTATCTCTGAATCCTCTCATTTATTCTAATTTATCTAAATTTATCTTAATTTTAGGATTGTCCACGTAGCCAGTATGGTTGCCCCGATGACGTTCAACAAGATGAGTGAGGATCTCAAGAATAAATTCAGGGAGGTCTCGACTGAGCAAGGAGTGACCGACCTCATGGATCAATTTATTGCGTAAGTAAACTACAGTCCACTCATGTTGTAATGAGGTTCTTGGGACCATGCCATAAAACCTTACTAAACAAAGTATATAATTCATTATATCAAAATGAGACACAAGTCGCCAGAAAAAGTTAAGGATATTGGTAATATAATCAATTTTTAAATACTTTCTCCTCGTCGTTTTTACTCAATTTTTTTACAGAGCATATATGAGACATTGAAGATCCAGAAAATTACAAAGTATTTCCCCCCCCCCCCCTAAATTTGACATTTTTATTATTTTGTCGATTTCCTTGACCACTTGCCAAGTTTGCTCTCGTTCAAGTTCCTCTCAACATTTTTCAGAACTCCCCATTTTTACCAACCCAGGACTCAAATTACATACCATTTTATCAAGAGGTACTAGAATGCAGCACCTCTAAAAATAAAAATTATGTGTATTGTGTTTGTCTCAGAAATCTCTTTGATTTGATTTGAAATGGTTTATTCATGAAAAATTTCATCGCGGCCAAAGGCCGAATTACAAAATTTTTTACAAAATAAAAAACAATCAAACATAATATATTATATCATACACAATCATAACATATACATATAAGGATATATAATATTACAAAATTATTAAATTTCTGAAAACTTTCACATGAAATTAGATAAAAACTAAATCCATCACTTTGCTATTAAAGTATACGAATGTTATTCTTTTATTCGCAGGGCCACTAAGGCAGGAGACCATGTGAAGAAGGGGTGGGCAGACTGGGCTTATGGAACCAGCAAACTGGGAGTAGCAGCCCTCACCCGGGTCCAAGGGGAACAGTTAAGCAAAGATTCAAGCAAAAAGGATGTCCTTATAAATTGCGTAAGTAGCTATCATTTTCTACCGAAATTGCCACTGAAAATAAAGTGGTAAAATTGTGCATAAATTAAACCTGCTCCAAAATATGTAAGAAAACCTCCAAATTTGGAGAACATTTCATGAAAAAAAAGTGTCGACAACCTGCTCAGGAAGGGAGTTCCAGTCAATAATCACTCTGAAACTTAAAAAAAAAAAGGGGGGGGGGGTACACTGCTGAAAATTTATGATTTTGACATGTATAGTCAATGAGCAGTTATCAAATTATAGAGGTGTGGGCTTCTACGCCCCTGCCTGGATCTGCCACCGGATTGAATTGTATCGTTTAATACTTATATGTTCTTTTTTTTTCACATGGTGGTGATCCAGATATGAGTTATAAATTTAGCTCAAAACGTATTTTCATTTCATTATTATCCTCTTTTTAGTGCTGTCCGGGCTACGTTGAGACAGGCATGACTGCACACCATTCCGGCGATAATGTAAAATATCGGATCACTCCAGACCAGGGGGCCGACACTCCGGTCTACTTGTCCCTCCTCCCTGCCGGGACAACCGACATCATGGGCAGGCTCTTGTCCAAGAGACAGGTCAAGAATTTCTTCACCGAGGATATCGGTCCCATCACGTTCACTTAAATCGTACCGATAATGATCCCCCCTCCATTCCAAGAACGGTGAAATGGTGTACAGTGGAAACTCATTGGCCGGAATTCACAAAGGTGGATTCTGCAAAATCCATGGATCCGTGGGTTATGTAAATTTTGTGTAATAATTACGCTTAATTTTAGTGCATACTGTGAGAAAGGTCCAATACGAATGCACGATTTTGTCACAAAGCGCTACATTTACGCTTGTCGCTATGGTTAAGTCTGCTGTTTATTCAAATTAATTTAAATAAACTGTTGACTCAACAGTGGACTCATTAATTCGAAACAGTGGGCCCATTATGTCAAAACCATAGCAACTGGCGTAAATCTAGCGCGTTATGTCAAAGTCGCGCATTCATATTGGACCTTTCTCACAGTACGCGCTAAAATTAAGCGTAGTTATTACACAAAATTTACATAACCCACAGATCCGTGGATTTTGCAGAATCCACCTTTGTGAATTCGGGCCGTTGAGGTCATCGGGACCATAGAAGTTACCTCGTTAAACATAGGGAATCTCGTCATATCAGGGTTTAAAAAAAAAAGAATACAAAGAGCTAGGACAAGCAAAATTATCTCGTAATATCAGATCTCATAAAAATGAGTTCCCACTGTAATTTAATGGGGAATGTAATCATACACCATGCAAATACTGTCTATGACCCATATTCAGAAAGGTGTCCTAAGTTAAGCCATAGCTTAAATATGTGGTGTAACTACATGTATGGCTAGCAGACTGTGACACAATCTGTCTATGTTGTTATGTTCCTTACATGTTTACTGGATTCTGGAATCATGATTTAATGGTTAGGAAAACTTTTGTACACATCTTTCCTAGGCAGTTTTCAATAGTTTCAGTAACAAAAATTCTGATAAAATAATGGAACATCTACTGTTCAAGGTTGTGTCACATTTTGCTAACCATAGTTCAACCACAGATTTAAGCTATGCCTTTACTTAGAACACCTTTGTGAATACAGGCCTTTGAGTTTCATACAGCATACATGTAGTTCCATCATTTAAGGGTGAATTTAGACAAATTACCCTGATATTATACTAGAATAGGTAAAATGACACATTCTAAAAAGATTTACTATGTACATGTACTTTTATCCAGCAAGATAATACACAATACAAAGGTGGAATCCATCTAGTAAAAATATGATTGGTTTCCCAGTATCAACATTAAGTTTGAAAGATTTGAATTTTTTCCATTTCATTTTGAATGTCTTCAAAGAACCGAAATAAGGAATACACTGTAGTACTTATTGGTGCCTGTATTAGAAACTTTAGTGGTCTTAACAAGTGAGGGCGCTATATATACATTGTATATAGGTCGCATTACACTAATTAGCATAATCAAACCCAAGAAATACCCTGACCGCTTGTCAATGATGATATAATGGTTTGGAAAATAATTCATATAAACAGGCATGATTTTTCTCCGCGGATCCGCGGATTTCCGCGGATTTTGAAATTCTAAAAAAAAAAAAAAAAAAAAAAAAAAAAAATGATTTTTTTTTTTATTTTTTTTTTATTTTTTATTTTTTATTATTTTTTTTTAATTATTTTTTTTTTCCATGTACATACGGAGGTGTTTTCGGCGGTGTTTTCATTGTGTGTTCTCGAAATACTTTCCACTCTCACTGTGTGTAGACTTGGAACACGAGATTGATTTGACGAAGTTGCAGCCAAAGAAATCGTGAATCTTCTATACCTACCCCCAGGAAGTTCAGTCGCTACGCTCCCTCACTAGTAGCAATTTTCCTCTTTTTTTGAAGTTTCTCTGTCTCATGCCTGTATAAAATCAGTAATAGATATTGGAACTAAGTCTTTTATATTTTTATAAAGAAGAATCATTAGTGTTTTAGATGAGTCCCTTTTCAAAGCTTCAATGGGGCTCAGTAGAATTTTATGAAGACCTTTATTTCAAGGTGTAAGAACCAGAAACCAGAAGTCGCGATGGCACTTAATCTCGTATAATCTCATTCCGGGCTGATTCGAGAAAAAATGAGCTGAAGAATGTCACTTCATATTTTGATGAGATAAAGATAACATTACTACCTACCTGTAGAATAAGTTTGAATATTTTCATTATAACGGTATTTTTGAAGATTTTTTTTTCCTTTTCATTTTTAACACATACCCCTATGGGGTCCATAATTAGGCTAATGCGACCTGAAGGGCCTTTTTTCATCTTCAGTAGCATATTAACATATAATTTCTTGCAAACTTGATTTCAGTAAGTTAGGACCAGGTGAAAATGTTTTTTACTATATGTTGTAATAATTACTTTATTGATCCTTTGCATTTCAAATTAACACAACATATTTATACTAATGCATCATATAATTAAATAAAAAATGACGTAAATGTGTAATATGTCTAGCATACATTAATAAAATAAATAAAATGCAAATGCTATCGCTTTTTGTAATATGTTTGTCTACTCAAACCAAGTTTTGATATTGAAGTGGGCCTCTCCCTCTCAGAAGTGTGAACATCAAAGTTGTTTTTAAAACAAGTCTGCTTAAATTAAATCTCTCTAAAACTACATGTAATAACAATGTATTGTTCAAGTGTGCCAGATTCATAGTACATGTAGAGGCGGAATGCATACAGTGATGATGAAAATTTTCACAGGAATGAATGTAAACAGAGAAATTGGTTCTACTCCAGAAATTCGGTACAGTGCATCCCCAATAAAAGGAAATTCAATTTTGAGAGCTTTGTATTATAATTGCATGACTTATATGTCATTAATTATTATTTCATGACAAAGAGTAACTCATATTATATCTAGTGATACCAAACTTATACCTTGGCTGTAATGGATGACTGAGAACATGATTTTTTTTAAATTTCCGTCAAAAATAGCTTGTCCCAAGTTTTAGGAGAAGCAACCGTGGCTTCCTGATCATTCATTGTTAGAGGTCAACCTTCCTGAGCCCATTGATAAGAGACAAAAGACTACTTGGACTATTGAAATGCAAAGGTTGCTTTTGTCCACACTTGATACAAATCAATTTTGAGGCTTTTTTTTCTTGAAGTCAAAATGCGCAGTGGCCGTCACAGCACAGTTTGGTATCATTGAATAGAATATGAGTTACTCTTTACTAGGTCATAAAAGATATACATTTTTAATGTGAGACTCTCAAAGTTGGGTTGACTTTTTTCTGGGATGCACTGTATAGTTTAAGTGATTGATTTCATCTCCTTCCAATCAACTGTACTAATTACAGTCTACTCCTATTATAATGAGCACAAATATTCCTGCGGGGGATGTTTTACAATGAGTAGTAGACTTAAAGTCGTACTTAACTTCTATGCGCATGTTTTATAACGCACAATTTATTTGATAGATTTCATCATGGCATCCATCCCCTGAGCATGGTTAATCCAATGAGGTGATGCGTAATATAACGCACAAAACTAACAATTTAAGTGCAATTTTTAAGTCTACTTAACTCTTTGTGAAACACTCCCAGGTCCCAATTTCAAGCATATACGCATTCGTGACTGTTCAGCATACATTTTTGTAAGTTCTAGTATAACAAGACTTCATTGTCTCTAGTACCTCATTATAATGGGAGTGGACTGTATTTTAAAATGTGTTCCGAAATCATAACAAAATTTATTGTCAAGTTTCTGTAGATACAGTTTCAAAATAACTATTCTCCTTACTAATAAAATAGATATTGCATTAATGAATAAAATTTGTGGCAGCAGTTCTGTAAAATCAATGAAAATAAATTGAGTTATTTTCCAATAAAAGATATTGTGGAAATGATTTATCTTTATTTATCTGATGACATGATAAAGTAAGATGTTAAAAATGTTTTCATTTTCATATGGTGGAATCCAAAGTAGGGTTTCTCTCAAACCGGGTTTAGCGTAGAGTTGCATATTTTTGCGCAGCGACTACGCTATACGCCATCCATCGTCAACAAAATTCCGCTTAGAGGGTCCAGATGATTTGCATTTTTCGCGAAGATCGTAAACTTCAGTTCTTAGTGCAATGTTGTCCATTTCTAATCGTTTACACCGTTCTTGCAACATAAATACATCCTCCGATGTCATGTCAGTTTGACACTCTTTGTGGACTTTCTTGGGGTGCTGTTCCTCATGTTGTTGCATATCATCTGCTACCGGTTGTAAATTCTGCCTCAATTCAATCAATGTTGTTGCTGCAACAACATCGTGTGCCTTGCGCTTACGCTCTTGTTTTTGATCATTTTGTAGCAAAGATGAGGAAGTTGTGAAGAGGGTATACCCCATTCGTTGTGTAGGGGCCCAGTCTGGATTGTCTACAGCATGCAGGTATGCTGGCTTTCCTGTACAATAAGAGAGAAAAAAAAGTTAAACAACTGAATATATAAATATAAGAACAACCCAAGTTCATTTCAAGTAAATCAAGAAAAACTGCATGATTTTTGTGTGTAGCCAATGTGGACTTGAGACAGTTTTTCATTAATTTCAGGCATTTCTTGGTGAAATTCAGTGCTGTAAATTATACACAAAATGGGCTCATGTATGAGCAACAGTCTCCCATGATTAACTCAATTTGGCCAAGACATGGACTTGAGAGGTTCTTTTATTCAGATCTTCAAATTTTACTTTGAAAAACAAAACAAAACCAGCTACTGGGTACTTACTTACTATGTAAGAACACGAAGGTAAACTTAAAATTCAAGGTTATTAACTGAATAATTATTTGAACTCCTAGATTATTATTGTGACTTGCACTTCATGCCCCCCCCCCCCCCCCATCAAATTTGTAATCAGTTTTGCATTTTGTTTTTCAATTCAAGAAGTGACATACCACTTCAATAGGGAGAGTGGGGTGAAGTAGGACAAAAATCATGATTTTGCACGTTTTCCTTTGCAATTTATAGATTATTCACGGTAGCTTCTTAATTTTGATGTGATAAGTAATATCACTAATAGACTACAAAAACAAGTTATTTGACACACAGTCAAATTCGAGTAAGTCAAATAGCAAGTAAGGGACTTTCAAAAACACTTCCAAGTTATGCGGAAAGATGATATATTGATTTTAAGAGAGAGATTTGATAAATAGACCTGTCTAGAGAGTAGAGAGCCTGTTCTGGACGGGAGGGGGGGGGAACCTGCATATATGACCTAAGTACAAAGAGCGCGATGGTGCGGAAGGATAAAACAAGAGAAAGTGTGGAAACGATAAGCTGGTAAAACCAAGGCCGCAATTTCACTCCATGAATTCATATCGCGCACAGGGGAGGGGGGGGGGGCGTGATTCACTAACGGCTAAATTCAATCCCAACTGAGATAAAATCAATTTTGGGATCCATAGGTATAGCCATGTTATACTACCATAGGTCCATAGTTGGGATTGATTTTAAAATAAAAGTTAGTGAATCATCCCCCTGGTGTCAACAAGACAACATGTCCAAATCCGAGTTTGACTAATAGTATACGATTGATGATTTCCCTTGTTTTTAATGTTTGGGACACACAAAATTTCAAAAAATGCATGGTTCGACCTATGTGAAATTTGACTTGTAAAAAAATTTTAGGCAGATATTCTGTCTTATATATTACCAAAAATAATTAAAAATGCAGACCTTTTGTTGGTGTCATGTGTGTGCATCGAGTCTGACCATGTTGACTTACGTGATAATTCGAGTTACATACACCGATTTGAGAGATGCATCACATCAAAATCAGACACAATTCACAAGTCGCCAAGCAAATTAACCTAAGCACAGTGTGTCGAGGAAATCAGCAAAATAATAAAAATTGTCTTATTCATCTATTGATTTTCGGAATTTTCAATGTTTCATGTATGATCTGTAAAAAAGATGAATAGAAATGATTTGGGGAAAGCCTTTAAAAATGGATTGTTTTGTTGGGATCTTCGACTCTTTTTTGGCGACTAGTGTCTGATTTTGATATGATGGGTCACATATGCGAAGTTGATCATCTAGCAATTTTACAATTACACATGTAAGAAGATGCTGTTTGCAAGCAAAGAATTACGACTAGATCTAGAAAAATCTACTCACCACGAATGAAATGTGCGGAGCATACACGGGAATGCTTTGAAGGTTCCCATCTGCTGCGATTGATGTTGGAAATCCACTTTTCCCGTCGCTGTTTCGAGAGTTTATGCGATTGTTCGCCATGATGCTGCAAAACTGTCGGTATGCAGAAGAAGGATAAGTTCTTTTCTCGATTACTGCGGTTTGAACATCCTACAACACAACAAAAATTCACCATTTTAAAAAGATTTTTAGAATCTTGAACTCAATCGGAATGATCAGTTCAGTGGTATTTTTCTAACTCGCTTGTTTGCCCTCTGAGTGAGGGCGCGCTTCGGTATTGCCGTGACGTCGCGTGCATTTTTTTAGGGGGGGGGGGGGGGGGGGGAGGGGATCATCTACGCCTAGCTCCCGACCTAAAATCAATCGCGAATATATAATATCTCAAAACAGTTAAATAGTTAAGATCATGACTTGTATTTTTGTATTTTTTGGCAAATGGTTTCAGCAAAATAGGGGAAAGTTAGGCAAGATGAGCCTGTGGGTAAGATCGAGCCACCCCCTGTAACTTGGAAACTGTAATTATAAAGAAAGGCTAGTTTGCACCTCCCGAACATTATTGAAATCACTGGGAACAATTTCAAGACATGAGCTAAGAATAATGAGTAGAAATTTGACGTTAATTTTGTTAATTTACACATTTTTTGAAATTTTCCCATTATCATAGATATAGATTTTGTCTTCCCACTTCCCCCTATATTGATATGAAGCTGTTCAATTCATTTTCGCTTTTAAAATGCCCCCCCCCCTTCCCCACGCAGGGGGTCAACCATACACGTATGCTTGTTCCGAATTATTAGAGATACCCCCTTTTGGTAGGGGAAGCCTTGTCAAAATTACCCCCCTTTGTTAATTGGCTCAGTGGATAGAGCGTCCGCCTCATAATCGGGAGGTTGTGGGTTCGATCCCCGACCGCGTCATACCAAAGACGTTAAAAAATGGTAGTTGTTGCTTCCCTGTTTGGCGTTCAACAAGAGGGGAATAGAGCAACGTCCATCTGGCGCTGCTCAGCGGCTGCCAAGCCCACGGGAAAAGGGCAAAAAGAATATCCGATTCGGACAATTAAAATTTGGAGCATTTTTATTACAGGCATTTGGAAGGGAAGCTGCATTAAAATTATTCACCTATTACATGTTTTTGAAGGGGGAGCCAGAAAAATTGCCTCCTTTTCACCGTGCTTTTGGTCCTTTGAATTGAATTGAATTGGATATATTCATTGTCATTCTGAAATTCTTTGTACACAAATAATTCACGATTCGTCCTCAAAAAAATGAAAACTATAGTTTTCATTTAGTTTTTAGGACACTAATTTAAAAAAAGGTCGGGGGATCTAAAAGACCCCTATTTCAATGATTTCTTGGGGATTTTCCCCCCTACCTGAGCCCCCAAAATATACCCCTTTCCTGGAGAAATTGGGAACGAGCACACGTGTATGGTTGACCGCCTGAGTGGGGTGGGGGAGGGGGAGGGAGGCTAGAGTGTTAGCATATCATGCATTATGGAGTCAAAAGTTAATTCTATGATTGGTTTGAAGTCTCACAGAGGCGGCGGAACCGGGGGGGGGGGCAGTGGGACACAGTGCCCCCACTTTTTCATGCACCCTAAAGGTGCACCCCTTTCTCAGCAAAAAGGAGTCCCTTTTAAGGGGGGGGGGGTGTTATAGGCAAATTGTTACACTTCTATTTGGCTCATTTCTGAAGAAATGAAAAGAAAAATACCCCTCCAAAACCATACATCAGTAGAAAGGTTATGTATCAAGGAACCTTATATAGTAGAGCGGATTAGCTGAATAATTGTGCAAATTTTGACTAAAGCATGAAACTTCTAACAATGGTAGTACATGCCATAAGTTTCATTTTAAGATCGGGAGGCACGTCAGATTTGACCTCTCATGACCTCTAGAGGTCAATGACCTTAAACTATCAGAATATTGATGTTTGACATCATTTTCCAAAGAATGACATGATAATAATGGACGGAACATGCATTATATTTTGCAATCAAGGACTGTTAATTATAAACAGGCTGTGAGATTTGAACTCTGAGAACAATTGAAGGTCAATGACCTCAAACTATCAGAATATGAATATTTAGCGTTATTGGCTAGGAGAAACATTGCTAAGGTATAATACTTTGTATTTATGGTTAAAACGAGACGGTCTTGATATTATTAGAGCAATTGATACTTATGAACAGGTTCTTAACCTTTGACCTCCGTAGACTGCAAAAGGTCATTGACCTTAAAATATGGAAATATTGATATTTGCGCTGTTGGTTATCTTATACTCTCCATGTATGAAGTAGATTGCAATGAATAGCTTTTATGTTACATAGACAAGTTTCTACCTTGACCTCTGACATTTTGAGGTCAAAGGTCGACATAGGCGGGTCACTATAATGAAAGACAATAACGTCTTCCATTAGCTGATTGTCGTACTCTTGTCCTGCATGGTTCTCCTGCTGAGTCTTACTTGATCAGCTTCGTCTCATATTTACTTGAGGAGCTGGAGGCGGATACTTGCATGCTTTGGTAGATGCTGTGAAAAGAGTGATCAAGAAAGTGCAGGCCATAGGAACTAGTGGATACTGCTTTTTTGGCACTGGCTACTTTCAACAAGGTAGATACTGACAAACTTTACATAGCTCTTTGTAGCGGATTCAGCTTCCAGTCTACATAATCAATCGCTAACATGTGTTTCTGTTTCCAATTGTCATGCCCTCATAGAGTATGATACTGTATACATTCCCTAAAAAAAAAAAGAAGTCTGCCTAGAACATGATGTAGAAGATTTGAAAAGTGCTCCTGATAGTAACATAATCTCTTATACGTATTCCAAGTCATTATGAGTATAATAAAGAAACTACAAGTTATGTGATACAGACTCCATGCATGTCACTGCTACATGTAGAGCATTTTGTTGCACTGAGGAATGTTTGCAATAGTCATGGAAGTAAACAATGTCAGCTATTCTCCCACAAATCTATGGCTGAAGCATTTCCCCAAAGGAGATGGCACATTAAGATCGAATGTCTTCAGGACTGCTGTTAAAGAACCAGACTATGGTTCCGAATCCTGACCTACCAAGCCCATGTGACATGCACGAAGGAATCCTGTGTGATTGCAGCCTGTTTGGATAGACTGTCAGAGGCCTTAATATCTTGCCATAAATGTTGATGCAAATGTAAGGAAGTATGCAACAGTAAGTATACCAGTGCTACACAAGTCCACTCGATTTAGAGTGTTGCTATCGGGAACGATTCATTCAGTCACTCGATCAGTCAGTTAGTCGTTTGACTGTTTTCGGTAAAGGGACTTGACAGCAGAAGATGCAAACGTTTTCCTAGACCTGTGTCATCTTGTCATTTGCATTCAAAAGTTTTATATTTTAGCCCATGTAGCTTGTCCTGTCCCGTTCTCGTCTGCACACAATTCTTCAGAACAATCAAATGCTAACTGACTGATCGAGTAAGTGAATGAATCGTTCCCGATAGCAACAGTCTCCAAATATGATCGAATAAACTTATGTAGCATTGCTAGCAGTGCATCTTTCTTGCTCTTGCATCAGTTCATGGGTAAAAATTTGAGGCCTCCGACGGTACAGAATTCCTTTGTCCTTGTCAGATGGGCTTGCATGGTTCAGGTCAGGATTCGGCACCATAGTCTGGTTCCTTAGCAGTCCTGTGAGAGCCATAGACTTGTGGGTGAAAAACTAGGATTACCTGACATTGTTCACTTTCATGACTATTGCATATATATACATATATATATATATATATATATATATATATATATATATATATATATATATATATATATATATATATATATATATATATATATATATATATGCAATATTTTCCTCTCCTGACCCTCTGCCTCTCTTCCCCCTCTCGTTTCTTTTTCTATTTCTTTTTCTTTCTCTTTCCTTTTGCCTCCCTGTCCTTTTTCTATTACCCTTCTCTTTCCTCTGATGTATTGTTACGTCACGTTTGGGGCGTACCCTTTTTGTTGCTACGCGACCTTTTTTGGCGCGTTTTTGCATTTTCTATTTATGAAGTTGACGCACAATAAATTTGTCATTCCTTGACAAAGGGCTATGCCCGAAATATCGGAAAATTTATTTGCCTATACGGTTTTTCATTTAAATTGTATTTCTTTATATATAGTCTTTGAATATCTTTATACTCATATAACTTGGACTATGTTACTCCCAGGAGAACTTTTCAAATCTTACAGGCAGACTCATTTCTCTTTCTAGCGGAAAGGTACAGAATCATACTCTATGAGGGCATGACAATTGGAAACAGAAACACATGTTAGCGATTGATTCTGTACTGGAAGCTGAATCTGCTACAAAGAGCTATGTAAAGTATATATGTTGTTGAAAGTAGCCAGTGCCGAAACAGCAGTATCCACTAGTTCCTATGGCCTGCACTCTCTTGATCACTTTCTCTACAGCATCTACCAGAGCATGGAAGTATCCGCCTCAAGCTCCTCAATTAAATATGAGACGAAGCTGATCAAGTAAGACTCGACAGGAGAACCACGCAGGACAAGAGTATGACAATCAGCTAATATGGAAGACGTTATTGTCTTTCATTATAGTGATCCGCCTATGTCGACCTTTGGCCTCATACATTTTAGAGGTCAAGGTAGAAACTTGTCTATGAAACAATGAAGCTATTCATTGCAACAGACTTCATTCGTGGAGAGTATGAAATAACCAATAGCGCAAATATCAATATTTTCATATTTTAAGGTCAATGACCTTTTTCAGTCTACGAAGGTCAAAGGTTAAGAACCTGTTAATAAATATCGATTGCTCTAAGAATATCAAGGCGGTCTCATTTAAACCATAAATACAAAGTATTATACCCTAGCAATGTTTCTCCTTAGCCAATAACGCTAAGTATTCATATTCTGATATTTTTAAGGTCATTGACCTTTCATTGTTCTCAGAGTTCAAATTTAAAAGCCTGCTTATAATTAATAATCCTTGATTGCATAATATCATGCATGTTCCGTGCATTATCATCATGTCATTCTTTGAAAAATGATGTCAAAAATCAATATTCTGATAGTTTACGGTCATTGACCTCTAGAGGTCATCAGAGGTCAAGTCTGATGTGCCTCCCGATCTTAAAATGAAACTTATGGCATATACTACCATTGGTAGAAGTTTCATGCTTTAGTCAAAATTTGCACAATTCGCCTAAAATTTAGAGCTAAACAGCTCTACTAATAGTACTTAGTAGGGATATGTCCACACAAAAGCAAAAAACCACTAGAACGGTTTCCACTTCACTGTATGGATGTAGTCACCCATGCATTTACAATGCAAACAATAACCCATGCACTGCCTACTCAATAATACACAGGCAGAGAAATAGCAAAATTTTCAACAAAAAACAGCTTTCGAAATTGTCATTTGGCCAGTGGTAAATATCAATCATTTTTATTCCTAATTGGTCAGTTTCTTCCTTAGAAAATACCTCAGCAGGTGATCAACTTTTCCTGTTGAAAAAATTGATATGAAAAAATCTACAGCGTGTTCAAAGTGATGCTTCTGTGTGATGTGTGTTATAACTGGAATTTCTCATGATTGGAATAGATTCAGATAAGGAAAAGTGGATATCTATAAAATTTAACTATTTTTGAACAAAAAATATATTGGGGTGAAAAACAAAGAACAATGTTTACCACTGGCCATTTAAGTTTTGAAATTACTCTACCCTCTCCAACACTCAGCTCTGAGCCACACCACCATGAAATAGCCTATTGTCTAGGGTGTTCCTATTGAAACATGCCCTATGGAGTATTTTTCCACGGTGGTCATAATATCACATACGGTAACATACCTGTCAAACCATCAGTTTTGTACTGCCATAACTTTTTGTATAATCTACTCATACGCCTCAATTATGCTCCTATAATCTCATTTCATGTTGATACACACAAAGAAAATGTTTGGTATGATTTGGTTGAATAAATCGAAGACAAAAGGACAATAAACTTGAGCTTTTATTGCATTTTCTGGCTTTGTCTGAAACTTGTAAAAGTGTTCTAGCAGCTCATTGGTAATCTGAGACACTCTTTGGGTCATATCTTTGAAATGGAACATCCAATTGTGATAATTCAAGTACCAAAATCTTTCTTTAAAAATGCTCTATCCAATAAGCCTAGCAAAAACAGCTTAAAAATAACTTAAAATTTTAGTGGACATCCTAAGTTATAGACGAAAAAAAAAATCCACCAAAAATGCCTAATTAGCATAATATATGCAAATTAGCCCTTTTTTACAAAACAAAATAACTCAAGAATGGAATGTCTGTTGCTGTTCAAACTTTGCATGCTTATTGGTGAAATGTGTCTCTGGGGAATGAATGGATTAAAATTTTAAACAAAGTTTTAGCTTTCTGGTAAAAATGTCATGAGTATATAATTAGCTAAAAACAATAACATACAAAAGAAAAAATACATTAAAAAAAAAATGAAATTCTAATCCATTCATTCCCCAGACATATGTTTAGAGAACATCTGTGCAAAAAAAAAATGGAGTTATTTGTGTGTAAGGTATTCAGTAGATCTTGTTTTGGGCAAAAAGGGCTAATTTGCATCAATTATGCTAATTAGGCATTTTCGGTGATTTTTTTTTTTTTTTCGTCCATGAAATTCCTTGATACATAACCTCTCTACTGATATATGGTTTTGGAGGGTTATTTAATTTCATTTCTTCAGAAATGAGCCAAACAGAAGTGTAACATTTTGCCTATAACCCCCCTTAAAATAAAAAGAAGCATTTCAGACAATTTATTTTTGATAAACGGGCCGCACTCTCGATAGTAAAAAATGCCCCTTTTGGTCTGTATTATGTCTTTTCTAACTGGAAACCTGGCATTATTACCGGTTTATTTTGGAGCCCCCTTTACATTAAGATGAAAATGGCCCCTAAATTTAAAGATTTATTCATCAAAGTCTCTCTAAGTTCGATGATCCAATAGGAGCCCCTATAGGGGGCTCCAAATAAATTTTGCGGTCTTTAACTTGAAGTTTCAGACAATACAAGGGCGTAGACAGCGGGGGAATGCATCCTTGGATTCAAAAGGTGGGATGATAATTATGTTTAATTATCCCCTCCCCTCGGTTTTCAGGGATGATGTATATACCTTTTTTTTTTAAAGAAAAGTTTGTTACCATTTGCACTATTTCTTTCTTATTTTGTTTTTTCTTATCTTGACCATGCTTTTTCTCGCTCCTTTTCCTTCCTTTTGTATTGTTTCCCCCCTCTTCATTGTCAAATTGTCTTTCATTTCCGTATGACCATTCGTTATTTAGACCTATTCCTTGCAAGATAGAGTGACTTTGTCATACTTTTTTTTATTGCGTTTCGCGCTCGCATTGTACACGTTTTAAAATTATTTGCAGAGGACATGTAGTTAACCAACAATATTTTTTCCTTCTAAAACGTGTACAAAAAGAATTTCACCTAAGAAACGTGTTCAAACACGCGAATAATGACCATAGATTTGTGATTTTTAGCCTGTTTAGCCCCCACTGTCGGCTCAGCCCCTCAACTATCAAAAACGCTCCGTGGCCCCTGCATGAGACGAATCATGTTGATTATTACTCAATCGTCATATTTACAATCATCATCAAGAAGAAAAAAAAATGAAAATATAAAAGCAACCATTAAAAAGGCAGCTTGCAGCAGGAAAAGATATCTTAAAATCAAGTTCATTTTAACATTTAAATTGCATTCAACCTGACCCTTTCAAAAACAAAATTACTAATCTTATTCTTCCTAAAATTGTAATTACAGAACCATTATGTGAGAAGAGTTGAAATTTTATTTTTTTGTTAAAAATATGTACGGGAATCCTGCAAAGAGGCCAATATTTTTTTAACGCATAGCTAAGTTTCCAGTATCAATTAGATTAACTATTAATTTTATCATCCAGTGTTGGTTTCCTGAATTTCGCATTATTTTCTATATTACATTATAATTTACGTTAGGTTCCTACAGAAAATGTATTTTTGATTTTGCCAGGTGATGGTTCCCCCATCGTAAAAAAAAATAAGCATAGGGAAAGAAAGGAGGAAAATAAATGAGAAAAAGCTACAAGAAGAAAAAGAAGTAGAAGAAAAATTGAAAAGAAAGGAAGAAAAAAAAATAGAAGAAGGAATTCAAAAATTCAAAGGAAAAAGAAAAAGGAAAAAGAAAGAAGAAGAAGAAGAAGAAGAAGAAGAAGAAGAAGGAAAAAAAGAAGAGGGAAAGAAGAAGAAAAAAAAGAAAGAAGAAGAAGAAGTAAAAGAAAGAAGAAGAAGAAAAGAAAAGAAAAGTCCCCCCCCCCCCACGGATCAACCCCTCAGGCTCACGACAACATCTAACAATATTTTTCTCACTCTCAAAAGCCAACTGAAGAAAATACAATGAGATAGACGGCTTTTATGCGAAATCCATTAACTTTTCACATGTAAACGTTGCTAACCGTATGTTTGTATTGGCTCTTCAAGTCTCGCGAGGGGGCGGGGGAACAATATTGTAAGAAATTAAAAAGTGGAAGTGTTTACTTAGTCTACGTGTGGGTCCTAGACTAAAAAAGGCAGAGTAGGCCTATTTTTCCTTCATAAGACCATTCTCCTTTTTTTTTTTTTTTTTCTTAACGCTTTGCTTGCCATATTTGACTTTGTTAATAACTGTACGAGGTCATTTTCTATATAATTATGTGCTTAAACTTATAGGATTCGAAAGTGTAATTTCCAAAAGTATTAACGCCACGGAATAAATTTCAGATTATTTCAAGAGTTAAAAAAGATAATTTTTGTTTCCCTTTTTTTTGTTCTACAAAATTATGTGCTAAAATGTCATGAATGCTGATTTATAATTTTACAGATAAACAGAAGCTGTCAGACACATTTCCCCTTTAGGTTTTTGATATAAACGAAAATAGCTCAATGATAAAAAAAAAATGTAAAATAATATTTTCCATGAAAATCCCCATGAAGGGTTGTGAGAATTTAAAAATATAGCCAGGGTTCCGAACAGTAAAGGCAGCGACAAACATATTGAAGAAATTAAAGCCGGAGCAAAATCATGTTGCTAGAGCGGCAAAAAAAAAATATTCCACCTTTATGACGGACAGCGCATACGATTTTGGAATAAATTGCAAAATAACCTAAACACTTTTCATACCATATTTAATAGAAATGCTTTGTTTTGTTTACTACTAGTCATTTTGAACTTCCCCAATTGTATGTTCATTATTTTAGGCATCGATATGCTCTTGAAAATATACAACAAATCATCGGAAATTCCTGGAAATATAAATTTATTAAAGCTGCTGTTATTTTCTGCAAAGATGACCAAGTGGGCTTGAATCTTTTCGTCCCAGTACTGCTCAGGAGAATATGAAATATTAAGAGGACCAGTCCGTTTGGTTTTGCTTTGAGGATTCTTACTTTGTGGTTGCCTCAAACCAGTTTTACATTCGTGACAGCGTTTAAAAACTAACAGTTGACCTCTCCCCTTCCCCTCCACCCCCGCCTCCCAAAAAAAAAAAAAAATCAAAATAAATAAATAAAAAATAAAAAAAAAGACAAATTATTATTGTAATTTTATTTGTTTTTCTATCGATTCAAAATGCTTTTACATTAACATGTGAAAATACATTAACATGTGAAAAATCAAGACACCAGAAAAGAATTAAATCTAACATTTCACCGGAGTATCTGCTGAAGTCAAAAATTATATATATACAATTTCTTATAGACAAAGGACATTAACCAAACAAGAAAATTAATATACAGGCCTCGACTCTTTTTTGTCCAAGTATACCTTCAAGGAATTGACGAATAAAAATCTCACCAAATGTTACCACTTTTATCAGAAGCAAGTTTCATTTCGTTAGAAAAGACGAGGTAGTGAGAGAGAGAGAGAGAGAGAGAGAGAGAGAGAGAGAGAGAGAGAGAGAGAGAGAGAGAGAGAGAGAGAGCGAGAGAGAGAATAACGAATAATAAAATGTTTCAATGTTTACTGAACGTGCTAATATTGACAGGGAAGGTATCATAGATTATTGGAATTCTTCGAGTCAATTTATTCGCCAGATACCACAAGAAGGTATATTGTCTTTTTGAGAAAAGGAGAAAAACAAAAGCGCGCGTGGATAGAGCAATTAGCACGAGCGTGCAACAGGTGGTCCCTTGAGTGTGGGGCACGGGCCCGCCCCTCCCCACTCAAGAGGTTTACTATACCCCCTATTTGGAGGGGAAGCCGTGCCATAATTCGGCCTATCACAGCTTTATTACAATTGGCATTGCCATGTTCTTTCTTTCTTTTCTTTCTGTCAACTTTTAAGTCCTTTCTTTGTCTCTACCTCACTCATTTTCTTCTTCTTTTTCTTCTTCTTCTTCTTCTTCTTCTTCTTTCTCGTTGAAAATTTAAACATAATTCGGCAAATGTTGTATAAATGAAGTTACAATGAATAACAATTAATGCAGAAACTTAGTTCTTTCCAATGTCATCGATTAATGAAATTAATTTGTGTATTTTCTTGTAAATTTAATGTATTATCTATAATTGTAAATGTAAATTTAATGTATTTCCATTATTTGTAAAACCGATGTACAAAGAATTTCCAAATGGACAATAAAATATTCAATTCAATTCAATTCAATAATCATCCCCATATTTCAGACTTTTTGAGGGGGAGCCAACAAAATAACCCCCTATTCACATGTTTTTGGACCATGTTTGGGATCCTATTTCGGGATTTCTGAATCGAAAATGACCCCCTTATTCATTAAAAATAGGTCGGAAGAAAAGGGTAAAAGACCCCTATTTCAATGATCCCCCTACCTGAGCCCCTTACATAATAATGCCCCTTTTCCGGAGAAATCTGGAACAAGCCATGTATGGTTGACCGCCTCAGTGTGGGGGGGGGGGGGACACGAGGTTTTATATCCACTTGGTATACAAGCAGTTGGTCCAATTCTCTGATTGTCTAATACCACATGGGCTAAACCCCTTTGGTCTACTAACAATTTGGTCTAATTTCCCCCTGGTCTATTACCTACTTTAATTGTCTAATTCTTACTTTGTCAAATTGCCAATTCGTCTAATTACTGTTTGGTCTAATTGTTCTTTCGTCTAATTCTGAAATGAATATTTTGCAATTATGTAGTTTGTTATACCCCCATTCCACTGACAATCGGACTCTCATCTCGAGCTCACATGATCCCTAAAATGGCAATTTTGATGAGTTCCGATGAAATCTCACCCGAGGAGCCTGTTTTGGTGACCCTGATTTTATTATTACCCACATGAAATCGGATGAAAGACTGGTATCTGCCCGACATCTGTCCGCCGTTTTTATCGGCTTGTCCAATCCATGAATTTGCTTTCGGAGGGTAATTTGGGGGCTATCTGACTCTAAACTGGCACTTCCAACATCTATCTGATACTCCAATCTAATTAATCAGTCACTCCTCGGAGATCGATTGTACATTGACCCGATACTACCAACATTCCACAGTTGGGTTGAAAACGACACTTCTTTTCGAAAAGTTGATAAAAAACCGCTAATTGCAATAAGTTGAGTACTTGATTACCCGATTTTAATCAGATGTCGGCCAGAGACGTCTGACAGCTGAAAACAATAGAATCTTATACACGTCGGACGGACTGACACATATCCAATATTGACTCGAGGTCGAAAATGGAACTGGTGTCCGGTCAGTCCGATAGCGAACTAAGGCCTGAGCTTAGTTCCCTGACCGGACTATTTTCCCTCTTCGCATGCCGTCCAACACGTCGGACAAATACCTGATAGACGTCAAACACAAGCCTGACCATCAGACTTTGACATGAGACCACTCGGTGGGCAACCAGAAGGATTAAAAAACGCGTCCGGTTAGTGAACGACCCTCAAAAATTCTCAGTGGAATGGGGGTATTACCGGAATTGAACGATTGGTGTTGGATCAAATGGAAATAAGACGAAATGGACAATAGACGCAATGAGATTTATTCAAAATGGTAAATAGGTGAACTGCTTAAAGGATCAAATGACAATGGTTGTAGACAAAATGGAGTAAGATCATGTGGGATGAAACCAAACGGGCATTAGTCAAAGTGGGTTTAGACCAATTGCCAATTTACCGGCACGAGTGGGTCCTTCCATAAAGCCCGCCTCACACTGTGCGATTTGCTGCGATGCGATTTTTGGAACAAATGGCAATTTTCCTTAAATGTGACATATTCCAACATGCAACATTCAAAATTATCTTATGAGATGCAGAAAATGTATAGGAACAATGCAAGCGAATTTTTTTCCCCAATGCAATCCGTTAATTGGGAGTAAATGTCAAATTAGCTTAAAATCGCAAGATCGCTGTGACGTCACTGCGATATAGAAACAATTTGATTTATACAGGAAGAAGGGGTTCGTAATAGCCGTGAATTACAATTTTATTATTCACAGGAATACCAAGAACTTAGGACAGCATTAATTTCCTTGTTTGAATCTCCATATCAAATAATATAACAGTTTTCCTCAAAAATTCGCATCGCAGCAAATCGCACAGTGTGAGACGGGCTTAATGTGACACGCCTGATACACCCTTATCGGCTAGGGAATGAGTAAGAGAGGGAGAGGGGTGGGAGGAGGTGGAGGGGGGGGGGCAAACGGTTCTAGGACAACTTCCCAATGGAAAATTACCCCCGGACAACTATCCCCCGTCATAAATCTACACCTAACCCTAACCCTATTTCTGGAGGGTAGTTGTTATGGGGGGGGGGGGGGGTAATGGTCCAGGAGGTAGTTGTCCTGATACGAGGGCAAACAAGATGTTGGTATATCTTTCATTTCTTTTATTTACATTCCAACAATACAAATTAAATTACATAATCTCCTCCATGGTTATAACTATTTGAATTATAGCCAAAAACAATATAGGCCTAATTGGTCGGCGAGAATCGTTATGGAATTCCTGTTTACAATGATAAGTTGTTTTTTTGCGTTTTTTTGAAATTATATTATTTATGGAAAATAGTTCTCATAGAAATAGCAACAAGGTAAAATGCATACAGGTAAATATAAAGAATTGAAAAAAAAAATGTTAAAGATAATTGTTTTTTTTTCTTCTTTTTTTTTGTCTGAGGATTAATATCAAGAGGAAGTATATGCATTTCAAGACCGGGTTTATGGTCCAGACATAGTCTGACCATAAAGATTAAAAAAATAAGAAAAAAGAATCAATTACGGCTCGGTTTATTTAAATAAAAATGTACCCCGTCTCTTATAACTTTATAACTTTATAATTATATAACTTATATAACTTTTTTTAAAAATACTAATATGCTTTGTTTAAAGGCTTACAATTTTTACTGCAATTTGAAATCCCCAAGACAATCCGAAGACATAATAATACGAAAATACTAAAGATTATACTGTATAATAATAATTTAGTCATAACATTCTTGTTCATGCGTTTTGTTAGATGATAATTATGGTAAAGATCAATTACAAATAGCTCACTTTACTTAGTTAATAAAATTTATGGATAATTCTTTCTCGCAATAGCATGAACTACAGTATATTGATTTATTCACATATTTCAATTGTGTCTCTATTATTTGATCTTGTATATCTCATTGTTATTTTGTTTGTCTAATTTCTGTATTTTCTGGACCCCATGGAACATCAGTATTGTTATGTTGACAAAGCTGAATGGGACATCCAGCTATTCGCATTTCTTTAAAATTGTTTATATAATGTATTTTCGATAACTGCATTTTTAATTGTTGCGATTTGGAAAATAAATAGAATACATTACAACACAGTTTCGAGTTAGCATACATTAATGGTTGTTATGTCTGTCAAGCATATGGCAAGCTTTCACGTTGTTAAGAGCAACCTCAGATATTAATGCCTAGCTAAGCCGGGTAATAATAATATAATAATGCACCTTGAGCACTCTACAGAGTGGATACGTGCGCAATACAAATCACATTATTATTATTATTATTATTATTATATAATTTGAATATGTTTAATAGTAAACAGGTCTACTTGAATTGAACGGACTGAGGTAAGCGTAACGGAAAATGAAGTTATGTTTATGTTTTCATATGACAACAAAACAACAACATAAATAACTTCCTCATCTATAAACTTGTTTGTTGATGAACAAAACTTGACACAAAAACAAGAATAAACATCCCCTTTCGTTACATTCTATTAAACCTAAAAGAGCAAAGCTTCCTTGTTGTAAAGCACAACAAAAAGTGGATTTCAAAAAGGAAAGTTTGGATAAACTTAACAAAGGGTGGGTGGGATTATGACGGAGGAGTGAGGAAAAGGCGCTAAAAGGATGGTCTCTAACTTATCTTTACAAATACCGGTAGTACTTAAAGTGTAAAGGACACTTAAGATAAAGTGGTTAAGTGGCAATCGTTTAAATAAAATTGACCATCTTTTGATTCCAAATCGCCACGCGCGTCAAGTGTTTAATCTCCAACAAGCTACTTGTTGCTCAAACAACAAAAGTGAGAGTATTTTCTGATCAAATAAACCAGTGTATACTTAGCTCTCGACTTAACAACGGTTGCTTCTTGTAATTACATAAGGTATCAATTTGTATCGCGTGGCATGCGCATGCGTTCAATTTATACCAAAGTCATTTAAGGATTTTGTCTTACATCCAGGAAAAATAGGATTAAATGATTTTTAATAATATTTCTCTGCATAAATCGAAATAATACTCGGCTTTGAACGTAAAATCTGGGTCTATTTTCTTTTATTAAACATAGATGCGATGTAAAGCTTGATTTTATTTGCATAAAAAAATAGAATAAAATCTTAAGTTGGCTGAAAATCAGGCTATCAAGGGGCGGAGAGGCCTGCCCCAAGAGCGTGCCCATCCAAAGATTTTAATAAGAAGTACCCGAAAGAGCAAAAAGACTATGGTATTATTTAGGGCGTGGTATATAGGTACCGATTTTACTCGCGTGCAATCACTTAACTCATTTCATCTACTCCGTGCCTGTATAAATTCAGAGAAAATTTACTAGCTTCAGACCAGTCTTCTCACAGATGATGTTCTTGTAAGAGCTCCTGCATGATTTACTCCCAAGCGCCAACATTTTTTAATCGAAATGTCGGATTTGACCAGATTCTATTTTGTTCATCCTTCGCCTAAAATTTCTGCAGAGTATTTTCAAAAGGCTTTACATTTTTTTTTTTTCTTCCACCAACGTTGACTTCGAATTTAGTGGATCCATCAACTTATACAATGCCAAGAATATAACTATTTGAGGCAACGAAACATTTGTTTCGATTAAGATAAAGACAAAACATACATTTAGTTGATAGGCCCACCTTTATTTTGTCAAGTATTTTCAGGAACACTAATGATGTCCGGAATAACGAACTTAATGTCGTCTTGAATAAAACTTTGAGCACTGCGAATCATAAGGAAAAACATTTTTACAATCAATTGAAAAGCATGGAGGGACAAACAAATGCTAATATATTCCATCCTGGAACAGTAAATGTTGCACATTATCATGATTATGACAAAGGAAACTTTGCTTCACCGTCGTCCTCTCCGCCTACCTACACCGAACTCATACCCGCTGTCAACCATGACTTCCATCACGGTAATACCAGCTACGATGTAAGCAATAACTGTTACGATGCCGGCAACGAATATTACGATTTCGACAACGACAACCAAAACTTTGAAGAACAAGTTCCTTTGAGCACCGCTCATCTTCTCGACATCTTATCGACGACGAACGTCGACGTCAATGACATGGCAGATGATGACGGTGACGACAACGGAACCGATGAAGGGAGTGAGCTGGCGGCTTATCTATTCAACTCTGGATGGGTCACAAATAACGACCATGGGAATGATTCACAGTTGATGACGAATGGAGCTGAAGACCAAAAAAACTTTCAAAGTTTCCACGCGAATAATTTCACGGGTTACAGTGATACATCGTTAACTTCTTACTCCGAGAACCAGAACTTTTCTCCAATGCCTTTTATTGGTCAAAGTGATAGTCAAGGTGGGTTTAGATTATTCATTTTGATATCATGGGTCGTGGAGCCATTTTAAAAAGTGTATGTGAGTGGGGAGGGGGGCACATTGGATGGTAATTTTGGAAAATAATTGAAGCCCTCGCTTTTTTTCGCCGCCCCTAGTCTTTTTTTTTTTTTTTTTTTTTATCGCAGATTTTTCTACTAATTGATTGGTTAATGTTTATTCATAATTTACGTTTTGAAGTGTATTTTTCCCCGTATGCATCATATTGTCACCGTTTCTATATTCTATATTTTTATTTTTTTTTAGTTATCCAGGGTGAACCCTTCAGGTTCATTGGTTAAATCATTATGTTAGATGTGGGGGTCTGCATCACCAAATCATTACATACATGTATATGCATTGGTACGGGTAAAAATGTAAACTGCGCCTTATTAACAGCGTTCATCTGCATTTGGTATTTGGCTGTAATTTGTTTTTTTTTGTCTGGTCAAGACTTTTCATTAATAGACTGAATGAATTTGTTTTTAATACAATTTTCAACAAAAAATAAAGTACATTTCTTTCAAAATAAACACAAAAAATGTTAATGTGAGACAACGAAACAGAAATCCTATATTTAATTTCATATCTTTTTAAAAATTTATATTGTATATGCAGTTGCTACTACTGAAACCTTCTCAAATGAGTCCCAGTTTGCCCAGCCAACAGTGAACGGACATCAGGTCCCCTTCCTCGTGCCCAATCACAATCGGTCGAAAACGAAAGGGAAGACGAACTCCAGACCTCGACGTCGAGTCGTGACCGTCGCCCAAAGAAAAGCTGCCAATGTTCGTGAACGACGTCGGATGTTTGGCCTCAACGACGCCTTCGATAAACTGCGCAAAGAGGTAAGCTTTCAATATTTTTTTTAAAAATAATGTTTTAATAGCTTCAACAAAAAACAAAACAAAACCAAAACAAAACAACAAAAGGATTACAAAAGAGGCGAGTTTTAATAGTTTTTAATTATGCTAAATCATTCTATATATATTTAAAATTCAAAGCAAATTTGATAACATACTCTCTCTCTCTCTAAAAAAAAAAAAGAAGAAGAAGAAAAGAGGACGAGCAAGCCCCTTAAACTCAGAAAAAAAGGTGTTTAAAAATAGGCTGGTCCTACAAGTGAAACTTAAAAAAAAAAACTTTTTTTATTTGTTGTTTTTGTTTTGCACCAACATCAGAAAACCGACGATCTGTCCCTCCCCCTTATGAAATTCTGAAAATTAACCAAAAATTTTGTCAAGTCGATCTTTGCAAGTATGCCTATACTTATAAAGAATTTTAGAGGTCAACAGCAAATGATGAATAACGAATGAAGTATAATACTTTTCAACTGGTAATCATATATTGGATATTCACTCATTGGATTCTAACGAGTTTAGTGGGAAAAAAAGAAGAACTAATAGTGGTATCTCACTTGCTATGATACGGATGTGGGACTACTTTGAGACGGTTTTAAAACTTGGCGCGGAGGCGTCTCCGCGACGAAAATATAGTATCGCAGACATCTCCGGGTCGCAGGGACATCTCTGTGAAGTGAGATACCACCATTACAGTAATTTGTGTTCAGGTATTAACTAGATATTGTTCTTGTATTTTATTTTTCTTTCTCAGGTGCCGAAATTCAAGCACGAGAAACGTCTGTCTCGAATCGAGACCCTACGATTAGCCATCCTCTACATAGACTTCCTTGCTGATATCGTCACTCGCAAGTCAGAGTGAGTCATCTACATCGCCACTCCAAAGCCATAGTGAGTCCCCTCCAATATCGACTTCTTTGTTGATATCGTCACTCGCAAGTCAGAGTGAGTCCTCTACATAGACTTCCTTGCTGATATCGTCACTCGCAAGTTAGAGTGAGTCCTCTATATAGACATCCTTGCTGATATCGTCACTCGCAAATCAGAGTGAGTCCTCTACATCGACTTCCTTGCTGATATCGTCACTCACAAGTCAGAGTGAGTCCTCTACATTGACTTCCTTGCTGATATCGTCACTCGCAAGTCAGAGTGAGTCCACTATATCGACTTCCTTGCTGATATCGTCACTCGCAAGTCAGAGTGAGTCCTCTATATCGACTTCCATGCTGATATCGTCACTCGAAAATCAGAATGACGTCACTCCCGAGTCAGAATGACGTTACAAACAATTCAGAATCATGATGTCATCAATATTGTCCATCGATTGCCTATTAAATAATGATTATTCTCACTCTCCATGTATAGACATTTCTACTTTGCTAATATGTGAGAACCATTGATATGAGACGGTTTCGTATCCATTTATGTTCGTATATAGTCTATATCTAATGCTACAGTCACACAGACACTTACGTTGAGTTACGTCCGGGTTGCGTCCAAAAATTACCTTTTTTTCTGCGGATCCCCACGGATGCCTTCCCATCATAGCCAGGAGTAGAAATAGTGATAATATCGTTCATCCAATTAAACAAAGAAATACATAAGAAATGATAGAATAGTTGATGAAGTAAGGATAAAACAACAAAAACGTAACTTATACGTAAGTGTCTGTGTGACTGCAGCATTAATGTCTTGACGTTGTGTATTTCGGAAAATTTCTTCTTTTTTGTCGTTTCAAAACTAAAGATTATCTAATAATTGATATTTATGAATAATGATAATTTTCAGATGATCAATACTGATAAAATCATTCAAAATGAATATTCCGAAGGAATTGCATTATTGAGGTACTATACAAAGGCTAGTGAGCACGTCAGAGAGAGAGAGAGAGAGAGAGAGAGAGAGAGAGAGAGAGAGAGAGAGGAGGGGGAGGGGGAGTATATAGAGGAGAAATAAGCAGAGAAATATCGAAAGAGAAAAAAAATCGGTCGTTCTGCTCACACCACCTGACATGCCTGATGTCATTTTGTTTTGTTCTGGTTTTTTTTTTTTGCCTCCCAGAAAAAAAAAGTAAACCCAACTTTGAGAGCCCATATTAATATTTCATAGCTAATGTGACCTTGATACTTATTTTTATAATAAAGAGTAACTAATTTTCTATTCAATGGTACCAAACTTATACCTATGTTATGACTGATGACCGAGCACGGGGGATTTAAATAACAAGCGTAAAAATTGACCTGTGCCAAGTTCGACTAAAAGCAGCCCTTGCATTTCAATAGTCCAAGAAATCAATTGTCCCTTAGCCTACTGAAGAAGGCTGACCTCACACAAAGAATAGATGATTTGAAAGCCAGGGCTGCTTCTGATAAAACTTGGTACAGTTTGTTTTTGACCAAAGTTTTTTAGAACTCGAGCGCTTCGTCATCCATGACAATGCAGGTATGGTTTTAGCATCACTAGATATAATGTGTGCGACTCTTTGTCATGATATAAAAAATACTGACACTTGAGTTATACAATTTTAATACAAGACTCTTAAATTTGGGTTTTCTTTTATTTCGGGCGCACTGTATAGGCCTATCACTGCAATATTGAGTCGTTAATTTTTATGATTACTGGATTTTTTTTTTTGTTTTTTGTCGCGACAAGAGTGTGTCTTTCTGCAAATTGATGTCGCTCTTCATAGTTAACTTTGTGTCAGCCTTCTTCTCCCCTTTCTCTTTCCCTTTCACTATCAAGCCCGGATCCAGGGGTGGGGGCCAGCGAGCCCGGCCCTCACCCCCTCAAATAAAAAAAAAAAGAGGGTAAAAGGGGGGGGGGATGAATAACTGATCCGAAATCTAACCTTACCCTTATGGCCGATACATGATGACCTTCTTGATTGCCGAAGGCCGATAAAAAATTTAACACCTACCCCCGCTTATCGCACGGCCAGCGTGACGTGAACAAATTTTGATATACCTTTTTACTCGTCCGGTATGACTGAAAAAAAATTGGGTGTACCAAAATCTGAAATTCCAATTTTGGGTCCCCTGTTATGAAATCCTGGATCCGCCATTGTCTCTCTCTCTCTCTCTCTCTCTCTCTCTCTCTCTCTCTCCCGCTCTCTCTCTCTCTCTATATTTCTCTGTTCTTGAAATATCTCTCTTTCATTCCTTCATGTATCTCTCCTTATGTTTCATTTTCTCACTTTATCTATCTTTACGTCACTCCTTTCGATATACTCTCTCTTTCTCTCTCCCTCTTCTCTTTCTCTCTCCCTCTCTCTCTCTCTCTCTTTTTTCAAACATGTGCGCAAATACAGAAGGCCTATTACTCAGCCTTATACTCTCATAATTCCGAAGATTGAAAACTCAATCTGTAGATTGCCGTGAGTGGCCAATCCAAAATTAGATTGAACATCTCAATCTAATAGATTTAGAACTCAATCTTATTCTCAATCTAATTTTGGATTGGTTACTCACGGCAATCTATAGATTGAGTTTTCAATCTTTGGAATTAAGAGAGTATATAGCATGATTATATAATAAGTTAGACAGTTAGACATGTTCTTATTAAACAATATTCTTTTCCTGAAACAATGGGAAGACAAAAGAACAAAAGCCGCCTAAAATGAAAATTTTGGGAGGTCGAGATTTATCAAAAAAATGAAAAAAAATGAAAAAAAAAAAAAAATAATAATGAAATAAATATAACTAATTTCTTTATTTAATACATCAATCCTACCTTTAAGAATGGTAGAAATATTGACTGAAGTATGCATCAGAATGCACCATTTCAAATGTCAAATTGAAAAAGCTCCCTACCGTGCAAGGGGGATACCCCCCCTTCCACACCTTCCCCCCTCGGGCGCTTCGAGCCCTCGGGCTTGGTCGCTCCGCTCCCTCGCAGTGCCTGGCTACAAATTTTCACTCCGGGTAACCACCCCCCCTCCCTTTAGCAAAAAGCTAGATCCGCCCTTGAAAATTACGAAACATGTTTCATATTAAGAAAGAATTTTTTTTTTTTTTTTTTTTTTTTTTTTACTGGTCTCCCATTTTGATAGATTTGGATGCTCGATCTGTACCTGACAATAAACTCAGAAAAAATCTTGGACTATGGATGGATTTGAATTGACCCGCCCCATCTCTCACCGGAAGACAATAATGCCTCCCGCGCCACTTTGGTGTCGGAAACATAACAATCAACAAATGACAAAATACTAAATTGCCACACGTCAATAATCTGGTTATTTTAAACTTTTACTCAAGTATAAATCTTCGTGATGTATGTGAAATATTGCCTGATTAATAACCACTGGTAAATTTAACTGAATTTAAATCTAAACAGCATCAGTCATGATCTCGCTTATTTAGAACATTTAGTTCAGGTCACGTGTTTACAATATATATATATATTTTGTGTGTGCGTAATATCCCTACTGCAAGTAATTTCTCCTTTATTTATTTTTTTCTAATGAAATAAAATTAAATCTTTCTTTAATCTTATGTTATACATGAATATCAGTTATGGAAAAGCTTGGAATATGCCCTTTAGAGTTGGATAACTGTCTTTAGTTGTGCTATAATTGACCAATCATCTGGATGATACTAATTATCCCGGTATTAATAATTCATCTGGTAGATGGGTAGATTAGAATTGCAAGTGTTGTGATCAAGGGAGAATTCATCCTACGTTCTTCACCGCCATCACTCTCCGGGATTTCATTTCCTGTATTTGTTCTCCATTACCTTCTTGAATTCTGGGTGGGTAAAAACAAAATAAAAAGAGAGAAAGGAAAATGTAAAAATCGTGATATTGAAGTGTTTGGAAAAATATAATCTAACTGTATGATACTACATTGACCGATCTACTCATCAACATCATCTTCATCATGACCCTCATCATCATCATCATCATCATCATCATCATCATCATCATCATCATCATCAACATCAACATCATCACAACCACCACCACCACCATCATCATCATCATCATCATCAACAACATCAACATCATCACAACCACCACCACCATCATCATCATCATCATCACAACCACCACCACCACCACCATCATCATCAACAACAACATCAACATCATCACAACCACCACCACCACCATCATCATCATCATCATCATCATCAACACCATTACCATCATCATCATCATGACCATCATCATCAACATCGTCATCATCATATTCATAATTATCATCATCATCACCCCCACCACCACCATCATTATCATCATCACCATCATCATCACCATCATTATCACTTGTATTCATACGAAAATTGATGAAAATTCGAGATGGTAAAATGTGGCAACTTGATTTATAACTTATACTTCCATAAACCTTCATAAATGGGCTTCGGCAAGTGATGACGTCTGTTTAAAT
>CALNVZ010000641.1:22675377-22708508 GCA_940671915.1 Paracentrotus lividus
TAAAGTTATGAAAGATAGAAAAATAAAGAGAAACTCACGCTGGTCTTGACACAGAGTGCTGAGTACGTCCGAAGCGCCTCCAATGCTTATTATACGTGTGCTATGGCGCTATTGTTAAGAGTCGCAAATCAGCTTCACCCATACGAAAAATCGGCATCGTGTCAAAACAAACTCGTACATCATACTTACGTTGTATCGTGTGTTGACCCACATCATATCATCGTTTTTTACTGAATCGACCACTGGTAGAAAAACTGAAAGACTAGTACATGTTGACATCGTTTTAGTTGAGGCGAGATCAATGAAGAGAATCTTTTGTAATACATCGGTGACATCTGGTTTGGACTGTCAGTCTTTGTGCAACCGTTTATATTGTAGTATGTAGTCAGTGGGCTTTATTTTCCCCATTGATGGGATCCTGTTTGGGCTGTCTTTTTTTTTTTTAGTGGGAGCTATTTTTTTTTTCAGTTGGGCCTTTGGGACGGCCAATTTATTTTTGATTGTTTTTTTTTTTTTTTTTTTTGGGGGGGGGGGAACTGACATTTTTTTTTTTACTTTTCGAACCCCCCCCCCCAAAAAAAAAATGAGGGTCGATTTTGTTTTCATTATTAGAAATTAACAAAACAAAACAAGAAACAAATGGGGCGCCAAAAATTTAGGGGCTTTTTTTTTTTATTTTTATTTTTTTTTTGTTCGAAATAAAAAAAAATAAAAAAGTGAGGGAGAGGCAAACAGTTTTTGGCCATTAATTTTTTTTTTCTTAAATTTTATGACCCAAAAATTGTTTGCCTCTCCCCACTTTTTTTTCTTTTAAATATGAAATTTCTGAATAAAAAAGCCCAGATTTTTTGGCGCCCATTTGTTTTTCTGTTTTTATTATTTTTTTTAAATTTCTAATAATGAAAAAAAAATTGGCCCACAATTTTTTTTGGGGGGTGGGGGGAGGAGTTTTGAAAAGTAAAAAAAAAAAAAAAAAGAAAGAAATAGGGGCCAAAATAATTTGGGCCGATATTTTTTTTCCTATGGCCCATTTTTTTTTTTTTGGGGGAGGGGATACGGACACATATGAGGGATACATATTATATATATATATATATATTTGTATACTAGTATCTATTGTTATTAAGTTAATCATTTCAAATTTGGAAGAAAATAATGTGACCCCATTTTTTAGGGCTATTAACTAAATAAATAGTGCATGCTCAACATCATGAATATTACTGACTAAGCCTATGTACATGTGAGTTCGATAGCCTATAAATCCCTCAGATTTGGAGAAAGCCAAGTCATGCCCGATTCATAGGAGAGATAGGTAATGAGCTGGTCGGAAGTAATCTTACTCGACTACTCCACGAATTAATATCGCGTAGGCCCTCATTCACGTCAGTTCTACAAGTTGGAGAAATGCTGAACCTTCAGTTCCTATCTGCAGAACAGCGATTTATTTGAATTCTATCCAACTTCAAACCTTTCTGATGACATCGAGTGGAGACAGACCCCCCAAAAAGGTATGGGCAACAAGGAAGGATAATTGGTACGTAAATATACATTGTTCTAAAATATTCATTAGAAGTGTTGTTATGCACCTAACACTGTAGGAAAAAATCGATAGTAGTCCCACGTAGTGGTGCTGCTAGCGTGCACTGATAGACCAAAAAAGGCATCCTTTTACTTTCGAAAAGTGATTATTTGTCTTTGACGTGTGCTCACTCATGCCTGACTCTACAGACCTATCTAATTTTCATACAAAATGTAGTCAATATGTGTAACAACAACCCTGCCAAGTTATTAAGCGGAAGACATTTCGTTAAAAAGTTGTGCTATTTTGATCAGGATGAAGTTGCTTTTTTCTAGCTTTTTGTTGTTGATTTTACTCCCATTCTGGCACAATTCGAAATTGACATGTTCGCAACAATGCGTCGTGTTCATCCAAGCCTAAAGACATAATCTCTCTTCTTGAGCAGTTTTGTACCATGTGGCCAATTGTTGTTTTGCACATTTAAAAAAAAAAAATCGTGTCCAATTAAAGGTGGATAAAACGCTTATGCAAGCAATGAAATCCTTCTACTTTTTGACTCTCTTCATCCGCATCTTAAAAACCAACTGTTTTTATTTTTTCATGAATTATGAAGGCAGAATAAAAAGAACTGAATAAGATTTCACAACTCGGCAAGGCCAAAAGTTCACTATTATCTAAGAAACTGATATTTTGTAGATTTTTCTGATCCACATCTACCAAAATGCATGCATATAGCCAGTGAATATGATAAAGACTTGGACGATTTTCAGAGCATCTCGTAAGAACAAAATTTATTTACATTGTACCGTGCGTTACAGAATATTTCACGTAAATATTTTACTCCAGAACTCCAGAGATTTGTACGAATTCATTATTGATTTCATGTTATTTGTACGAACATTAATTTTGTGACCGTAAATCTAAATTAGTGTTTCTGAACTAAACGCAGCATATTATGTGAGCAAAAACCACTACTAGTATTTTAAGAAAAAATATCTGGTCTGGATATCTTCTGCTCTAATTATAAATGAAAATAAATAAGTCTTCCCTTCCAGAGTATTAAAAATGGTCAAAATCAACTTGGTTATAAATAGAATAAAAACAAAAGATTGTAAAATCAAAAGTGCATATACATTTCAGCTTTGGCAGGGGAGAGTATGTGACTGATTATGTAAATACATGATAACTGTCCTGATTTGAAGTATTATTTTGCTTTACAACAATTTCAGACTCTTTACTTGGAAGTATTTGTTGAGTATAGCCTTGTAGAGCTTTAATCACTTGATTCGACTGGATCTTATGAATAGAGGACTGTCAATCGATTGATTTATGCGAGGTCTCACTAAAGATAAATTTCATTGATTGTGAAAAGAAAAGAAATGAAGCAAATCATCCCTGAATTAATAGTCAGACGGCGTCATTTACTTGTTTACGAAGTCAGTAGAATGTATTTCTGTTCGCTTAGCCTACTTACAATGGATTTTCAGACAGAGGACAAAAGAATGAACAAAATAAAACACTTGTTTACATTTTTTTTTATATACAAGCGAAAGTAACAACGAGGTAGAAATCGAGACGTAGCTATCAGTTTATAATCAATAAAAAATTATTGTTGACAATCAAATATTGACAAAAAATCATGACACGTTTATACTGACGGTGTCTAATAAATTCAATTCAATTAAAAGATATAATACAGTCCTATTCTACTGGGTGTATGGGGAAAAAAAATTAAACCCAAGTTTGATCATCAATAATTTCAAAAATATTACAGTGTAGATTATGAAGTTATGTCACTATAAAGTGCAACTCATAATCTTAATGATACCTCTCTCAGCTCACCAATATCACGCATCGCTGAACCCCATTGTTCTGAAAATGACTCACAAAATTTATTTTCATATACTTGAGATGGGTTGTTTGAATGTGCCTAATTATAAAAAGGAAACCCACGTTTTATCATAAATAATTTCAAATATATTAAAGAATCGAAACGGATCAGTTTATAATCAATAATTGTTGACAATCAAATGTTGACAAAATATCATGTCACGTTTACTGACGATGTCTAATCAATTCAATTAAATTCAAAGATATAATACAATTCTATTCTAATGGGTGTATCGGAAAAATGAAACCCAAGTTTGATCATCAATAATTTCAAAAATATTACAGTGGTGATTATGAAGTTTATATCACTATAAAGTGCAACTCTTTTCCAATTTGAATGATACCTGTCTCAGCTCACCAATATCACGCATCGCTGAACCCCAATGTTCTGAAATGACTCACAAAATTGTGATTGTTTTAATATGCCTAAACATGGTTAGCAATTTTAAGTAAAACATTCCAATGACTTCCAATAAAATGGCTTTGATAAATGGATTGGAAAGGCCTACTTATTAGTCTACCAAGCTTATCATCCAGGTAATTCATATGTTCACGACAGCCAGAGAACCTTCATTTATTTCACCGTAGATAATGAAAGAAAGGCCGTGTAACATTATTAAAGAGGGGGGGGGGAGTGGTGCCGAAAAGTTGGGGGCTAAACAGGCTAAAACAAAAGTCAGATCATGTCATTTCCGTGATTTGGCACAGCGTTTACTGCTAAATAATGGGGGGGGGGGGGGGGTTGCACCCGATGTGAGATTGATGTGACGTTTGTGGTTTGTAAATCGTTTACTACTTGTCTCAACCCCTCCTTTTCCCTCTCTCCCTTCCATCTCGCCCCTCTGCTCTCTCCTGTCTGTCTGTTGTCTGTCATGTCCCTCTCTCTCTCTCTCACACACACACAACACACACACACATAAAATACATACACATACACCCCACACCCACATCCTATCTTTTAAAAAAAAACAACACACATCTTAATATGCGGCGTTTACAATAACAAAGTAAAAGACACTAACAAAATGTGATGTTTTTCATTATTTATAAAATCAACAGGCATACATAAATCTTGTTGAAATTTTCAATCTGATCAAAAAGCATTCAGTATCCAATGAGTACTGTGGCACTAAAGAGTACATAAATTTGTATATATCAACTTTCTAACCAATTTAATCTATATTATCTCTATCAAAATAGCCTTAATAATAGATACAATATATCCATTTAAAATCTACAATAAAATGTTCAAGTCTAATGAAAAATAATCATGCAGTTATTATAAACATATATATAGATATATTTAGTCGTAAGATACAAACTTTCTTTATTGAATTCAAATTTGAAATCATTTCTCATTGATTCATATATTTCGGGTATTAAAAAATAAATTTCTTCTCTTTCATATCATCTTGTATATTCCTTTGCTGTCCAATAGATAAATATACAATTAAAGTTTTTTAGAACTAAATACAACAAATATTTGCACGTTTCTATAGTACTACAATTATAGGTTTCTCACATTTTCTACAGACTAAAAGCTCTGAGATACTTTGTATCATCAAGCTTACAATTAAAAAAGGTACATTGTAGTATTTAAATAGGAAATAAAGTGATAAAGTAATCAAATAATATCTATTGAAAAAAGTATTAATAAAATACGAAAAGGGCCATTGCTGAAGCGAAATTTTCTCATGTTGGAAAAGTTTAATCAATCTTGATTTCTTGTAATAATTTAAAACGAACCCTACCAGAATCCAAAATGAATATCACCAATGTACAGATGTAGATTATCACTGTTTTCACAAAGTGATATAAGACCAAACTTACAACTGATAGAAAGAAATTTATATTTTGAGAAAAAAAGAGTCAACAGTAAAATCTCTTCCAGTGGCTATTTACCTCGGTTTAAATTAATGTGATTTCTTTTTTTGTAATGACCTTATAGTACGGCATCTAAAAATTTTATTGAATGCATTGATATAAAATTTTGTGTGAAAATATAGATGTTTATTTAATAAACAATCAAAGCATAGTCATACAGGACGATTTGTGAAATTGAGAATGTTAGGATACACACTCCTTGAGTCTTTTGACGTCTTGGGACACTTTGTGAAAACATTGATGACATATAAAATTGCATCAGTTTAATGGTTCTGAAAGAAAATGAGTGACTTTTATTTTGAGCAAATGATAAAAGGCACAGAATTCTATAGAAAGTCACGAGTACGTCTAGGGCTACATTTTGCGTATAAATTGTTTGCGTATACTTATTGTATCATGATTAGTAAGTAAAATTCAAAACATTTCAACAAAAAACATGCTTGTTCATGACCTGATTATACATTTAGCACACTTCAAAGCAGAGAATAAATATTCATATATTCTCCAATTCATAACGTTCCATCTTAGCATATATTTTGATTATATCAATTATCTCCCATATAAAATATATTATTGGAAAATTATAGTGATGCATTAATTTGCATAGATAATTTCGATATTAATCATAATTTTAAGCTCATTTGGAATTAAAACAAACTGCACCATATTTTTCTGATGATGAATTTGCATTTCCAAATAATTAAAAAAATTTAAAAGTATGCAAGATATACTCAGTCATGATGTAAACACACTATGTTTCATTACTCTAACATACAAAAACATGAATTGCACTTTTATAAGCTAAATATTGTATGTATACATTATAAGGCAGTTGAATATGACTATCTCTCACGGTGTTAATAATTCCAGGTTATTAACTCAATTATACTTTATTATGTCTTGGCAATACAGCCTTACAATTCATTTTAAATATTATATGAGAATCAATCACATCCTCGGAGTTGTGTAATTTCATATACAAGATTGGAATGTCAGTTTAAGTACACACAATTTATAAATTATTCCATGTTCCAAACACAATGAAAGAGATGTATCACATACAATAAGAGACACGGAAATAATGTCTTTAATGAGTCCACAATGATCGTTTGCACTACAATACCGGTACAGTCCACTTCCATTATAATGAGGTGTTTGGACCAAACCATGTTAAAATGAAATCCATTTACACTGAACACATGGGCACATATATAGCTGCATGTGCATGTGTTTGAAAACTGGATGGGACATGGCCTGGTTATGAAATCATGTGGTATCTGTGTTCATTATAACGAGAGTGGACTGGTATTTCAGATTAGCTGTACGATATGAACAAGAACGAAAAACAGTTAACAGAAGTCGCACACACCCTCAAATTCCCAGAAAGCCCTCCCGATTTTAAGATTTCTTTTCTGAGACTGGTTTTTTTCCCCCATCGCTTATAAAACAGCTAATCTCAAACAATCAGAGTCACTCTCAGATCTCAAAGTTTGGTCACTTCAATTTAAAGTCATGGTGGTCTCACTGGTTTTAGACTTAAATTGGGTTAGTAGACCAGTCTGCTCTCAACTCACAAGCACGGTCACTGCGGTATAAATTCACGCTGGTCCCTATAGTTTGATACTTAAATTGAGTTTGTACACCATTCTGTTCTCAGCTCTCGATACTTTTCCACTGTAGTATAAAGTAAGAGTGGTCTATCTGGTTTTAAGAGTTAAATTGAGTTAGTACACCAGTCTGCTCTCAACTCACATGCTCGGTCACTGCATCATAAATTATGCTAGTCCCTCTGATTTTAGACTTAAATTAGGTTAGTACACCAGTCCGCCCTCAGCTCTTGACAACTTGGCCACTGCAGTATAACGTCATTCTGGTCCCTCACGTTTTAGACTTAAATTGGGTTAGTATATCGGTCTGCCCTCAGCTCATAATGCTCAGCAACTGCAGTATAAAGTAATGCAGGTCTCCATTGCAGTATAAAGCCATGCTGATCCCTCTAGATTTAGACTTAAATTGTTTTAGTACACCAGTCTGTTCTCAGCTTACAATTCTCAGTCACTGCATTATAAATTCATGTTGGTCCCTACAGTTTGATAGTTAATTGGGTTAGTACACCAGTCTGTTCTCAGCTCTCGATGCTGGGCCACTGTAGTATAAAGTCATGCTGGTCTCTCTGGAAGACTGGTTCCTCAACACCCGTCGGCTGAACGCGGATCTTGCGCTGCTTCTTACCCAACTGACACTGGAGGTTGTTGCTCACGATTGTTCTGATCTCACGTTTACGCTTGCTGAAAAGGGATATCGATAAATAGAAATAAAGAAATAATAGTGCCAACTTTTTGTATATAACATTTATGTACAATGTACATGTACGGTACATTAGGTGACATCATATTGCGACACTGTTGTTGCACAATAGTATGCAGTTTTAAGGAGCAGTTCTTTTTTGTGTGTGCAGTTTTCAGGAGAGCGGAAAACACTTTCAACCTATGAAATAGACTTCTGGGGGACATCATCTGATAATTTTGTGTTATTAATGTTTTTAAAACAACCAACAATACATTCATTTATCTACTTTCACCAAACGGTTGATAAAAACTTTATTGGATATCAGGACTCTTTCAATCATATCAAATGGATAAGCTGCTAATTCTTTCATGTCCTAATTTACACACAATGTTTGATATTCGGCCATGACTTTACACATTACAAAGCCCTCTCATTTGTAGCCTCAAGCTCATTACTGGTTGCAAAGCTCCCAAAGATTTGAACATTGGAGGTGCCCCATGCCAGTTTACACTTTTATATTCAGTATAACCCCACTTTTTCATATCAACTTACACAGACCTGTCCCTGTGTGAAGTCGATTTAGGGTCTTTGACATCCTCCAGTCTTTGACAATCTGATGATATCAGAAATCATGTCTTCACCCTCATCAAATCAAACCAGGGGGGTGTTTCACAAAGAGCCTAAGTCGAACTTAAATAAAGCGTTCCATGTATTTTACGCACAATGTCATTAATAGACTTCTCACCAACGCGCATTGCCTGAGCATGATCTGACCAGTAAGGTTATGCGTAATATATCGCACGCAACTAGGAATTCATATGCGACTATAAGTCTACTTATCTCTTTGTGAAACACCCCACAGATAAGTAGCAATCAATTGATAAATACTCACTCTACCCACGTGTCTTCAAGTATTCCTAAAAGCTCTGGCACCCTGTTCTCTCTGGTATCATTGGTTAGGCACACCACGATGTCATTGTCACCTGATAGATGAATGATGATCAGCTGATCTCTGCCCGGTGTCACACTCACTCCGGTCACCTTAGTGGAGTAAAGATATAGAAATCAAATAACAAATCATTGATATGTCATGATCACCTGATAGATGGATGATGATCAGCTGATCTCTGCCCGGCGTCACACTCACTCCGGTCACCTAGGTGGAGTAAAGATTTAGATATAGACAAACAAATCATTGATATGTCACTATCACCTAATAGATGGATGATGATCAGCTGATCTCTGCTGGGGGTCACACTCACTCACTCCGGTCCCAAAGTGGAGTAAAGATATAGAAATCAAACAAACAAATCACTATCACTACCACTACAAACACCTTCACTTTTACCACTTCCACCACCACCACCACCATCTTAACCATCATCACCACCGCCACACCCATATTACCACTAGCATCACCACCATTATACTATGAACACCACAACTACTACACAACTACCAACACAACTATTACCACTTCCACTATCACCACCACTACGGCAAATATACTATCAACATCACGATTCCACTATCATTACCACCACTACACTACCACCAACACAACAACTATTACGATTACCACTATCACCACCACCACCACCACCACTACCACAACTACACAATCAACATCACCACTGCACTACCATCACCACCACTACACTATCACCAACACAACAACTATTACCATTACCACATCCGACACCATTACCTATACTACTGCTACTACTTCTTACCTCTGACACAGAAGTTCCAGGCCTCATGAGTTTGAAGTTCTTCTTAGGATCTAGTTTGTAGATGAACCGATCAGTAACGACTAGTGCCCTCTCCGCAAACTTATTATGTTTGTTCACCTACGGAATAAAAAAATAAACAATAAAAAATAAAAGAAGAATTAGATACAGGTTAAAGGTATTTGCGAATAAAAGTGATCAAATTACTTTTTAAAATTCAGATTATTTGTCTAGCATTTCTTCATGCATGATAAAACTTGCCAGTCATAGCAGCGACTTATTAATAAACTGGATTCTTTACACAGTACAATACATCATACATAACAAGTAAATCAAGTAGTAACAACAACTCTTGGTAAAAACTCCATTCATTCAGCCCAGGGCACTTGAAGTATAGAGTCTACTCCGACCATTTTGAGCACAAGTACAAGGGGGTACCTTAATATTCCTTCATAACATATTAAAGTCTACTGGAGGAAGTATAATTCAAGTACCTTAGAAATCTTTAAAGGAGAAAAGAACATTGCTGAATCTATCCTTGGCTTTGAGTTGTCCTATCATGGCGAAATAGCCCACAGACTCGAGGGGGGGGGGGGAGGGCAGGAAGAGAAGGAGAGGGTGGGGGGAGGGGGAGGGGTTACCTTTATTCCTCATAGTATTTCCCTCACAGTATACATCTACTGAAGGAAGGATAACTATAACCTTGAGAATGTTTAAGAGAAGTGAACATTGCTGAATCTATTCTTAGTTTTCAGTTGTCGCTATCATGGCGACATACAACCACAGACTGAGAGGGGGGGGGAGGAGAGGGGTACCTTATACCCCCTAGTATAAGTCTCCTGGAGGAAGAATACCTATTTACCTTGAGAATCTTTGAAGAGAAGAGAACATTGCTGAATCTATCCTTGGTTTTGAGTTGTCCTATCATGGCTACATACACAGCAGACTGGAAGTTCTCATCCATCTGACAAATGATAACGAGAGAGAAAAAAATAATTCCTAGAATCACTGCTATTAAAAGTAAGGAAACTTTTAAGGAAATACCCTTCACAGTGTATTTACAAGATTACATTTCAAAACAGAAGTGTGAGTGTGTGAGCATGAGCGAGAGAGGATGGGGATGCAATTACCAGTTTCATTTTAATAAAGGAAAAACATTTTGCCCAGTATTCTCGAAGGGTGACTAAAATTAGTAGGCCTACTAAATACGTATTTAGTAGGCATTGCTATCGTCTCGAACAATAGGGTGATGCATTTAGTGGGCCTACTAACTTCTGTCACCATTTGAGAATACAAGCCTTTAAATCTAAATTTATATTTGCACTGTCACGGTCGTTGTATATTTTTCACAATCTTTTTCTCATATAGCACATACTGTATGCACTTAAAAAAAACCAACAGTGGCGGATACAGGATTTCAGGATAGGGAGGGGGGGGGGGGGGGGGAGCGCGCGTCCCCTGCGCCCCCGCCTGGATCCGCCACCGAACAATAAACAAACAAAAAACATAAAGAATTTGAAGGGGCAGAAATGTAATATTATTTAAGAATGAAAGATAAATGTTTTCAGAATGCTCTTGATTTGTTCTGAAGTGTACACTTCTTTTATTTGCGACTCGATGGCTTAAAACAACCAATCATTCGCAATCAGAATGACTGAGCAAATATGACATGAGAGGCAGGCAATAAGAAATCAGTGATACCACTTTTTCTTGATAATTCATGATAAGTTTGGTTATACTTTAGTAAAGTACAAGTAATTGGTATCATTGGAGAGGTTGGAATCTCTTGTTTAAGAACTAATATTAAACCAAACATAAATTTTGCTGACATATTGATGGCTTTAAGCCGACATGTCACATACATGTATAGTCTCAGAGTTCATTTCAAAATTCTTGGACTACATTCTGAAGATCGCTGGAAGCCATGGGGATTTGTCCACCATTCAACTTACAGATGACAGGTAGTCTCCCCTCCATCTTCTCTGATGACCCCAGTTTGACCTCCGACCTGAAAGGGCTGCCTGGGCAGCGGACTTTAGCCTGACCTCTGGCCAGTCCTCTTGTGGAACGTTCCTTAAGATCTGAGCAGCGATCCATCTACACAGTTTCAAAAGTGTTTTAAAAGTTATGATAGTTTGTATCTATTGTATATAGCAACTAATTTGCAACAGTATTATCTCTTAAGCTGTGCTTACACCTTTGCGTTTGCAGCTGCGTTTTACCTCGCTAGCCGAAAGCAGCCTTAATGCAGCCAAAAGCAGCCAAATTTTCAGTAGCGTTCACACTGTTGTGTATGGAGCTCGATGTAGCTTGTACGTAGTTTGCTTGCCTTTTGCCTCGCTCTAGCTTGTTTTGCTCATAGCAGTACTTTTCGATACAAAGTTTGCTCGCAACATTGCATGCATACCTCGTTCGGCACTCGTTGTTGCTCACCAGCTGCTTGCTCTAGCTTGTCTCACTTCGATTCACTGCGCATTCACTTGCTAAAATATAGGTTGTCTCTTGGTGACCTTTGTCGGGTTGGAGCTCGTTCAGTTGCGGATGTTTGAAAAAATTCAAACAAGCACGCTAGAACGCCAGGCCTCTGCTTTCACCTACCTATTTACCTCGTTCTAGCTCGCTGAGTTGCCTTTGATGCATTTGTCTGCGCTTGGGCAATCTGCAGCCAAACAAAGCCACTAACGCAAAGGTGTGAGCATGGCTTTAGTGATTTACAATATCATTGATTGGCCGTCAAAAGTTTGACATTCTGACACCTGTCAAATCAAAATGGATATGACAGCAAAAGATGTGGATATCGTTCCATGATATCAATTAATGAAAGTGAAAATTAATGAAGTGGCACCATCCATCTATGAGGTTCTGGCCACACCACACTCTTCCCATAATCTCAATTATTCATAATTACATCATGCATTCTATTAGGGGGAAGGGATGTAGATGAAATAGAATTGGACAGCACTAAACCTACCTTCTATGTGACTTCTGGAGCAATCTTGAAAGTGGGACCATCCACCTATGAGGTTTTGGCCACTCGAGACTCTTCCCATAATCTCAATTATTCATAATTACATCATGCATTCTATTAGGGGGAAGGGATGCAGATGGACAAGAATTGGACATCACTAAATTACTTTGTATGTGTCTTCTTGAGCAACCAGACAAGGTGAACCATTCATTCTTACAATGTTTTTACTTCTGATAATTTAATCATCCATCTTTTTCTTTGGAAGGTGTGGGGGAGAGGTAAAGAGCACTTCCCATAGTTTCAATCAGAATTAAGTCATGCATTTACGAAGATAAAAAGAATTGGACTGCACCAAACCTACCTCCTATGTGACTTCTGGAGCAATCTTGAAAGTGGGACCATCCACCTATGAGGTTCTGGCCATACCAGACTCTTCCCATAATCTCAATTATTCATAATTACATCATGTATTCTATTAGGGGGAAGGGATGCAGATGAAATATAATTGGACAGCACCAAACCTACCTCCTATGTGACTTCTGGAGCAATCTTGAAAGTGGCACCATCCATCTATGAGGCTCTGGCCATTCAAGACTCTTCCCATAATCCCTCTTCTGTTTGACCCTGCCAAACGTGGCCTTGACCTTATTCATGTAGGATCGTCGGACGTAGCGCTTGTAGGCGTTCATGATCAGGTAGATTGCTCTGATCTTCTTCACTCGCCATCTTCCTAGTGTACCTCTCCACAGCTGAAAAAAAAAGACAAAGACAGTTGTAATAATAATCATACAAAATCCAATCTAATCCAAGAATTTATGAAGCACCAATATCCAAATCAATGGCCCTATTGAGACTAAAGATATAATGCATATGCAGGACATGATTACCAGGCACCAGTTTATCAATCATATTACTTGGTAGCCAGGTGTATTACTTAATTGATAGAAAACCTTAAACAAGCAAGGAACCGAGGAAGCGAAAACTCCAATTGGAACCAGTCAACATCCATATAGCCCAGAATTGTAGGAAGTGGCAGTTTCTTTTGGATAAATGTTTTGCAAGGGACAAGATTGACCTAAGATCTAAGATAAGGTATCAGGAACAAAGCTCCAAAAGCCAAACCTGAATCCAATCAGGGTCAGATTGCATGTGTGATGTATGCACCTTGAGAGAGCAGTAGAGCTGATAAAACATCTAGTTGTATGCAAGTTTGAAGAAGTGTGTCTTATAACATTAATTTTATTATTTCACAAGTATGAGTGACCACAGATAAAAATAGCTGAAAAAGCTATTAAAAAAGGGGGAAAAAAAGCAGAAAGAGCTAGCTCCAATACTTGCTCTGAGGAAGAGCTTCAAACAGCTGAAAATACCCCCACCCCCTACCCTGGTAATTGGATGTAGGGTTTTAAAGAATTGATGTATTCCTTGATTCACTCATATGTTACCTGGTACCTGCCTTCTGTTTCATATGGTTTCAATGTTGGGGAAACACTGTGGAGCAATCATTTTCAACAAATACGACACAAGCTTCCCCTTTCCCCCTAAATATATAAAATTCTTCCTTTGAAATATTGCTTGAGAAATTCAACATGGCACAGGGATATCGTCTGAATGAAACATGGAAACAAAAACCGCTATAAGTACCTTCTGGAGGAATGTTGCAAGTGCTGGTAGTAATCTGGTCCTGGCCTCTTCCAGCTGTACGATGGTCCTGGGAGTTCTGATGAAGATCTTGGTCTTGCCGTACTTGACGTCGTGTTCCAGCTGGAGTTCACGGACCAGCGTCTGGACTCCGAGCTTGTCGTCGCCCCCTCTGAAGTTGGGCCAAGTGTAACCTGATAACATCTTGTACCTGAAATTGATATGGGAAAACCACAAGGTGTGTCAAATGATAAATTTATAATACCGTAATATATATCATTCTGTTCACACAGGCTGGCTACTTCAGTTCTTGGCAACTGTTCAACCAGTGGGTAATGCATGATTAATACCAAAAATGCCTTACTAGAAGACAGCTATATAGGTCCTAAAGGGTATGGTAAGATATTATAGGGCGCCCTCTATCTAGTCCAAGGCACACAAGAAAAGATGAAGGAGTGCCCTATCAATGTGTCAAGCATTATAAAATTCAAAAGTTACTTTTAAAATGTTCCAAAGGGCTGTACCCAAACAAGTAACTAGGTTTTACCTCTTCAACAATGACTCATATAGGTAGAAATATTTGCAGAGTGAACAAAATATATGGTTTAGTATCTGTTATAGCATCTAAACCATACACATTAGAGCATGGCATCACTACACACAGTTTTATAACCTGTAGGTTACACAAACCACATGGGGGACATTGGTCATGGGTGCTGGAGTTGTCAAACTCAAAATCCTCCCCCCCCCCCCAAAGAAAAAAGAAGGTTATTTTGCAGATTCTTCACCTGAGTAGAAATCTTAGATAGTGCTGCCTGGAGGCAAAGCCTGCTCTCCTGACACGGACATTCTCAAGTAGTCCCAGATATCTGACTTGATGTAGGCATCTTGTGTCATCAAACAGAAGCGGTGATTTCTCTTCATTAGGCTTGATGCATCTCACATAGTATGGCTCCTGTAAATTAGTCAAACACGAAGAGAAACTTGTGAGAATGATCGAAATAATATTTAGAGGTCTTCAAGCTTTTTGCTAAAGGTTAATAGAAAGCGCTAGTCTTATCACCCTATCGTTTTAGCCAAGCTACAGTATATGAAAAAGTACACAAGCATTGTATGTAAATTCCTAGCTTTAAAGGGCTACTAACACTGTCAGTCTGTGCCCTATATATTGATTAGCGCCCTCTATATGTCATGATAGAATACTGCAAGATGTACTTACCTTTGAAGCAAGGTTCTTGACTAGTTCTATCATAGAATTCTTAAAGACAGTACCTGCAGTTGGTGGCCGCTTTGTTACCTGCAAAAGACAGTAAATACAAAATTTATGTCACTGAAAAAAAGAATGATGTAGGCAAAAAAAAAAAGGAGATATAAAGAGAAAAAACATTCTGCTCATAGGCAGAGGTGATATTTCTTCTTTGAAATTCAAAATAGTTTCATAAGTTGTGAAGTTAGACACTGGTTGAACAATGAGGGGAAAGAGTTATGTCCTTATGCCCTTTTTGTGGGGCAACACATGCATTCATTTTGTACAGGCTTGGAGATAGAACAAATTGTGTCTGCACCCCTCCAAATCATGGAAATGTCGCTATGTCATATAATGTACACATGTATGTACATGAAAAATGCATGGAGATTCGTCAACTTACAGCAGTAACCTTCTGTTGACCTTCAGGCCACATGGTTGATATAGTTGCATTCTGACTAGAGAAGAGAAGTCTTTTGAAGTCCTGGAAGAGAGTGTCTTTGTTCTTGTCCATGAAACCAACCACATCGTATCTATACAGGAGAGTGAGAGAAATAGAGAGGCTGGATTACACAAAGCGGTTCTAAAAACAAATTGGGGAGACACTGTTTTTTATACGCCAAGTAATTGTGCTTAAGTCATTTTGGCTGGAAAAAGAAAAGAAAAAAGTTCTGAAAGAGTGTCCTTGTTCTTGTCAATGGAACTGACAACATACATTTCTCTTCTCATCTTCTTTCTTCTTCTCCATTTTATTCCCTTCTTCTACTTCATCCTCTCCTTCTCGTAATATCTTAGCTCCAAGATGGATAAAGCTGCAATATTTAGATGAAATCCTCTACGATATGTCTGATGTGCTTGTCATGTTCTAGACTCTGTTCGTTTTCTTTCTTTCTTTTATTTCTCATATTCCCCTTCTTTATTTCTTTTCTTTATTATTATCATATTTTCAATAAGGACAGAGCTACATGTAGTACTTAGGTGACATCAAGAGCATGATGTTTGATCATGAAATCATTGCCATTGTATAGAGAGTCCTTTTTTTTTTTCTTCTTATCATCATAGTCTTAATGCAAGTAGAGCTGGTACATATGTGACATCAGCAGCATAATGTTTGATCATGAAGTGCTTTCCATGCTCTAAACTCTTCTTCATTTTGAAGATATTATCCTTCTTTCTCTTATCTATCCTCTTCCCCTTCTTCTTCTCATCATATTTTTTAATACAAACAGAGCTAGTACATGTACTTACGTAACATCACCAGCGTAATGTTTGATCATGAAGTGTTTGCCGTGCTCTAGACTCTTTTCTGCTGGCTTGAGTGCTCTGCTGGTGAAGTGAGGATGAGAGGACAGTTTCTTGTTCATTGCATCCAAGAAGATCTATAGATAAAGAGTGAGAAAAAAAAAAGACAAGATGAATTAGAGTGGGAGATGCACTCAAGGTGACAATCACTTCACCATTCCATATATAACTACAAGAAACACAAATCAGCTTTAAAATATTTCATACTTTCATTACTTTTTTAATCAGGTAAAACAAAGTTGATGAAAAGGACATTTTCTGGAGCACTAAAAGGGCCATGTAGTATTTATAATGTACATCCATGTACATTTCCAGCAAAGATGCTTGAGTTTAATTAGCATTCAATTGTTTCATAACAGAGACTGTTGTTACCCTCCTTCTAGGAGACCAACATACATGTACCCTGATAATTGGTTTTGAAGAAGCAGTGTGTTTAAATAGAAGAGTCATGAAAATAGTAGCCATTTAGTTAAGAATGGCACATAGAAGAAACATCTAAGCCTTACAATAATTTGGTTTCTATTTGCAGATAACCCAAAAGTCCTACCGCATCAGTGATCTTCCCAACATTCAAGCATGCTTCGTCTAGAATGGCAATGACTCCTTTATGCTGTTCCTCCACCAGATCACAGATGATGCAGTTATTGAAGTAGTCCACTTTGGTCCACTCGATACCCTCCCTCTGGTATTCCTCTTGTTCCTGTTTGAGGACTAACTCGATAAAGAGCTGCTGTAGTTTCTCATTGCAGTAGTTGATACAGAACTGCTCAAAGCTGAAAATGTAAAAGTAAGACTTTAATCACTAAAACCTGCCCAAAAAGCTGATGATGTAGTAAGTGATGTAGTCCACTTTGATCCACTCGATACCCTCCTTCTGGTATTCCTCTTGTTATTGTTTCAGGACTAGCTCAATGAAAAGCTATTTTAACTTCTCATTGCAGTAGTTATACATGTACAGAACTGCTCAAAGCTAGAAAAACAAATTTAGACTATAACCTGCCAAGAAAGTCATGATGAATTTCTAGAGTTTCTGTTAAAGCGAGAGCGAACTGAGCAACTCTCATTGACTGTGTGTTATAAATAGCTAGTCTTAAAGTATGCCTCTTTGAGATGACTATTAACAAAATGGTGTAAAAAATTAACATACAATTTAATTTGTTTATGGGAAACTAAAATGTTTTGAGGGGAAAAGTATGTTTTGATACTTGGCAACATAATTGTCATGGTGTGAATTCATTGAGTAGTGAAAAAGTGTGTTTCCATTCAAATGGGCCTGTATTATTAGACTACACTACTCAGGATGTTGCATTACGGGTTAGGAATCAGCGCAGAATTGAGTAGTTGAGGACTTGAGGTGGTGCTATACAAGGCTGCTAGTTCGTACTGGCTTTAAAATGTAGCAATAGGTGACACAGAACTACTCCAGGGGTAAACAGTTTTTTTTTTTTAGCGAAGTTTGAGCCGAAAGTGGGGGGGGGGAATTGGTGGGCCTTCTTACGGGCCCCTGTATTCAAAGCTATAAAACATTACAAGATGTACAATGGAGATGAGCTTTATGCCACTATTTCCAGCAAAGGAAGTGATGATCCTGTTATCGAATGTGCCTACTTTAACCCACTGAGGACTGAGCCCAAATATATTCGGGTTGAGGTCTATGGGAAATGTGTGTTGTAGCCAAATTAGCTCGTCTTCAATAGGTTAATAATACCTTAGTTCTCTTTGGCATCCTTCTTGTTTTTACCTTTATAAGAGATATAAAATTTGATAGAAAAACGAAGACTAAATGTTCAGTTAATACGTATGTCTTACCTGTTGTCATCAAATATTTCAAAGCCATAGATATCAAGCACACCAATGACTGTCTCCTTCCCATGATCCTTCACTGTACCTCGGACCTCAATGGCGCTGTTCACCTTGCCGACAATCCACGTGAAGAGACGTTCATACATGGCCTGTTCAAATTCAGGAAAAAATTGATAAGTGAATAACTTTGATTGAATAGCAGGAAGAACATGTTTAATAAGGGATACAAGTTGGAAGATATATATTTAACCCTCTTGTTACCATGATCGCCTTTTGGCACCGTAGAACAATGATGATAAGGGACTCTGATTTTACTGCTGTTTTGCAAGAGAGACCCCTCTCTTGTTGACTTTGGTTTGGCTGGAAAGCTGGAAATGGCAGTTTTCGAGTAGATACAAACACTGGGGTATTGCCAGAGTTATGGTTTTAAAAATTTGAAATGAAGTGAGAGTATCTATATATTTTTTTTTAAATAGTGCTTCGTAACAATTTGTTCATTGATTACCTGGGGGGGGGGGGTGGGTTCATTCCTTTAAGGCCTAATGCAATTTGAAAAAATTATATAATGAAAATACATCAAGCTCTGTACCTTAGCAAAGGCATCCCTTCCATAGTAAGCCTGATCCTTGGTGTGACCTTTATGAACGACCTCATTTGACCCCGCAGCAACGACCCTGAAGCAGAGAGCCGTGACAAGGTCATCCTTGGTGACTTTCAGAAGAGAGGCTAGAGTTTTGATAGCATCTTGGTTCTTCACCGTTGAACCTTCCTCCTTGTCAGATTTGCTCTCAAATTGAACCTCGCCCTGAGTGTAACAGAAATGATAATCAAAAGAAATTCATTAAAAGGTACATGGAAACAGTATAATCTTCAAAATGCAAGATATTTTAGGCATCTTGGTTTTTCACCGTTGAACCTTCCTTCTTGTCACATTTGCTCTGAAACTGGACCTCACCTGAGTAGAACATAAATGATAATCAAATAGGAATTAATTCAGAGTTGCTTAGAAATGATATGCTTCAAAGATCTGGGGGGTGTTTCACAAAGAGTTAAGTAGACTTAAAAATCGCACTTAACTCGTTATTTTTGTGCGTTATATTACGTATCACATCATTGGTCAAAGCATGCTCAGGGGATGCGCGCCATTGTGAAATCTATCAATTAAATTGCGCGTTATAAAACAAGATGCGCGTAAAAGTTAAGTTCGACTTTAAGTCTACTTAACTCTTTGTGAAACACCCCCCAGGTCTCCAAAATGCAAGGATTTGAAGGCACCATTCCGTACCATAGATTCATACTCCCTGTTATAGTGAGACAGAATGATTACCAAATAGGAATTCATTCAGAGTTGCCTGGAATGGAATATGGTCCAGACTGTATTCTGTTCATCCGGAGAAAAAACCTAGATCTCTCATGGCTTCTTGAGTACTTGGGCCCATGAATACAATTTGAATGCATGATACCTCTTGCAATATCTACCAAAGACCAAGTTATCCGTTTCTCAAAAGCAATGGTATAGGTTACTTACAAGATGCATGATAGCTGCTACCATAGTCCAGACTGTCTTTTGTTCATCCGGAGTGAAACCTAGATCTCTCATGGCTTCTTGAGCTGCTTTATAATCCCTCCTGTCATGGCCAGCTTGTGAACCCTGGACAGAAATAGATCATGCAATGTAGAAGCAATTATCATCTTTGTTATGCATATCTTGAAACTGTACGCTAGCTTTGCTTGTAACTCTGTACTTAGGCCTTAGGGTGTTTCGCCAAGTTATTTGTAAAGTTACAAATGAATTTACGAACGACTGAAATATATTCTTGGGTGTATCTCATTCTCAATCATGTAGCACAAGAACTGATCAACAGTCATTCGTAAAATAGTTCATAACTTTTGAATGGCTTGGTGAAATACCACCCTGAACCTAAGGACCCTGGCCCATTAAATCAGGTGCTTGGATTAGCATGTTGAGGGCGATTTGTCCCTTCAGTATACTGTATTTGCTGTTATTTTTGCGCGATTAATTTTTCACGGTGAGCAGCCTCAAAACATGTTCACAGGTTCTTAAATTCGCGCTGCATGTTCTTAAGCTCGCAATTGAACCCATTCAATACATGCATAGGAAATCATGCCTATATATTCATGGGTTTTTTAATTCGCGCCTGCCGCTCTTTGCGCGAAATCTACGAAAATTAATGTACCGCAAATATTTCCACGAATATAGTAGGGCCTATATGGAAGCTACATGTACATGTAACTTGTACAACTCCATCAATTTATTAGATATTTATTTTAGATGTAGTTGAAATACATTATTCAATGTACATTATGGTCTGTGTAAATATTCATATAATGAATTACAGTGCCATAATATTTGTAACTAAAATTAATAATCTCAACTACATGTACATGTACATAAATATGAAATTAGATCTTGAAACTACATATTTCATATATCTTGAAACTACTTTGTACTAATAAGTATGCTAATTGTATTTGTTGGCCTATCTACATACATGTAGTGTACCTTCTAAATTTGTGTTTGGTGATATTTTATTCAATCTATCATATTAGGTTTGCAAATTGATTTAATATTTTTTTGTGAAACAACGTTAGCTCGTTAAACAAATTAACATCAGCTCATGAAATACATGTCGTGCTATTAAGGTCAATAAACATTTCCTATTTTATTTAAATTTCAATAGCGAGAGAAAATAACATCACTTTTCTACAGCACAACTTGTCTACAACAGCCACTCAAGAAAAACAGAAAAAAAAGTGACCATTACATAAAGACAGACAAAGCTCTATTGAACGACAATAAATTTGACACATGTACTAAGACAAGTGGCCTTTGTAGACATTTTGCCACTGGGTTTAATTTGATTTAATATCTTCACACCTATCGAACACTGAAAATCATTTTCATGGCAGGAAAAACATTCTAAATGAAAGTGGTGCTGAAACAAGAGGTCAAGAGAAGGTAAAGACAATAAGGAACTTTCAAGGGAAATCCCCTAAAATTTGGCTTAGTAAGGCAATATTTTTTTTGTAAAAAGATTAATTGTCAGACTTGGAAATAATTCCGTACATTATCAATAAGTCCTCACCAAATTTATCTTTATCTGACTTTAGTCAATATATGATTTATGAAACTATAAAGAGCGGAAACAAATTGTATTGGAAACATAAATACAGTAACTTCTCTCTCTAAATAAAAAAAGAAGACGAAACAAATCACTCCAATGCATATTTGTACTCTAGTTGACTACGATTTTGTGCTGTTCACCAAATATGAAAGTAGATGAAAAGAGAAGAAGTGAGAGTGAACAAATCTACAACAGTATACATGTATGACAAATAATAAGCAGATACTTTGAAAGGGGAAAATCAATTGTGAGCCAAAGATTTTTAATTTAAAAAAATACACTTAACATTTATAAAATTATTAAATTAATAATCTAGGCCTACACAGAAATTATTTAACCGCAAATAATCTACATAGAAATTCAAATCATAAGCCTGGATATTAATCCAGTAATATGCACTTTAACCCTTTAACACCTAAACCACCCGAGACTGCCCCTCAGCTAATACTCACTAAACTGCCCCAAACCGCTCCTCTTTTATTCTGGCTATAGTCATGATAATATCAAAAATAAGTGATGAAAAATGCCAATACTTGTTGTGAATAGCCCATGGGATGTGTGCTGTCCGATTCTGCACAAAAAAGTATGTCTTACAAGTATTTCTTTTTGAAACAGTGACCCTGATGCAAACACAGCAAAACCCTTTCCGTTAGGGAGTAAGCTGACACTTTTCACGCAGTCTGTAGGTGCTAAAGGGTTAAAGTCTACTAACAGTACATGTACATGTTACTAGTAAAAAGTACTATTTTAAAGTGCTTCAATTTTTACATAGACTACAAAACAAGAATACACAATTTTCCTAAAACATCATCACAAAACTGTCACGAAGTAAGCCCGCAGGCAATCAAACATCTTGCTGCTTTGCTTAACCCCCTTTGTGCCACCAAAACTAAAGAAAAAAAAATTGAGTAAGAATTAACACTTTCTTTCATAATCAAATTGGGAACAATTACATTTGATGAGACTAAGGTGAAAAATTAGGGGAACTCTTTGCTTATAAAATGCAGCCATCTTCTACCAAACACATTGTTCAACCAGGGAATTGTAACTACATGTAATTACAATGTCAACACTCAAACGATTGCACCCGACTTTATTGCTATGGCATGAAAGTGTTCAAATAAGAAAACATGCTTGGATTATGAAATGTTCACAATTGCCAATAGGTAAATATGATAGCCTTGCCATCAGGCTTATATCTTGAAAGTTTTGTGATTATGTTTCATATGAAATGTTAGAATAATCCTATTACATACTGTATCTTCCTCTGAGACAGTCTGTTGAATTAAAACAAAAGTAATACATTATACATGTACATTGGAAATTCAATTCAGGCAAACTGCAGACCTCTAGGAAGAACATCACCATTGTATTAACCTCTTGGAGACGAACTGATTTGGCTATAACACACATTTCCCATAGACCTCAGCACGAATATATTCGGGCTCAGTCCTCAATGGGTTAATGATTCTGAATAGAGTGTTCCCTCCGTATCATTTTAAGTACAGTATGTATCTGTATTATGTCACATCATTTTGTATCATGTATCATGTTTGATTTTTACATGGAAAATAAAACCATACCATACCAAACTTTACTTTTGTATCAATATGCATTTAATAGAGCTCAGGAAAGGGCAGACAATACCTGCTACATGTATGCCCTACTTATCACAACTGGTTTCTTGAATAATTGTCTGTACAAGTAGGACTTGATTTTTTATTCGTGTTGAAGACCAACTCATTTTTTATTCAACAGCAGTGCCTAATTTATACCAGTCCTATCATCGGCGACTGAGTAGGCCTACTGAGTAAAAAACAAGAAAGAGTTTTGTCAAAAAAGATTGGGCCAAAGCAACCAATGTGTTCTAAAGGTCCAAGTAACCCTTCTTCATTTACGAATTGTTTGCTTCAAACATTCTGAATGTTCAAAAAGCCATGAGTTTGCTCTGCCCAAACATGGTACAATGCAATTTTGACAAAGAGTTTTATTAAGTTATTATTCATCCGTTACCGCATAGGTATAAATTTGGCATCTGGATAGGATGAGTTACTTTTTAACACGAAACAAGTGAAGGTCACTTCCATGTCTTGATGTAATTTATACATTTTTAATATAACACTCTAAAAAATTGGTATACATTTTTCTGGGACACACTGTACAGCACTTCGAATCTTAATCCACAATCATTATCATTATCATCATTATTATTACTTACCGTTGAGCCATTTCCTTGGTTGATGTAGAAGAAAGCTTTGGGGTCCCTCTTTAATTTGAATTCCTTAAGCACCTGATCTGTACAACCCACTAAGAGCTGGTAGAAAGAATGGAAGTTGCGCTCCCCTTTCTGCTGGTGTATCACCCTCGACTGGTGGAGATAAGAAAAATGGAGGAATAAAATTGATGATTACATATCACTCTAGAATAGTACAAATTTAAAAGAAAATGAAAATGAAAATGGTACAAAGGAGAATAGTCTTCCATTATAACAACACATTATTTATTATTGAACTACTAACAAGCTCGAACTGGAAGCCTGACAGCAGCAACTACAGCACTTTTCCAGAACTTCGGGTAAAGGTAAAGTATTACCGAGAATATTATTAATAAGAAATAATAAAAGTTATCTCTCCTTTTATTGTGGTAAATTTATCACTAGAGAGTATTGGGAAAAATACTGAAGAAAATGATACAGGCAATATTAATCAGTAGACATTGGAATATAATGTATCCATGGATTTAATTAATAATCAAAACTTCTTTGGGTAATTCAATAGTTTCCAAAATAAAGAGAAAAACATTCAAATTTGATGATAAATGTAGTAGGGATATACTAAGCCTACATGTACATATTTTTCATAATTTCTGAGGGAAAGCGTAGTTCGAAAATAATAACAACAACAATAATATAAACTCTCTTGGACTGAGTAGGTATACTATTTCTAATAGCCTGATGTTGTGCTGTCATGAGTGTATGTAATATTGCATGTTGCTGGTATTATCATTTACATCCTGGAGTTAGGCACCCTGGAATTTTAGATTGGATAATATTTATATTGATATAAAAAAGTACAGCAAAGGTTATTCCAAAATCTTCTGATGATGATGTTGATTTTATTGCTGTTTTACAGAGTTGGAGTAAATGGTGGAATTGGAGGGGCGGAGGGATATGGAGAGAAACAGAGGGAGACAGATAGATAGATAGATAGATAGATAGGTAGGTAGGTAGGTAGATAGATAGATAGATAGATAGATAGATAGATAGATAGATAGATAGATAGATAGAAAGATAGGTAGGTAGATAGGTTGATAGATAGATAGATAGATAGATAGAGATAGATAGACAGATAGATAGAAAGATAGAGAGAGAGGTGATTTCGGTAAGAGTTGCTGTTAAGAGCGAGAGCCGACTGAGCAACTCTCATATGATGTGTGTTATAAATAGCTAGTCTTAAAGTATGCCTCTTTGAGATGACTATTAACAAAATGGTGTAAAAATTAACATACAATTTAATTTGTTTATGGGAAACTAAAATGTTTTGAGGGGAAAAGTATGTTTTGATACTTGGCAACATAATGTGTCATGGTGTGAATTCATTGAGTAGTGAAAAAGTGTGGTTTCCATTAATGGCCTGTATGTATTAGACTACACTACTCAGGATGTTGCATTACGGGTTAGGAATCAGCGCAGAATTGAGTAGTTGAGGACTTGAGGTGGTGCTATACCAGGCTGCTGTTCGTCTGGCTTAAAATGTAGCAATAGGTGACACAGAATACTCAGGGGTAAACAGTTTTTTTTTTTTAGCGAAGTTTGAGCCGAAAGTGGGGGGGGGGGGGGGGCTCTGACGCCCCTGTATTCAAGCATAAACATTACAGATGTATCAATGGAGATGAGCTTTATGCACTGGATCTATGGTTGTCAGGCGAAAGGAAGTGATGATCCTGTTATCGGAATGTGCCTTACTTTAACCCACTGGAGGACTGAGCCCGAAATATATTCGGGTTGAGGTCTATGGGAATTGTGTGTTGTAGGCGCAATTATAGCTCGTCTTCAATAGGTTAATAATGACGTTAGTTCTTCTTGGCATCCTTCTTGTTTTTACCTTTATAAGAGATATAAAATTTGATAGAAAAACGAAGACTAAATGTTCAGTTAATACGTATGTCTTACCTGTTGTCATCAATATTGTCAAGCCATAGATATCAAAGCACACAATGACTGTCTCCTTCCCATGATCCTTCACTGTACTCGGACCTCAAGATGTGTCAGCTCTTGCTCGACAATCCACGTGAAGAGACGTTCATCATGGCTGTTCAAATTCAGGAAAAAATTGATAAGTGAATAACTTTGGATTGAATAGCAGGAAGAAAATGTTTTAATAAGGGATACAAGTTGGAAGATATATATTTAACCCTCTTGTTACCATGATCGCCTTTGGCACGCGTAGAACAATGATGATAAGGGACTCTATTTTATGCTGTTTTGCAAGAGAGACCCCTCTCTTGTTGACTTTGGTTTGGCTGGAAAGCTGGAATGGCAGTTTTCGAGTAGATACAAACACTGGGGTATTGCCAGAGTTATGGTTTTAAAAATTTGAAATGAAGTGAGAGTATCTATATATTTTTTTTTAAATAGTGCTTCGTAACAATTTGTTTCATTGATTACCTGGGGGGGGGGTGGGTTTCATTCCTTTAAAGGCCTATGCAATTTGAAAAATTATATAATATGAAAATACATCAAGCTCTGTACCTTAGCAAAGGCATCCTTCATAGTAAGCCTGATCGCTTGTGTGACCTTTATGAACGACCTCATTTGACCCCGCAGCAACGACCCTGAAGCAGGGAAGCCGTGACAAGGTCATCCTTGGTGACGTTTCAGAAGAGAGGCTAGAGTTTTGATAGCATCTTGGTTTCTTCCACGTGTGAACTCTCCTCCTGTCAGATTTGCTCTCAAATTGAACTCGCCTGAGTGTAACAGAATGATAGACAAAAGAAATTCATTAAAAGGTACATGGAAACAGTATAATCTTCAAAATGCAAGATATTTTAGGCATCTTGGTTTTTTCCACCGTTTGAATCCTTCCTTCTTGTCACATTGTCTGAAACTGGTACCATCACCTGAGTGAGAACATAAATGATAATCAAATAGGAATTAATTCAGAGTTGCTTAAGAAATGATATGCTTCAAAGATCTGGGGGGATGTTTCACAAAGAGTTAAGTAAGACTTAAAATCGCACTTAACTCGTTATTTTTGTGCGTTATATTACGTATCACATCATTGGTCAAAGCATGCTCAGGGATGCGCGCCATTGTGAATCTATCAATTAAATTGCGCGTTATAAAACAAGATGCCGTACGAAAGTTAAGTTCGACTTTAAGTTCTACTTAACTCTTTGTGACACCCCCAGGTCTCCAAAATGCAAGATTTGAAGGCACCATTCCGTACCATAGATTCATACTCCCTGTTATAGTGAGACAGAATGATTACCAAATAGGAATTCATTCAGAGTTGCCTGGAATGGAATATGGTCCAGAACTGTATTTCTGTTCATCCGGAGAAAAAACCTAGATCTCTCATGGTTCTTGAGTACTTGGCCCATGAATACAATTGATGTGCATGATACCTCTTGAATATCTACCACAAGACGCAAGTTATCCGTTTTCTCAAAACAATTGGTATAGTGGTTACTTACAAGAATGCATTGATAGCTGCTACATATGCCAGACTGTCTTTTGTTCATCCGAGTGAAACCTAGATCTCTCATGGCTTCTTGAGCTGCTTTAATATCCTCCTGCATGCCAGCTTGTGAACCCTGGACAGAAATAGATCATGCAATGTAGAAGCAATTATCATCTTTTGTTATGCATATCTTGAAACTGTACGCTAGCTTTGGCTTGTAATTCTGTACTTAGGCTCTTAGGGTGTTTCGCCAAGTTATTTGTAAAGTTACAAATGAATTTACGAACGACTGAAATAATATTCTTGGGTGTATCTATTCTCAATCATGTAGCACAAGATACTGATCAACAGTCATTCGTTAAAATGTTCATAACTTTTGAAGTGGCTTGGTGAAATACACCTGAACCTAAGGACCCTGGCCCATTAAATACAGGTGCTTGGATTAGCATGTTGACGGCGATTTGTCCTTCAGTATACTGTGATGTTTGCGATTTTTATTGATTGCGCATTAATTTTTAACGGTGAGCAGCCTCAAACATGTTCACAGGTCTTAAATTCGCGCTGCATGTTCTTAAGCTCGCATATTGAACCCATTCAATACATGCATAGGAAATCATGCCTATATATTCATGGTTTTTTAATTCGCGCCTGCCGCTCTTTGCGCGAAATCTACGAAAATTAATGTACCGCAAATATTAATTTGCTACTACGGAATATATAGTAGGTGCCTATATGGAAGCTACATGTTACATATACTTGTACAACTCCATTCAAGTATTAGTTAGATATTTATGTTTGATGTAGTTGAAATACTTTATTCAATGTACACTTATGGTCTGTGTAAATATCATATAATGAATTACAGGTGCCATAATATTTGTAACTAAAATTAATAATCTCAACTACATGTACATGTACATAATAATGAATATTAGATCTTGAAACTACATATTTCATATATCTTGAAACTACTTTGTACTAATAAGTATGCTAATTGTGATTTGTTGGCCTATCTACATACATGTAGTGTACCTTCTAATATTTGTGTTTGGTGATATTTTATTCAATCTATCTAATTAGTAGTTGTTTGCAATTGATTTATTATTTTTTTGTGTGAAACACGTTAGCTCGTTAAACAAATTAACATGCAGTCTCATGAAATACATGTCGTGGCTATTAAGGTCAATAAACATTTCTATTTTATTTAAATGTTCAATAGCGAGAGAAAATACATACGTTTTTCTACACGCACAACTTGTCTACAACAGCACATCAAGAAAACAGAAAAAAAGTGACCATTATAAAGACAGACAAAGCTCTATTGAACGACAATAAATTTGACACATGTACTAAGACAAGTGGCTCTTTGTAGACTTTTGCCACTGGGGTTAAAAATTGTGATTTAATATCTTCACACTCTGATCGACACACTGGAAAATCATTTTCATGGCAGGAAAACATTTAACATAAGAAAGTGGTGCGCTGGAGAATCAGAGATAGTCAAGAGACAGGAAAGCTAAGGAACTTTCAAGGGAATCCCGCTAAAAATTTGGCTTAGTAAGGCAATATTTTTTTTGTAAAAAGATTAATTGTCAGACTTGGGAAATAATTCCGTACATTATCAATAGTCCTCACGCCAAATTTATCTTATCTTGACTTTAGTCAATATATGATTTATGAAAACTATAAAGAGCGGAAACAAATTGTATTGGAAACATAAATACAGTAACTTCTCTCTCTAAATAAATAAAGAAGACGGAACAAAATCACTCCAATGCATATTTGTACTCTAGTTGACTACGATTTTTGTGCTGTCACCAATATGAAAGTAGATGAAAAGAGGAAGAAGTGAGAGTGAACAAATATCTACAACAGTATAGCTGTTGACAATAATAAGCAGATACTTTTGAAAGGGGAAAATCAATTGTGAGCCAAAGATTTTTATTTAAAAATAATACACTTAACATTTATAAATTATTAAATTAATAATCTAGGCCTACACAGAAATTTTTAACCGCAAATAATCTACATAGAAATTCAAATCATAAGCCTGAATTAAATCCAGTAATATGCACTTTAACCTTTACACCTAAACCACCCGAGACGCCCTCAGCTAATATCACTAAACTGCCCAACCGCTCCTCTTTATTCTGGCTATAGTCATGATAATATCAAATAAGTGATGAAAAATGCCAATACTTGTTGTTGAATAGCCCATGGGATGTGTGCTGTCCGATTCTGCACAAAAAAGTATGTCTTACAAGTATTTCTTTTTGAAACAGTGACCTGATGCAAAACACAGCAAAACCTTTCCGTTAGGAGTAAGCTGACTTTTCACGCAGTCTGTAGGTGGCTAACGGGTTAAGTCTACTAACAGTACATGTACATGTTACTAGTAGAAAACGATAGACTATTTTAAAGTGCTTCAATTTTTACATAGACTACAAAACAAGATACACAATTTTCCTAAAACATCGTACACAAAACTGTCACGAAGTGAAGCCCGGCAGGCAATCAAACATCTTCGCTGCTTTGGCTTACCCCCTTTGTGCCCACAAACTAAGAAAAAAAAATTTGAGTAAGAATTAACACTTTCTTTCATAATCAAATTGGGAAAATTACATTTGATGAGACTAAGGTGAAAATTAGGGGAACTCTTTGCTTATAAAATCAGCAGTATCACATCTTGTCAACCAAACAATTGTCAACCAGGGTTATTTTGTATGCTACATTGATTACAATGTAACCAGACGAGTTGCACCCGACTTTATTGCTATGATGAAGTGTTCAACATAAGAAACATGCTTGGATTATGAATGTTCACAATTGCCAATAGGGTAAATAATGATAGCCTTGCCATCAGGCTTATATCTTAAAGTTTTTGTGATTATGTTTCATATGAAATGTTAGAATAATCCTATTACATACTGTATCTTCCTCTGAGACAGTCTGTTGAATTAAAAACAAAGTAATACATTATACATGTACATTGGAATTCTTCAGGCAACACTGCAGACCTCTAGGAAAACATCACCATTGTATTAAACTCTTGGAGACGAACTGATTTGGCTATAACACACATATTTCCAAATACATAGACCTCAGCACGATATATTCGGGTTCAGTCCTCATATGGGTTAATGATTCTGAATAGGAGTGTTCCTCCGTATCATTTTAAGTACAGTATGTATCTGTATTAATGTCACTCATTTTGTATATGTATCAATGTTTGATTTTTACATGGAAATAAAACCATACCATACAAACTTTACTTTTGTATCAATATGGCATTTATGTAGAGCTCAGGAAAGGGCAGACAATACTGCTACATGTATTGCCCTACTTATCACAACTGTTTCTTGAATAATTGTCTGTAACAAGTGGACTTGATTTTTTATTCGTGTTGAAGACAACTCATTTTTTATTCAACAGCAGTGTGCCTAATTTATACAGTCCTATCATCGGCGCTGAGTAGGCCTACTGAGTAAAAAAACAAGAAAGAGTTTTGTCAAAAAAGAGTTGGGCAAAGCAACCAATGTGTTATAAAGGTCCAAGTAACCCTTCTTCATTTACGAATGTGTTTGCTTCAAACATTCTGAATGTTCAAAAAGCCATGAGTTTGCTCTGCCAACTCAGGGTACATGCAATTTTGACAAAGAGTTTTATTAAGTTATTATTCAATCGTTTACCGCATAGGTATAATTTGGCATCTGGATTAGGATGAGTTAACTTTTTACGACGAAACAAGTGAAGGTCATTCCTGTCTTGATGTAATTTATACATTTTTATAAATAACAACTCTAAAAATTGGTATATGCATTTTTCTGGACACACTGTACAGCACTTGAATCTTAATCACATCATTATCATATCATCTATCATTCAGTTATATACTTACCGTTGACGCCATTTCCCTTGGGTTGAATGTAGAAGAAAGCTTTGGGTCTCTCTTATTTATGAATTCCTTAGAGCACCTGATCTGTACAACCCACTAGAGGCTGGTCGAAAGAATGGAAGTTGCGCTCCCCTTTCTGCTGGGTGTATCACCCCTCGACTGGTGGAGATAAGAAAATGGAGGAATAATAATTAGTATGATTGATTACATATCACTCTTAGGAATAGTACATAATTGTAAAAGAAAATGAAAATGAAGTGGTACAATAGGTGATAGTCAGTAAAAGCTTGTGTAGTCTTACTAACTAACAGTCGATTATTGGTTAGTCTGAACTACTAACAAGCTCGAACTGTGCACTGCTTGTCACGCAGCTAACGCACTTTCGAGAACTTCGGGTAAAGGTAAAGTATTACCGAGAATATTATATATAGAGATATAATAAAGTTATCTCCCTTTTATTGTGGGTAATTTTATACGACGTAGGGAAGTATGGTGGTGGATATTATATTGCACTGGATATGAGAATGATACCTCAGGCAAGTATTAATGTGCAGTAGAGAGTCATTTGGATATAATGTGTATGCTCGTCATGGATAATTTTATCTAATAGTCATAAGACTTCTTTGGGGATGATAATCGTATTCGACAATTAAAGAGAAAAACATTCAAATTTGATGATAGATGTAGTAGGGATAATACTGAATGCACGATGTACATTAGTATTTCAAATTCTGAGGGGGCGGTAGTTAGAGATAAGTAATAATCAACGACAATAATATAACTTCTTGGACTGAGTGTATATATTTCTAATAGCCTGATTGTGCTGTCATGAGTGTATGTAATATTGCATGTGCTGGTATACATTTACATCCGGAGTAGCACTGGAATTAGATTGGATAATATTTATATTGATATAAAAAGTACAGCAAAGGTTATTCCAAAATCTTCTGATGATGATGTGATTTTATTGCTGTTTTACAGAGTTTGGAGTAAATGGTGGAATTGAGGGGCGGAGGGATGGAGAGAAAGAGGAGACAGGATAGATAGATAGATAGATAGATAGGTAGTAGGTAGGTAGAGATAGATAGATAGATAGATAGATAGATAGATAGATAGATAGATAGATAGAAAGATAGGTAGGTAGATAGGTTGATAGATAGATAGATAGATAGATAGAGATAGATAGACAGATAGATAGAAAGAGTAGAGAGAGAGAGAGAGAGAGAGAGAGAGAGAGAGAGAGAGAGAGAGAGAGAGAGAGAGAGAGAGAGAGAGAGAGGGGGGGTAAAGAGTGAGGAAATGTTTGCAATGTGGGAAGGGGAAGGAGGGAAGGAGGAGGGATGGGGAGAAGAGTAAAAGAAGAAAGAGAAGAGAGAAGCAAGGGAGAGAATGAAGAAATGAGTTTCTTTCTTTAAAATAATTCTAATCCAGCTTTAATGATCACAGTTTTCTTTTTGTGAAGACCACCATGAATATGGCAAAGGCTGACATCACGGAAGAGCATAAGTCACGAATTGCTTTGACACATAACATTACAGAGCAAAATAACGTTCCACAAAAGAAGGAATTAGCATGAACTTCCACACCCGGATACATCAACGTCATACAGAAGGCTATTCTTCAGAATGCTTTTCTAGTGAATCTGTATGGATATCTACCTCATGATACTTCTTATCTCATTAAGGCACAATTTCATAGTATATTAAGGTAATGGGTTATCTTCCTTAAGTATAAAGGAACTATCTCTATCATTGTCTGAAGTTTCATAAATGAGGTGACATTGAAAGTAAGTAATGCAGAATTTCAAAGGGGGGGGGGGGGTTTCTTGCTCACTTTTGCATAAGCTGTAGGGGTTGAAATTGAAGCATCATGAGTCAGAACTCAATTTAAAGTGTGAGATTTGGGTTATGATGGATATAATGTAAGAAATTTACTCCGTGGTCATGGTATGACGCTCACTTGTGTGAGGAAAAATGGTGTTGGTGTCAGAGAAAATTCGCGTGAATGTGAGTGATGGGACCGTTTTATTAAACAGAACGACTGCCGATATGTGGGGTATACACTGTAGTGCAGAGCAGTTTAGAATACGAAGACCAGTTGTTCTTTTGGGGAGCTCTTCTTTCAAAAGTGAGAGGGG
>CALNVZ010000641.1:22708533-22732784 GCA_940671915.1 Paracentrotus lividus
AAAAGGTAGGAAGCAACACCCCCACGATACTGAGGCATATTAGGTTGGTTTAGTCTCGGTCAGATAGACATACTGAAATAGCTCCACCCCAGCATCTTCGATTTAACCAATCTTCTGAACAATTATGAATAAAATGATGATATTAAATCAATAACTTCAACAAGAAAACAAGGGAGAAATTATGACATTTTGGGGAGAATGGGGAGAGAGTATAACTACAAAAGGATAGAATTATTATCACATTACAGATTGTTCTAGTAAACTCAAACCAGTCCTATATGGCTATAATGAGTATTAGGTATTTTCCTTGCGGTTATATGTACAAAGCACTTCAATTTTGCTCTACAGGATTATGCCAGCCACTTCCAATAACCAAGAGCAAAAGTGAAGACAATAAATTATCATGTTTATAATAATTATGATAATTACCACCATCCATGCTATAAGTCAAAGCATAAATATATAGGACAATTGACAAATACAATATGTACTTCAAATAAATCAAACCAGTTTCTTTTCATAAGACCTAAAAGCAATAGAAACCATCTACATGTAGTAGTTCCTATTTTCATTGATCACATTAAAGAAAGAGTCAACAAGTTTATGAGTATCAATGTCAAGACATAGAACATTAATGGCATGTGATAAGATCAGATATCACATATTCAAAGGAAAATTCTACAATAATACTTCCTGAAAAAAGGGAGTAAATATACATGTAGATTTCATTCTACATGTACCTAACCAGGGAGAGTTACAATCTTTTGCAAATTTGAAACAACAATTCTGATTGGCTCCACTTGTAACTTTGATTCAAGAAGTCTATGATACAAGGCTCCGGATTAGTATCTACCGAGTGAGTCAAAAAAAACTTTACACCTAGAAAAATGTCAATAAAAAGAAAACCAATTTATTAACCCCAAATTATTTTACATATTCTGAAAGAGTAACTCCTCTCGCATCTTCTGGTACCATTTTTGTGTGGTATGTCTTTACGCTTTGATGAACACAGCGCATTGTTTGCGAACATGTCAATTTCGAAATGTGCCAAAATGGGAGTAAAATCAAAACAACACAAAGCTAGAAAAAAGCAACTTCATCCTGATTAAAATAGTATAACTTTTTAATGAAAATGTCTTCTGCTTAATAACTTTGCAGGGATTCTGGTACACATATTGACTACATTTTGTGTGAAAATGAGATAGATCTGGAAAGTCAGGCATGAGTGAGCACACGTCAAAGACAAAATAATCACTTTTCAAAAGCATTAGGAAGCCTTTTTAGGTCTGTCAGTGGCAATTTACTCTTCAAAGTGTACTCATTTGTGCATTACTTCACGAGTCAATCTAATTTTCATACAAAATGTACTCAATATGTGTAACAACACCCCTGTCAAGTTATTAAGCGAAACACATTTTCGTTAAAAAGTTATGCTATTTTAATCAGGATGAAGTTGCCTTTTCTGGCTTTTTGTTGTTTTGATTTTACTCCCATTCTGGCACAATTCGAAATTGACATGTTCGCAAACAATGCGTCGTGTTCATGCAAGCGTAAAGACATACAACATAAAATGGTACCAGAAGATGCAGGAGGAGTTACCCTTTCAGAATACGTAAAGTAATTTGGGGTTAATAAATTGGTTTTCTTTTTATTGACATTTTTCTAGGTGTAAAGTTTTTTTTGACTCACTCGGTATATATAATTGATTGTACATGTAGTAAACTAATAGGAGGTGAAGAGAGGAAGAGAGACAAGAGGGGGAGGGGGGTGGTACAGAAAGAGAGAGATGGAGGGGAGCCAATTTAGGAGGGAAAGAAAGGGAAACAGGGTACAGAAGAGGGGCAAATTCAAACTATTTAATCCCAAAAATTTTGCCTCTCGGTAGTCATTTACATATAGCATTTTGCAGCGGCCATATATCATATTTTGACAAGGTACATGCATGTATCCAATTTCAAAATAGGTCATTAGCGGAAATGCCTGTCTCATATTGTCTTACTCTTGACCAACTGAAGCGTATCAAATTATGGTATTGATATTAATTACATCCCTGGAAAGCCATTTTTGGTCTTTACATGCCTCATATAAACTGCCAGTCCCACAGCAATCAGCCATGACCGACGATAAAAGGCTTTTAGGATAATGGACCCCATTCAATAATCAGTTATTAGTCAGATGTCAATGATAAATTATATCATATTTTTTGTAGATAGAGAGAGAAAGAGAGAGAGAGAGAGCAGGATGGAAACATATTAAGTGTTTTAATTTATAATGGTTCTAGGACAACCACCCCCTGGACAATTATACCCCCCTTCCCCCGCCAATAATCATCTAACTCCTAACCTGATATCTGGATGTAGTTTTCCTGGGGGTAATTGTCCAGGGGTAGATGTCCTGATATGGTGATTGATAGCTAACAAAATACAAGTTACACCCTACTGGCTCTCAACGGGGTTAAATGTACATTGAAATACTTTGCTCTTGTGATTGATGTTCATTACAATTTACAGTTGACTCCTGTTATGAGGAGCTCGGAAACAAACTAAACACTAGTCTGCAAAGCAAAGACTCCATTGTGACACTCAAAAATATTATGCCATGTCTAGAGTGGAGACTAGACTCCAAACCCAATGTCCGCGTCAAATATTTATGGTGAGAGCAGCTACAGTACACACGAGTAAATCTAGTCTCCTACTTCAGACTCTGCATTACATAATATGCAAAAACCATGGGTTTTTTTACAGCAAAATAGCAAAAATGCCTAGGTAATGGAATATCACCTTACTGGTTATGATTTAAACCAAGACCGATAAAATAACCATTTTTTTCCCAATTTTCAAAGAAAAACAAATAAACTCATTTAAATTTCATTAAAACACAGCAAAAATGCAATAATAGTTTGATATACATGTAAATCAATGCATTTTTCAAAATTAAGTTGCACTTTTGCCCCCAGAGTTTGGCCCATATCCTAGGTAAATTAATTGACTGATTACTGTTATTTCTAGACAAATATCGCTTCACACTCTGTACTATTAATGCTGATTTAATGGCCTAGATTAGATCATTACACTCTTAATTAATAATGTCCTTAGTTTACAAGCAATGTACTTTAGTACAGATAGATTTCCTGTACCCAATATGAATTTGTATTGCAATAAGAAATTACTGTGGTACCAATAATTATTTACAAGTATCATTAGATTATTTAAATCAAAATAGAATGTTATGCAAGCACACCCTTAAATTTACTGGATAATGTTTTCATTTTAGAATTAATTTGACTCATAACCATTTAAAAAGACATAAAGCGAAGTGGATTAATAAGTGATAGAGACAGAGAGAGAGAGAAAGAGAGAGAGAAAATGGGGGGGGGGGAAGGAGGGGTGGGGAGGATAAAGAGAGAGAGAGAGATACAATTTGAAAAAAGGGAGAAAGATAGATGGAGAGGGGAGACAGAGAGTGAGAAGGAGAGAGAGAGAGAGAGTAGGAGAGCTAGGGGAGAGAGAGAAAGTGGAAGAGAGTATTTCATGTTAACACAAAGGATAGTAAATGTAGGCCTATATACAACAAAGAATATGAAAAGAGAATGGAAATTATTTCTTATGAATAATTCCCTTTGCCTATACATGTATAACTGCTTTCAGTTACACCTTTGTTTTCTCTCTCTGTTATGATATAGCACACCCTAAAAGTAAATACATTCATCCAGGGAACTTCAACATTTCTAATATTCCCAGCATCATATTGGATCTGCCATCAATATCATGTGCACTTGTGTAGCTTTATTACCATGGTAACTGCACGCTTGCAATTGCTGAAGTGCGGCAAATAATTATAACATAGCCTGACAAATTGAACACTTGGTTATAATACAGCCAATGTTTATTTTGTCAATAAGTTCTGGTACAATTGTATCACTTTCAAATTGTGTCCGTTTAGCTAAATTGCGAGGGTTGAGGGTTTCTATAGAATATGGAACTACATGTAGGTGTACACCATGTAACAAGAATGACAAGAAAGCTTAAAAGAGTAAATAATGAATCTTCCAGAGAAAGAGATGGAGAGAGAAAAAAAAAAGATGAAAATGAAAGGGGAGTGGGGAAGATAATGGTTCAATGGCAAGATTAATTCCCTTTTTTACCATTTTAGATCACAATGCTTTAAAATCTTGATAATATGAATGAAAAGAAAGAGTTTCAGCAACAACAAATTACCGAAAAATATTTTTTGAGGAAATATGATCTTTGTTTGGTGTTCAGTGCATCAGAGGCAGCACTTCGCTACTTTGATCTTGTAAATATTTATATGTACGGTAATCACCAAGGTCAATAATAGAATGGAATTGTTTTCTAAACTGTGTGTAGTTCTATGTAAATTGTAAATGAATGTGTGTACACTTTTGGCAATGAATTAAGTTTTGACAGATGATATCTATTGTCAAGCTGAGATTTAAAAGTTAATTATACCAAATCTTTTGAGGTTGGTAGAACTAATATTGATAATATTACACCATTAGCAAACCTAATATGTTTGGACTTAATGACTGACATATGATATTCCCCACTAAAGAGATATAAGTGTGTTTTACCCTTTCATTACAGGAATTATTTAATAATTTATCTAATGATGATAATGATAAATACAGTAATTATAATGCACCATCAATCTTGAAGGCTATTCAGAGGCAAGGGAAAGAGGTCTGAAATTGTTTTGTTTTTTTTTCATTGTCAAATACGAGTTATTAGTTTAAAATTGATTTACATGACATCAACTACATAATACATGTTTGTTTAAAAATATTATGATTGCCAATTTCTATGGAAAAACACTGATTTGAGCATTTTTAGGAATTGCCAAACCGTAATTGGTAACACTTTAAAAATGGACATATCATTATCATGTGCTGAAATTTTTGCTTTTTCTGCTTTGATGTGTCTGGTATATTAAAAAAAAAAACTCTCTGTCCAAATTTATGTCAAACCATGGTCAAACCATAGAACATGGGTAATTGTCTTGAATGGGTTCACGTTCTAAAAGACAGAACTAAACCCTAAGTCCGATATTATGTCTACCTCACAAAAAGTCTAGAATTTCAATATTCCAAATCGCTTGTCATTTGAAACTCCCCACATGAGATCCATCCCTGGTGTGGATATTAAGCCCTTAAACCCCAATTATCCCATATGCCATTTATAATGAGTATCACTCTCAGACTGAGGGATTCCATGGATTAATGCTAATACTCCAATATCCCATCACCTTGGTGAATTAGCCTACCCATGTGATGTCATTTATGAGTGATATATTAATAACTAGACTTGAGAGGGCAAAGGTCAGCATTCCAAAGATGTGAGTGTCTAGGAGAGTCATATCCCAAAATATGTCTTCATTTTTCTACTGTTTGTTCAAGGAGGTGTTCAAAGACTACTGGTGTGGTTCAGAAGAAATGTGTCACACTAAGCAATAATTTAAGGAAGATTTTTTTTTTCAAAGACGATTTATATGCCAATGGGAGAGATTTTTTTTTTGTGGCATCATCATGACTTTACTAATTCACTATATTCTTCTTATATTGTTTGCTTGATATATAATTTGTCACTAATCTTTCCGCCATTTTCTTATTTTTGTTCAATAGGCTTGACATCAAGAATTACATCTCTTTTATTCATTTATTTATTTATTTTTATTTTTTCTTTTTTCAGAAAAGAGAACCCCAATATTAAATGTATCCTCTCCATGTATAAATATGTGTACAAAACAAAAAAAAACACCCCAAAACAAACTTGGGCGGAAGTGTGATTTCGTTGGTAGAACAGCCTTTGGAATAATCATGAAATTTCACATATGGGATTAGTGATTTCTCTCTATACTTCTTCCTTTCTCTCTCTCTCTCTCTTTCTCTCCCTCTCTCTATTACCTTTTCTAGAAGATAATTGTTGATATGTCCACCGATTGGATCTCCCTTGAAGTCAAAGTTGATGTCCATGTACTTGCCGAATCGACTTGAGTTATCGTTCCTCGTCGTCTTGGCATTGCCAAAGGCCTCAAGAAGAGCGTTGGATTGAATCAAGATATTCTTCACCCTGTAATAATGATAATAATTGTGATCCGTCATATCAAAATGAGACACAAGTCGATGAGGAAAAAGTCAGGGAAATCGGCAAAATATCCAATTTTAAATACTCTCTCTCTATTGTTTTCACTCAATTTTTTTTTATCACAGATCAAAGATGTTCTGTTGAGATCCAGAAGGGCACTAGGCACTATTACCTTTGACTTTGTACAAAAATATTGGTGCCCTTGTGGTTCTCAACTGAACATCTTTAAGATGTAATAATGCCTTCTGGCTCTCAACAGACAATATGAGACATTAAAGATAAAGAAAATAAACACAAAATATTTCACCTCAAAATTTGACATTTTTTATCATTTTGCCGATTTCTGTGACTCAAAGAGATTGTTGCTCAATGACTTGTGTCTCATTTTGATATATTGAGACACAGTAGTCATTGAAATGTTATTGGTAAATTAACAAACTTCACATCGATAATAATATAATTTGAAATAATAATGATAATAGTATCAAATATAGCAAATTAATAATAATGAGTCATCAAGAAAAGACTTCATAAAAAAATTGAACAAATTGAAAAAAAAACACAACAAAACAAAATAAAACAAACACAGGCTTTTCTTCACCACTACTCATTTATACATTACCATATAAAATAATTTTTGAGATTAATAATACATAGCATGCATTGTATCTTTAAGTTTATTGGTGTTGTGGACTAAAAATCCTTGAAAAATTGATCAACCATTTAATGATTCATAATCAAGGTTACAATGCACATATATGTGTACATTGGAAGAAAACAAATAAAAGCCTTTCAGAGCAGACACAAACATGGTTATTTGTTGATAAATAAGGATACAATTTCATGCTAAATTGCATTCTCATATCAGTGCATCACCTTCACAGAGGTATATTTACATAGTGTTCATTGATTGATTCATTGATTAATCTACCAAACAATGTCTGTATCATAAAATGAAAACTAATGAATTCAGACTGCTGCCTAATACACACTATTTGTAGCAGGACATCCTGTAAAATCCGCAATTTATATACTGTACATGTACATGGACATTCAATTTGTTATTTCATTTATTTATTACATCTTGTTTGACAACTTGAACACAGAATAAATCACAAAAGAAAACTACATAATGCTCCAACTTTAAGATTCGATCCAAACATCCTCTCTCAAATAGTTTTGGTGTACCGGTAATTAAACGTTGGTATGAACGTATAGTGATAATCATTTTGAGATGTAAAGAGACCCTGGATGATTGAAATTCACGTAACTTGCAAATCTGGATTTTTGTTAACCCTCTTTGTGCTATTCTTAGAAAAGGTGAGTGAAAATTATGTAGCCATATGGCTACAAAGCACAAAGAGGGTTAATCAGAAATAAAAAGCAACAAACTGATTCCAACAGGACTGGATTCACAAATTTGAAAACTTGGAAATTCATCGTATGTAAATATGTTGAATAAAGGGTTTTGCAGACAACCATTGTTGTGAGGAAAAAAAAAAATGAAAATTTCACTCTTGAGGGAGTGAATATCAGAAAAGAGTGAATTTTGAGTGAAAATAAACATTTTTACTCCATGTGTATTTTTTACTCCAAAATGTATTTCCACTCCAAATTCATTAATCTAACTCTAAATTAATTCTTCTCTAAAATTCACTCTGCCAAGAGTGGAATTTTTCCCTTGTTAATTTCACTTTAAAAAAAAGAAAAAAAAGAGAGAGTAGAAAAACAGAAACTGAATAGCACACTCTATGTCACAAACTCCACCATCACACCTCTTTAAAGGAGATGGTGCACAGTAGTTGATGCAGCATCACCTCTGACAAGGGATTGTATCAGCCTATGCCCAAGTCTAACAGTGCCACTTTTGTCCCCAGACAATTGAGCCCACAAAATGCTTTGTCAGGGCTGATGCTAGATCGTGCTTGGTGCTGCAAATGCAGACTGCATGCACTTACCTTTCTACCTCTGACTGTTGACTGACGTTAGTGACTGCAGCAATGTATCTCATGATGATTTTAGAAGCTTCTGTCTTGCCTGAACCACTCTCACCTAATAATGAAATAAACCATGAAAACAGAATTACTTAAATATTTAATTCAACCTTTCTACATCTACATTTTGCGGTGGTTTTACTTTCGCAAATTCAGTGAGTCACTGCTGATTTATAGCAATTAAAACCTCACAAAATCATGAGTTTCTTGCTCTCTTTAATGTGTCCTCCTCCCCCCCCCCCCTTGCTCTTTCTTCACCTTCTACCATTCTTTCCCCCTCTATTTTCTATCCTTTCCCATCTCCTTCTCTCTGTCCTCAATTTTTTCCTCCTTTTTCTTCATTCTCCAATGTATCTTCTATCCCTTGCCACAATATCTCTCCTTCTCTCTGCCTTCCATTTCTTCTCCTTGAAACTTACCCAGTCTGTATTCTCTATCCTTTCCCACAAAATGTCTCATTCTCTCTAGGCGCTGCTGCACTAGCTCGAGCTATTTCAAAGAGCGCGCTATTTGTGATCTGATGAATTAGCTCGATCAGAGTGGATCCGACTTTGTGGTCAAATAGCTCGCTAATTTGGCGGAAATCCCAGCTCGAGACATCTTTGGTTTAAAAAAAAAAACTCGAGCTGGTTTGTGGTTTTGGTACGAAATAGCGCGCTATTTTGCGCGGTCCTGCACTAGCTCGAGATAAATACAAAATTGTGCACCTGTGCGTGTACACGCTAGCGGTAGTTACCAGTTGCGTACACATCGGGCTTCTTTGTTCAAGGTCAGGTCAGATCGTTAATGCGAAATTTTAAAATAGCTTGAGCTAATGCAGGACCGGTTTCTTTTTTTCGAGTTCTTTCCCGTTCTACCAATTAACGCACTATTTTTTAGCTCAAGCTAGTGCAGCAGCGCCTATTCTCTCTGCCCCCCCCCCATATCTTCTCCTCCTTGTTACATCCTTCTATGTCCTCCTTCCGGTCATTTCCTTTGACCATGACCCTGCTAAGTGGTCAAAATATCCCATAAGTTAGCTTGAGTGTCATAATTTGTGATTCAATTATGAGGGATTAAATAAATTATTATGTTCAGTAATAATAAAAGAATTAAGTCACTGCACTACGCATGCAGTTTGTATCAAGTTGCCTCTCGCCAAAGAAAAACACATTACAAATTTATTAATATTTGATAGTAATATTTCAGTAATAATAAAATATTTACTGTACAATATTAGTATCTAATATTGGTATTTTTGTAATAATCAAATCTACATTGTCATGTTCCTGTAGAGTGCATGTAACCTAAAAAATACTTCTTCCACCATACATGTAGGGAAGCATTGAAGTAGATTACATTTTATTTTTTGCTCATGTATCATAAGCAATAGGAGTATGAAAGCGCAGTAGAGTATATTAATATAGTGACTGCGCTATATAAATTAATCTTATCTTATCTTATGTACATTTACCCTTTGCGTTGGAGACGCATGTAAATAAAACAATTACCCAGATATAATTGCAATTATTCATTATGAATATTTTGAACCATACGAAATTTAGATTTTAGCTTTAAATGACTGTCAACCCACATTGAAAATATGCAATGCAGTTTTCTATACCAATTAAGCAACTTTCGCTTTCAGCATAAACTACAGTATCGCATGGTTGTGGATTGTTTTAATCAAATTAATATGCTGTTTGGCCATGGCTCCATATACAATCCTGCACATGGGACAGATAATGAACCCATTCTATTAGATCTAATCAACCTTGCGCTTTTCCATAAAAACTGCCTATTAAACTGTAGGCTGCGTTTCAATGATAATATGACCTTGATTCGGACTAATGTGATCAATATTGACACCAATCTATGAGGGTGTTTTCACACGAGCACGAAATCATCAGTTGCAATTATGATGGCAATTTCAGCGATTACCAATCTAACCATAAAGGATTTGATAAAGGCTATACTAAGTAAATTGCACTTCTGAGTGGCAGGTGCAAACATTTCCACAAGTCTTTTCAATCAAACGTCATTATCTGTGTATGAGTGTATATCCACCTCCCAAATTATGTTTTTGAAGTCAGCTAGGTGCATAAACACAATAAAGTGTGAACATGATTTTATTGTGAAATGAATGAAAAAGCCCTCTGAATCATCATTTGCAAATGATTTTGATTTCTACTAGTTTGAATTAACATGAACAACAAGTGGCTGAATTAGCACAAATATGACTTTAATGACGATTGATTTATTCTTGGTGTGAAAACCCTCTTTCAAGCAGCCAGCTGCATCAGTGCACACAATGTTGATTAAAACTGGCGCTGAAAGACGATGGATGGCTATTTAATATTTGATATTAACCCAGTAGAGTACTAGTATGTGTATCAGCCGAACCTTGATGTGTTAAAAATTTATATTTGATTCCAAAACAGGTCAATAAATACATGTATGTACAGAACTAAAACTAAATTCATCAAATGACAACCAATTATATATTTGTTTAATCTTCAAGTAAATATCTAAAGTCCTGGCAATACAAGTACAAAATAATATTCTAATTGCAAGGTATAAGGCAAATTATATTTAAATGGATATTCCTCAAAAAAACTATTGATGCTCCTCAAAATAATCCAAATTAGAAGCCTAGTATACTAATTGTTCTATCCTCATTTAAATATATGTACAGTGTACGTATATTGTGATTTTATCGATTCAATAAAATATACCTTAAAAAAAGGGGGAAAAAAATCATCTTTATATTAACAGGAAGTGTTTCAAAACACAAATGGTGTTATTTATTTATTTTTTAATAAAAATCAGAATATCCTGTTTTTTAGGATCTGAATACCCAGAAAAACATTTCCCATTCAATAAGGACCACTGGCAAGTAGACAGGATAACATGCCAGACATTAAAAAAAATGCATTGAGGTAAATCAATTCATGCATTCATGCAATCAGTGGGTAAATTTCCGCTTGGTCTAAACCCATTTTGACTACGGCCCGTTTGGTCTCATCCCACATGGTCTACATGGAATTTAATTTCGTCTACAACCAGTTTGTCTTATTACCTTTTGGATATATTGCCACTTGGCCTATTTACCATTTTGTCTAATACCTCGTTTACACTGTGACTCGGGTCGCGGGTTCGACACGGCGATTTTATGCCATGTAAACGGGATCAGTGTGATCCGTGACCCGGGTTCGGCATGCCTTTTTTGCTAAGCCAAAATTATAGGTTTCGATCCGGGAGGCGGTTCGACACGGCAATTTTTATGTGTGTAAACAGAAAGCCTTGTCGAAGTCGATGACCTTGAGGTCAGATATGGAATTTGGCTATACATCGCAACACACATTAATGACGTCCCTTACTTCCGGTCATGATCTGGGAGCCGTGTTGAACTCGCCTTTTTTGTTGTGTATAAACACGATCACAGGTTCTCTCTTTGCAGTGTCAAACCCTTCCTGTGGATTCGACACGAGAGCCGAGTCTCAATGTAAACGCGGTATAATTCTCATTTCGTCTAATATCTACAACGTACATGTACACCACTTGGTCAATTCATGTACATGTAACAAGCTGGCAATAGGCCAACTATGTATTCACGAAAATGCAATTAGAAAATTAAGTAATTAGACGAACTGGCAATAAGCCTAACTGGTCATGAGACCAAGGGGAAATCAGACCGAATTGTTAGTAGACCAAAAGGGTTTAGGCCAGGTTTTAGACAGTCAGAGAATTAGACCATCTGCTGTTAGACCAAGTGGATATACATTGTAAACCAGTCAGCGTTCATATTGTAAATCATTAACTTTCTAGAGCAAAATCCCCTTGATAAGTCCAAATATTGTTCATTACTATTAAAAATTAATGTCTGGTCATATTGATATTGCTTTCATATATCGGTAAGGTTCTGTCTCAAAATCAAGAGATTGCTTGATTTTTTATATACTCTTGAAACAAGTCATAATGATCTCATAATAATAAATTATTAACATGTACATATTAATTAATAATTTTAATATTTATATGGGACCTGGCAGCACAACACCACTAATAACTAATTTAAACTCATTTTAGGTATCTATTGTATTTTAAATGACTGACCAATTCTTCCTTGCTTTTCATTCGAGCACATGTCACTGTCTTCCAGCTTCAGCTTTAACCATATAAATCATGCTTCAAGAAACTTTTTAACTGTTGTTTGTTTATACAGTTGTAGAGGAAACATTCAACTGGTCTTTACAACAATTAAATTCTTAACTCTTCCTGACCCAATTTTCCTTTAATTTAAGTTCCACTAGAGGGGTTTGTGGAAAAACATTTGTACTTTTTGTCCATATTTTGTGAAAATGACCCAGCATTTTTGGTGTCTATTCATTTGTGAATAATTAAATAATTTATATATCTGTCTGGCTTCCTACAAACTTTGTACCTAAATTATACAGTCAAGTAGCTTACTCCAAATCTTCTATTCAATAATAGGCAGATGTGACTTGTAGTTTTTTTTTCTAAGCAAAACGTAGCTGTGCACACTTCATATATCAATTTTCTGAGAAATGATACTTGTAGGCCTACACTGTAAGCTGTGATCGTATAGTGCTTGTAAGGGTATGATTTTAATACTTAATAATTAAATATGAAATGACAATGTACACTGACTATCACAATTGTAATGATAACACAGAAGACTGAATTCAAGAACATGTACATACATTGTACATTGTACATTGCAGATTATTGTTATCAAGTTATCAATTAAATTTATATTTTACGTGTATATAGGAATTCATTATTCAAATGTTGTATGCAAGCTTTCTCTTATCAATAGCTATGTTCACACGGGACCATCAGGGTTTTAGTCCTTGAGGACTGTATGCTTAAGGGGGCCGTCACACTGAGGTCGTTCTATAACGTTCTTGCCCGTTTTTGCCCGTTTAAAAAAAAAATGCTGAACGGTCTTTGGTCGGGTTGGAACTTATAACTTTGAAAAATAATTTCTTGAATACGATGCTAGGCAGTCCATAAATAGTTCTCGTTACGTCAATTCCGTCTTTATCGCGTCCGCAATACGTTGTTATCCAGTTCAGAACGAGTAAACTGCTCGTTCACTCTATACTGTTCGTAGCACGTCCAAACGGTCACTTAAAGTGCCTATGCGCAGCATGATAAAAGTTAGGTACCACGTTCGTAGTACGTCCTTCTCGTTCAGAGTAAGTCCTACCCGTTTAAGGAACGTTGTCACTACGTTTAATTTTAGAACTTGAATAATTAATATACAATGCTCGTTTGTATGACGTCCTAGCACATCTTTAGAACGATTTAAGTACGGCAATTTCGTTTGTAGTACGTCCATCTCGTTTCAGGTACGTTGCCACCCCGTTAAATTTTAGGACGAGATGGGTGCCCGATTTTTTTTGAACACTTTTTTGGAAATCCGACCGAGCTAGTCCATGAAGTTCGTAAACAGATCGTAAGAAGTATTTACTACGTCCACTCAGTTTACACACAGACTATGCCCGTTCGGCAAAATTTGCAAGGACGTAGTAGGAACGAGCTCAGTGTGACGGGGGTATAAGAATTTAAACCCCGACAGCTTGTTCTCGAGTTACATGTACGTTCACACAGAGTGCTTATCCTCGGGGATAGTTATCCCCGAGGATACATTGTTGTAAGCGAGCGGCGCGATGACCGGAAGCAGAACATGTACTCTCCAAAAAGTAAAGTATAGCTGTATATTAAACTTCAGTTCGAACCTTCTTTTTTTTAAATAAACAATCAATAAATAGGTGTATCGACCACCGACTATCGATCAAGTTGCCTCTGCAAGCTCTGAACTGAGTGGAAAGTTTCAAAAGTGCACGTGTGTTACAAAAAGAAAAACAAAAATAAAACAAGCCAGCAACTACAGTCTATTTGACTTTTTTTCCATTTTCTTTTTGTATTGTATATTTCTATTTTAGATTTAAATTTATACCAATAATATATCGATATTTTAAGGTTTTTTTTATTCAAATGTATGATTATTATTTATTTGATTATTCAAAAATGAAGTTTAGGTATCGTGCTCGTTATGCAATCGGCCACGCTGTTAATTTTTAGAGCGCGCAAAGTTTCGTGAGGTACTGAACTGAAAGTTTAACCGGCACAAGAGGTCACTCTTATCCTTGAGAACAGTAACTCCAAGTTAAAATAGTGTCCACACGGTCAAACGCACGATCGGAGACCACCCACAGCTTGGAGTTTCGAGCCTTAACCCTAAGATCTGTCGAGAACATAAATCCCGACTTGTCCTCGAGAACATAAACACCGAGTTTGTTCACACGGGCCTTAACTCCAAGTTAACTCCAAGTTGTCCTCGAGGACAACTTGGAGTTAAGGCTTGCCGTGTGAACGATACTAATATCAGGCATGTTTTTATTCTGTTCAAAGTCTAATACTCCCATTTAATTTACTTTCAAAGATTTATGAGATTTGGTCAGTAACAGAATTGTTATCCAACTTCAAGTGACATTTCTTTGAACTGTGCCTTTCCTGTCCTCACATGTTTTTACAATTTTTTTATTAGATATGGATTTGTAAATTGCATCCTTTGTTTTGCGACTTATTCATACCTTTCCAAAGACATTAAACCTGGTGTATAGTTTTGGTAGCAAAAAAGGAATTGGCACAAAACCGATCAAATGTAGTTACATGTTGTCCACATTGCACTAAAAGATATGTGTGAGAGATCTTGTGACATTCCTTTCAATATTTCTGATGAATTTCATTTATAAAGTTTGAATATAGCGCAATCCAACTGCCGTTTAGACCTCTGCTGTCAGGTTCGCACGCCCAGGGTTACGGCGTGAGTTATTGCGAACGATCTGTGTGTAACACCCACACAAGAGAAGCCCCATTGGTTTTTCACGTGAGCGCTAACCTGAGACGGGTCCCCGACTTATCTTTTTTTATCCTTATATTATGAAATAAAGACACTAAAATGAGATTTCAAGTACTATAATTTGCTTTATTATAGTTATTGGATTCAATCTATCATAATTTATCTTAATGTGAATCAAAATAAATTTTTCTTTCTCCCAAAACTATACACCAGCTTTAACATATTCTATAACAAGTTCTCTATTTTTCATGTATTTGTTAAAGTCTAAAAAAATTATGTTTTTTCAGTTATGTTTTTTACAGTGCATGAATTTTTCTTCTCTTCTTTGAGTGTGAGATATACAAGTATATCATTAGTTTTCTCTTATTACATGTTGTATTTAAGAAAAAAAAAAAATCATTTTCAGCAAAATCTAATGTTTACTACAGTACAGTGTATGTATGTTGTAGCATACCAACCTGATATGACAATACATGTGTCCCGAGCCCTTCTCTTCATCGACTTGTACGCTGCATCAGCAATGGCGAATATATGAGGGGGGCGTTCATAGATCTCCCTCCCTCTATAATCGTTGACTTGTTCATCGCCATAAATGTTGACTGTTCTGTAAGGGTTAATGGATACCACTACTTCTCCAATATAGGTGTAGATGCGTCCCTTCTGGAACCTAAGGAAGGGGGGGGGGGTGAAAAGAGAGAATTGAAGTTAATAAGCAGGGCTAACCATACATGTACCCAAATGGGAAAAAAAACACTTTTAACCAATTGTGGACTGAGCCTGAATATATTCGGGCTGAGGTCTATTGGAAATGTGTGTTATAGCCAAATCAGCTCGTCTTCACCAGGTTAAAACATGTACTGGACAATTTCTCAATGTTAATTACCCTTTCCCCAATGATAGTAATAAAATAAATGTCTTTGGCAAGTTGTAAATGAAACTACATGTAGATACATGTACTTACAGTGTACTAAACACTTAAACGTTTGCTAATAACACAATGTATTTATAATCAGAAGGCAGCAATTGTAAACAGTGTATATGGCTTTCTAGTAGACTCCCAAAGAGCACCCCCAAAAAACCCACAATAATTCATAAAATTGTTTAAAAACACAATTGAACATAAAATTTTGCAAGGGAATTTGGGAAATGCATTTTTACATACTCAGTGATACAGTTCAGTTTAACTGAAATATTTGTTGCTACATTAGGCAACCAAATTTTGTTGTTTAAAGCCTAAAATAAAACTTTCAATTCTGTAAAATTCTAAGTACATTTACTTGTCTTTGAGGACAACTCCATGAATTCACATTTTTTCCTCCAATACTCACTCTCTCTTTTTCTGGCACATATTCTTCGCAATTATGTCATCTGCAACTTTTTCAATATAAAATCTGTCATTTATTGTCAAGGAGAAAAATATGACAACAGTATACCAAGAACAACATGCTCGCGTCATGTATAATTTGATTTTATGCATCCACTTATGTAATACACACAGGATGCAAGCGTAATGAAATTGGGTTCAATATTGGATTTTGCCCAGTCAATAATTTCCCTGCAATAACGAGCCGGGCTCCAGAGAGCTGATCGCTGCTACATATTTTTTTTTTTTTATTATTTTTTTTTTGCTGGGTATCTTCCACCCACTTGCCTCTGGGTATTGATCAATGAGGTTGGTTTTATAGCCTCGCTTGCTTATTAAAGGTATTATATATATTGGCATTTTCAATTTGTACTTGTACAGGTACATGTACATTTGTAGCTGGTAGGCCTATGCATGATGGTGTTAAGTGAATAATGGAAATTTGTTTTGGTACACATGTACTGATGTTTACTTTAAAAACCTCACCATTTCTGGTTTCTAAAGAGACTATAATTAAAAAGTAACATTTTCATTTTCACTGCTACTCTTTTTATGACAGAAGCTCAAAAACTAACTTTGCAATGATGTAAAGATACATGTAAGTGTTATATGTAAAGTCTATCTCTTTAAGTACTTAGAAATGGAGAGCAAATTTAGTTTTGTTTAGAAAGTCTACACTTTCACATCCTACGTAATTTTGTTAACAACCCACTACAGAAAACTGTACTGAGATAACTATAATTTGCAAAATTTGAAGGTAAAAATGTTTATTAAAAAAAAGAAGCTATCATAAAAAAAATAAACATGTAGGGTCTGCATTCTTAGTTTGTTATCTACATGTTGGTAGAGCAGAAAGGAATTGGGAGATGGGGTGAGGGGTGATACAGAGTACATTTTGGAATGTATTTTGCGACTTTGTCCCATGCGTTAATAATTTACCATACATGTAAATTAATTATGGAATGATACATCTAAATTCTTTTCATTGTTCTGGTAAAGATTTAGAACCTATCCCAAAACTATGAAAAACAATTGAGATGAATCGTTCCATAATCAAATATGGTAAGCAATTTGTCAGAAACATGTGGGGAAAAGTTGAAATTAGCTTGGACTTGCCCAAATTCAAAATTCTTGTGTTTTTATTGTGTGTTGTACTTTTTGCTCTTCTTCATTACACTGTTGACCTGGCAATATTCCATGTAACTAATGTCCTACTAAGCATCAACTCATTACCCAAACAGTGTTGGAAATAACAATCTACATGTAGGATTCTTTTTATGAATTTACCACAAAAAAGCAAATGTAGGCCTACACCTCTGAAAAACAGCAAGTACAGGCATTGATCGTCAATGGAGTCACTTGTGAGGGCTGAGGGTATCCCAGTGATGTCACAGCAGGTACAAGGGGAAACCCCTTCCTGTTGAATGAGTCACCTTGAAATGGGGGAATACCCCCTGCAGCCAATGAGGACCTTACTGTACTGTAGTCTACTTTCTAGACCTTAATAAGTGCTGTCAAAACTTTTTTCACCACGAGGGTCAGGGTTACTTGGGAATTGTGTGTATCTTCATGTATAAATTTAGGTCAGGCCTCAAGGAGTCAGAGGCTCAAATTTGGAGGCTACACGTTGGCAGATCCAGCATCAGCGCTGACACAGGATTTTATTGGCCCCATTGTGTGGGAATAATAGTGGCTAATAGAAGGGCATATAAAATCCTTCATGAGAGCCGAATGCGGTGCTGGATCCGACGCTCAAAATAACAGATGTTGTAGAACATGGGCATCTGGGGTTCTGACTATGCAGAGGGATCAATGGATCAACCCTCTTCATTCACCTACAAACTACAGTATCGTTCACACGGCAAGCCTTAACTCCAAGTTATCCTCGAGAACATAGTCCTCGAGGACAACTTGGAGTTAAGGCCCATGTGAACGAACTCGGTGTTTATGTTCTCGAGGAAAAGTCGCGTTTTATGTTCTCGACAGATCTTAGGGTTAAGGCTCGAAACTCCAAGCGGTGGGATGGTCTCCGATCGCGCGTGTGACCGTGTGGACACGATTTTAACTCGGAGTTAGTGTTCTCGAGGATAAGAGTGACCTCTTGTAAAGGTTAAACTTCCGGTTCAGTCAAGCGACATAGCCGAATAGTACGGGAAAATAAAAAGCGCACGCTACATACAACTTGTACTTCCAGTCATCGAGCCTCTCACTTACAATGTATTCTCCAGGACAACTATCCTCAAGGATAAGCACACTGTGTGATCCCGACTCGAGAACAAGCCATCGGGGTTTAAATTCTTAGGGATACAATCCTCGAGGACTAAAATCCTGATGGTCCCGTGTGAACATACATGTAACTATAAATGAAACTCTGATCAAACCCAGGTTCAAGTCCCAGTTAATGCTAAAGGTCCCAAATGTGAATAATCATATCTACATTGTAAATGATCCACCTCTGTCAAAACTCAATCAACCAAACCAACCACAGATCAATCAATTTTGATTTAAACACCCTTTTTCTCTAAAGGAAAATGTCACAGACATAGAGTCTAGACAAACATGATATTGCTTGACAGTCTGCAACACTGTCAAACTTGACACTAACATAAAAATGTCACCCTTTATCAATGCCCTTTATTATGTACATATGGTTTCCTCAAAACTTGTACATACATGTTGGTACAAATGAATGTACTTTGTAGCTTTTGTGTATTAAAACCAACCTGCGTTGCTCATGAGAATTAAAGCTATGTAAACGCTGTAGGAACACTTTGCAAATTTACTTTGTCCTGAAATTCTATGACCCCATATATTTCATACAAAACTGCTTTTTATGGTTCTATAGTAATTTAAAGCAGTGCAAATATTTGGCTGAAAAGATCTTGAAGGTTAAAATAAGAAGGATATTACACTTGTAATATGGCACCAAACAATAATGCAATACAAATTACAAGCAAGTGTTTTATACATGTACAAGGAAGTACCCTAAAAAAAAGTAATACTGCAACATTCAGTGCTGGGAAAAGTGTTGTGTACATAATACAGTACCGAAAAGTGGGTTATAAACTCACTGGGCTATCACAGGAATAAATTTCCTATTAATTGGGCCAAGGTCTGAAATCGTTTCACAAACGCATCATGACAAAATACAATTGTAGGTCTGCAGTAAAACCAGAAACTTTTTCAAAATGGAGCTTTTGTGAATTGCAAAAAAATATATGCGGATTGAAAGTAGCGGCATGAACCTTTCAAGATACTCAACCATTATAAACAACACTCAACATTAGCATGTGCCCTGTTGCCGATTTGAAAGTTTTATTTCAGGCTTTGAACAGCAGAATGTGGTTGACCCTTGGGCAACCAAATTTGGAATAAATTATCAAAATAGTTGCCCGAATTGGGCAACCACAATTTTTCCTGAGACTTATACAAGCGCCTACATGTATATGACAGACATGTATTGGGCTTTTCTTCTTTTCTGCCCCTTTAAACTAGGTTACATTATGAGTTAGACTATGTAAATCACATATTTGACATAACATTCAAATCTTCAATGTTGTCATTGTTTTTGTTTTTTGGGCAGGGCAACCAGATTTTTCATTCGGGCAACCATTTTGGAGGGAAAACTAATATTCGGTTGGCCTGTGGGGCGACTCTAGAAAAATGTTAGTGTCGAGCTCTGTTATAAATTTCTTGTTTTTTACAATTACAATATGCTTTAAACAGGAATCATACAGAATCCATCACTTCCTTTTTTACTGAAGTTCATGCGAAAATGAAAAATACTATTTTGGGGTTCTTTCTCTTTATTTTTTCTTCTTCTTTTTTAGGTGGGGCTGAGGTTCTTAATATACACGTAACTTGCATTCTGAAATGGGCCTATATTATTGAGCTCATCTTTTGTGACCCATTGGCCCGTGCATACAGAATTCCAATAGTGTTCTAGGCCCTGTGATTTAACTCTTTGAGAGTAGGTATTGAATACTCGTAACACTTCAGATCATGTGGCATTTTTACTAGTGTACCTCTTCCATTATCTGGATAAAGTATACTAAAACGACTAGGCCTACCTATCGATGAATTAAAAGGATGCCACTCCATAACCTTATATTGTAGGATTCCTTCATTATGAAAATTTTGCTGGAGTAATACAAAAAAAATGCCTGCATAAAGTGAACATGGGCATTGAAGTACATGTAAATTATGTACATAGGGAAGACCAAGCATCTTATAAAGAAAAAGAACAACAACACTAAGCACAACAACAAACACAAGAAAATTGTAAAGAAGAAGGAGAACAAGATGACGAAGGGGGGAGAAAAGAAGTAGAAAACAGGGAAGAAGAAGAAGGAGAAGAAGAAGAAGACGAAAAGCAAGAAGAAATTAAAAATAGATACTTTTAGCTGCCTCTGATTCTTGACAGATATCAAGTTAAAATCATATCCTGGTGAAAATTTTGAGTATAATTCCCTGTCTATCTTTGTTTTCCTGAAAATTCATACCTGCCAACATTGTGAATCCTAATATAGGGACAAAGTGGGAATACAAATTTTAAAAATAGGGACATTTCTGTATTTCCTATAGATTACTGTGCACAGATTTTTCAAAAAAATAGGGACAAAGGGTTGTAAATGGTGATAATTGCTCCTTCTTTTCCCCCAAAATAGGGACTGTCCCTACTAAATAGGGACAGTTGGCAAGTATGAAAATTGTTCATTCATGAGTCCACATTATATGCAAGTATGTACAGCACATGGTAAATGCATTTCATTTTATCATTAGTCTAATATTCAAACACCAAATGAAGATCAATATGTACCTTTAAGTTTCCATGCAAATATGATGTTCGAGATAGCAATCCATATTATTTGAACCAATCATTCCGCCATGTGTGCATTTCCTATGGAGCACAATGCTTGTATTGACTTTTCTCTTTGGTTGTGCAGGTTTTTGTCAATTGGTCGAAAACCTATAACCTATAAATTATTTACCAGCCAGGGTTTAATTGCCTTCAATTTAAAAATCTAGTTCAGTATTGACATTCTACATGCAATGTACCATGTACCACAAAAGTTTGGAGGGCTATGAAATGCAGAGATAATAGAACTTTTGAGTCTCAGAATGACACTTTTGGAAACTGAAAAATTTGGATCTACATGTACATTGTACATGTACATGCAGTGTACAAAATGTTCGGTCTGGAGTGGAAAATTTGGGGGTCTGGAGTATAGGGAGAAAATTTGGGATAATCTCAAGTCAAAGCTGTTCTGTCACAGTCCTTTAATTTTAGCCAGATTACAGGATGGTATCACATCCCTTTGTGCTTTATCATGTCGTCTCATCCTTCCGGTGGTGCAAGTATTTCCTTCTTTCCTACCAAACAAGGTTAGATTACTTATGTACTTTCACTTTTGCAATTACATGCACCCTTTTTTATGATATGCGGCATGTAAATTATACGTGTAGCAATAGTAGAATCACCATTTAAGCACAGCATGAACGGCATCGCTGTGTTTGTCACATCTTTTACAGCCTTCGAGGGGTAGTTCTTTTTTGCCCTGGACGCAGTACTGCAAGCCCCTACATTTGTTGCACAAATTGACGTTACCAGCCCCCGCCTCTCCCCCCCCCCCTCAAAAAAAAAAAAAAAAAAAAACAAAAAACACAAACCCCGCACAAAACAAACAAAACAAGCAAACAAAACAAACAAACAAAACAGCAACAAAACTAAACAAATCAAAAACGATACACCCAAAATCTCTTACACTTCTTCTTTTTGTTTTGTTGACTTGACAGTTTTTTGCGGGACAATTTTGACGCACTAATTATTGGGTACATGGATATCAAATTAACATAATTGATCATTCATCTATAATTGTTATGTCAGATGTACTCAGACAATCAAAGTGTACAATACAATAAATGTTCATTAGAAGTATAAAGCCAAAGTTGTACCTTGGATAGCTCAATGAGAACTACATGTAAATTGTATTGTGTTCTTCGAGAAATAACAAGAATCGTGCCCCCTGAGACGCATTTCAATATTTTTTTTCCACAAAAATACAATAATAGGCTAGGAGAGCAATATCACTGAACTATTCAAATATCTATGTATGAGGAAGTATGAAATTGCCTCCATTTAAGACTTCATGGGAAAATCATCACACGTCAAAAAGCTAATTGTATTCTCTTCAGTACCCTAAACTTTGTAAAGTTTGAATCACATAATGTAAGACAAAGTACATTGATCTTAATGGGTCACAAGGAACCTGAGCTTGCAGTAAATTTTTTTTTTTTTTTTAATTGTATTTTGATTTGAAAAGGTAACTGATCATTCTTTGAATTTCCTCTTTTCCCCCTCACTTTATCATTGTACAGCTATTAACTACCATGCATTTTATTGGATTCAACTACGTTACATTTATTTGATTTCCATCAGAGTCATACCAACAACTTATAAGGGCATTGGGTTAATTTATGTTTACTTGTAGGGATGGCTGTGTGAACATCAAGAATAAAAGTGGATACCTTGGATAAATCAGATGATCTTATAATTATGACATTTACAGAATCATTTCTGGTTTTGGGTTGCAAAAACCACGTAATAATTATATAGGCATATAGGCCTTAAACAAAACATATAAATAAATTATATATACCTTTAAAAAAGTAGGCCTATTATTTAATACATGTAGATATCCGTTTAGCTGGGATGACCTTTTTGCATTGCAAATCGAATGTCCCCGAGACAGAAAGATAAATATTATTTTAAAGGAGGAGGCTATTTCTAGCATGTATGACTCATTGATTCAAGGCTCCACCTTGTTCCAATTGAAGTGGATTTCTAGACATATGCAAAGAGGGTAGACTGCTGGTTTGTATTTGTAACATGGTTTTTTTTAGAAGTCTGCAACAGCCCCACCCTTCCAAAAAGTGAGCTCCATCCCAAAAGGTACAACATCCACTTTTTAATGAAAATTCAGTTTTTGATATCTTTCAGAGAGGTACCTGTCTTTGAACAAAACTGTTCACTCCAATTCTTAAAGCGACCATTAGAAAATGACTTGTCCATAGACCCAGGGGGTTAACAACCCCCTGATAGACCCTTGACGAAAGTATTGAAAACAAATGTGCTTTACTAAAAATAACAAAGATGGATGTACATGTACATGTAGTACCCTTTGGAACGGAGCTCTTCATGGAACAACCCATGAACAACATTATTTGAAGATTTATTGAACTATAGAGGTATTATTGTTTGAAGTCAATTTTGAAGCTTGAATTCAAGCAACAAAAAAACCAAAAAAAAAACCTTCCAAAGTATTATTATTGTTTTTTTTTTTTAATTTTTTCTTTTTCTTTTTTTTTTTTGGGGGGGGGGGTGGGGTAAAATTTAATCTAATTACAAACCAGGTAGAGGTTTAAAACGACACTCCACCATCCACTACAGTCTGAAAAATTGGAATTCAGATCAAAAATCATATCCAAGCTGACAGCTTCTTCAACGTGACCATGTGCAAAGGATCAATAGCCTGCAAGGATGTGGGCATGACTGATACAGAAATATGTCATCCCACAAGAATGCAGCGGCTTCCAAACTATTATATTAAAGGGAATTTTCTCTCGACAACTTTTCAGCTCTCTTTACTTGGAGCTCCACACCTGTATAAAATCATGGAGGTACTAAAAATGTAATTGTTGAAATCATGATGATTCTTAACATTGAAAAGAGATCTGAGTGACTGAGGAGTATTATTCAATTATTTTTCACCCATATACACGTACATGTATGTGTAGGACTTCTGGACTACTGAACAATGTACATGTTAACGTGTAGGGTATTTCATTTGATTGGTTAAACTTCACAATATAAAGTTCATACAAAAGTTTCTATAATTTTTTTTTTTTTTAGGGGGGGGGGG
>CALNVZ010000641.1:22732809-22767224 GCA_940671915.1 Paracentrotus lividus
CGGTCTATAAATAGTTGATTAATCAATAAGAATTTTGGACAGCAAAAAAATAGAAGCTTTGCCGGGCTAAATTTTCTTTCAGCAATGTATATGTTACATATGTACACGCTAATCATGAACATTAATGCTAAGAGTTGGGAGGCCTTTAAATAGCTTTCACTTCTCCTGTGCGGCAGTCTCAAGCTGCTGTGAGCGGGGCTTGCTGATGTCAGTAGCGAGGTTGGAAGTGTAACTTCCTTCTGTATACTCATTGCAATTAAATCAAACAGCTGCGTGCTTCTACCAGACAAAGTTTGGAGATACTCGCTTTAGTTTGATGAGGGGAAATGACTGCAAGTATTTTAAAGGAGGAGTCCGGCTGAATTGAAAAAGTTTTGTAAAATCAAGTAAAATTCATCAAGCAGCAACACAGAAAATTTCATCAAAATCGGTATCGAAAAATAACCAAAGTTATTGCATTTTTAGCGTCTTGATTTCTTTTGTGTAAAACAGTTCTTTGGCGAATTGTGTCATTTGTCTCATCTGTGAATATTTGAGATATTCAAATGCAGCAAACTTGATCGAGTGTCACCAGTCCCCTACTTTGTGGTGGTAATTTTATTATTATGACAATCCTATTTATCTCATTTTTTTCGATATATTGCGTTATACAGAAAGAATTCTGTCTCCTCATACTGAATAAGTTAAGCAAGCACTTGTTGAACCTTTGAAATCCATTCCACAAGGATTAATCCATGTTTTTATGTTCCTTGGGTCAGAAAAATCTTGCATTTAACTTGGTATTTCATACAATTTAACAATGACAAAGAAAGTAGGGGCACTGAGGACAATTCATCCAGTTTGCCAATTTTGAAGAAACTGTTTCCTAAAAATTCAAATACCTTAAGAAATTTCATTAACTTTGCCTATTTCTTATCCGATTCTTTGATGAATTTTCCAGTGTTCGTGCTTTCTTCAATTTTACTTTATTTTTCTGCGTATAATGCAAACTTCCAAGCGCCGGATGAGTCCCTTTTAAAGCCTTTCATGAATTTGGTTGCTTTACTCAGCTCGAGTCAGTTCTGCTATTTACCCTTACATTGTACATGTACATTTGCTACATGTTGCACACAGTTTTAATGACCCTGGGTTGGCATTTCAATCAAGTGTCGTCGCTGTACATGTATAAGTTAGATAACATCTCAATTAAATGGACTGGTGATCAGTTCTTACCATTGTATGCTAAATATTGAAGATTTTGATCTTGGACCAGAAGACATGTCTCCAGTCATTCATAACTTTACAACACGACGTTTGCTGAAACAGCAATGATGGGTATGCACCAGGTGGGTATCACTACTACATACAATGTTACAATCCAGCGTGGGGTTGGGACTTATAAAGAAGCTAAATTGCAAATTTATGAGCCCAATTAAAATATTGCCGAATTAACTTATAATTCAAAGATTGATGTCGGGCGTTACATTTCAATACAATTTTGCTATGGTTCATCAAGATAAAAAAAAACATGGCCTGGTTAATTCTCAGATCAGTTCTAATTGGATCAGATTACTGTAACTTACATGTAAGTGTAGTTGTGCATATTTTTCTAAACTTTGTTCTGACAGGGAACAGCCATCAGCCTATGAGATCTACAGAAGTCAATATTGCTGCTATAATTTGCCTTTTGACGAGGAAAGAATGGGCTGCAATGGATCCCGAGTGGCTACTCGTATCTATAGCTCTCCCCTTCTTCCTCGGTAATTAACTGTGAGTACTGCTGAGAATCGATAAGGTACTTTGCAGTAACACTGCCCACTGATATGGTTATAGGGCCTAGCACTGTAACACCTTGTATAGCTTATATCACCATTATATATTCGTAAAAGTTATAAGTATATAAAAACCCTCCCATAACTGATGATACTTCAGGTAAGATACTATTTGTTGTTTTTGTCATTTCAATACTACATGTTTAAGGGGACGGTACCCACGCAATACAGAAAATATACAAAAACAAAGCAACAATAATACGTTGTACAACACTTAACAGGCAGCAACGAAAAGTACGTGACAACACTTTAGCCATCTCCTCCATTGGTCCACCACCAAGCTTCCAAGTGATCACTATCAAAATAGCTTGGGTATTTTAGTATTTCACGAGCATTGTCAAGAGAATATAACTATTGTTCAAACGGAGGGTTATAGATAGAAATTATCAAGAACTAGACCTACTCCACACTAACTACACTACCTTAATCAGCGTGATCTCCAACCAACAAAACAGACAAAAAAAAAATTAAAAAAAATCTCTCTCGGGGGGGGGGGGTTATAACAGTGATTAACAATAAGAAATTTGGACAGAAAAATAGAAGCTTTGGGGCAAATTTTTTTTCAAGCAATGTATATGTACATATGTACAGTATCATGACAAATGCTAAGAGTTGGGAGGCCTTTAAATAGCTTCACTTTCTCCTGTGGGCAGTCTCAAGCTGTGTGAGGGGCTTGCTGATGTAGTAGGAGGTTGGGAAGTTACTTCCTTTGTATACTCATTGCAATTAAATCAACAGCTGGTGCTCTACCAGACCAAAGTTTGGAGATAGCTCGCTTTAGTTTGATGAGGGGGAAATGATGAAGTATTAAAGGAGGAGTCCGGGCTGAAATGAAAAAGTTTTGTAAAATCAAGTAAAATTCATCAAGCACAACACAGAAAATTTCATCAAAATCGGTATCGAAAAATAACCAAAGTTATTGCATTTTTAGCGTCTTGATTTCTTTTGTGTAAAACAGTTCTTTGGCGAATTGTGTCATTTGTCTCATCTGTGAATATTTGAGATATTCAAATGCAGCAAACTTGATCGAGTGTCACCAGTCCCCTACTTTGTGGTGGTAATTTTATTATTATGACAATCCTATTTATCTCATTTTTTTCGATATATTGCGTTATACAGAAAGAATTCTGTCTCCTCATACTGAATAAGTTAAGCAAGCACTTGTTGAACCTTTGAAATCCATTCCACAAGGATTAATCCATGTTTTTATGTTCCTTGGGTCAGAAAAATCTTGCATTTAACTTGGTATTTCATACAATTTAACAATGACAAAGAAAGTAGGGGCACTGAGGACAATTCATCCAGTTTGCCAATTTTGAAGAAACTGTTTCCTAAAAATTCAAATACCTTAAGAAATTTCATTAACTTTGCCTATTTCTTATCCGATTCTTTGATGAATTTTCCAGTGTTCGTGCTTTCTTCAATTTTACTTTATTTTTCTGCGTATAATGCAAACTTCCAAGCGCCGGATGAGTCCCTTTTAAAGCCTTTCATGAATTTGGTTGCTTTACTCAGCTCGAGTCAGTTCTGCTATTTACCCTTACATTGTACATGTACATTTGCTACATGTTGCACACAGTTTTAATGACCCTGGGTTGGCATTTCAATCAAGTGTCGTCGCTGTACATGTATAAGTTAGATAACATCTCAATTAAATGGACTGGTGATCAGTTCTTACCATTGTATGCTAAATATTGAAGATTTTGATCTTGGACCAGAAGACATGTCTCCAGTCATTCATAACTTTACAACACGACGTTTGCTGAAACAGCAATGATGGGTATGCACCAGGTGGGTATCACTACTACATACAATGTTACAATCCAGCGTGGGGTTGGGACTTATAAAGAAGCTAAATTGCAAATTTATGAGCCCAATTAAAATATTGCCGAATTAACTTATAATTCAAAGATTGATGTCGGGCGTTACATTTCAATACAATTTTGCTATGGTTCATCAAGATAAAAAAAAACATGGCCTGGTTAATTCTCAGATCAGTTCTAATTGGATCAGATTACTGTAACTTACATGTAAGTGTAGTTGTGCATATTTTTCTAAACTTTGTTCTGACAGGGAACAGCCATCAGCCTATGAGATCTACAGAAGTCAATATTGCTGCTATAATTTGCCTTTTGACGAGGAAAGAATGGGCTGCAATGGATCCCGAGTGGCTACTCGTATCTATAGCTCTCCCCTTCTTCCTCGGTAATTAACTGTGAGTACTGCTGAGAATCGATAAGGTACTTTGCAGTAACACTGCCCACTGATATGGTTATAGGGCCTAGCACTGTAACACCTTGTATAGCTTATATCACCATTATATATTCGTAAAAGTTATAAGTATATAAAAACCCTCCCATAACTGATGATACTTCAGGTAAGATACTATTTGTTGTTTTTGTCATTTCAATACTACATGTTTAAGGGGACGGTACCCACGCAATACAAAAATATAACAAAACAAAGCAACAATAATACGTGTCAAACTAACAGCAGCAACAAATACGACAACATTTAGCCATCCTCCTCCATGTCCACCACCAAGCTCCAGTATCACTATCAAATAAGCTTGGTATTTTATATTTCAAGATTGTCAAGAATATAACTATTTCAAACCGAGTTATAGATAGAATTATCAAGAACTAGACCTACTCACACTAACTAACTACCTTAACATCGTGATCCAACCAACAAAACAAGACAAAAAAAAAATTAAAAAAAATTCAATGCCAATGTAACTGATGTGATGACACTCGTGAACGAACCGATCCACAGGTGCCCCACGCCAGGCCGGTAGTTCCTCCAAACTACCCCGCCTCCACTCCGGTAGCTAATCGTCTACCAGTGGACTTCGTTTCCATTCATTGAGGAAATAAAAATGTGACAAAATAAAACTCACCGCATTTTTAAATTCGACATGAAGGCATCTTCCGTTATTTCGTCAAGGAGAACAAAATCTCCTTTTCCAAATTGAGCGCTCTCCTGGTGAGCCATGACGGTCTACATCCAAGTTTATTCCAGCTTTTTGACAGGGATTTTCGTGTCTCTGTTAAATCATTTCAGCGAATACAAATGAAAGGCGAGCCGATATGATCTATGAAGAAATCAGCTGATCGGCCGTTACAGAATTTAGTCTGAAATTGCAAACCGCTTGACGATGCTACGGACAACCAAATTAAAAAATTCGCAAATAAAAAGGCATTTTGCAGTATGCCATTATCTCCCGCATGCTTTTAAATTGAAAGTTATCTAACTTCTTTGGTCATGCATCTGATGATAGATTTAGTTGTTGTTTTTGGTTGTTTTTTTTTTAATAAGTATCTGTGTGCATTGTGTTATGTTTACTTCCATCGATGCGGTTTAGATTTGCATCTACGTGTATGACAATGAAGTCATTGAGCCGTCATACTGACTATTCTTTTCTTTATCGATTTGTATTTCCTTTTTTTTCCCTCTTGATCTCCAGTTGACTATTATTGACTGATATACAGCGTATTGAATTCCATTGTGACCACGAATTTTCGTTTTAAGTGAGATATGAAAATAATAAATGAGTCAGCTATTACAACTTTCCAATGCTGCTTCCTGAAAGGAGAATGAAACCCTTCACATGTTCAAAGAACACCCTACAGAGAAACGGATTAATGAGAGTTTAACAATAAAAAAGTTATATGATAACTTCCAGAATATTTAGTTTCTCTCTCTCTCCTTCTCTCTTTCTCTTTCTATTTCTCCATCTTCTTCACTGTATATTTATATATCTCTTTCTGCATAAATAATAGGCCCATCTTTCTTTATCTCCCTCCCTCTTCCTCCATCCATCAACTTCACTGTTCATTTTACACCCCATCTATCTCTTCATCTATAATGCACTGAATCTTCATTTCCTATCTTTTCATGATTGTGTCTCATTCTCTCTCTTTCTCCTTCTAATTCACTGTATTATTTTTCCATCTTTAGACCGCCCCCTCTCTCTCCGTCTACTTTTACTGTACAATTTTATATTTCTCTCCATGAATGTCGACTGTGGGGGGGGGGGAGGGGGATGGTTGGGATGCATCCCCCCCAATAATTTCGGTGGGGGGGGGGATGGTGTGTACAATCACCCCCCCCCCAATATTTTGATATCAATAAAATAAAATATATATTATTATATGCATATAAATCTACCCATTACAAATTCGTTATCATATAAAACACTTTTATGACATTTTAATATTATTCTGCATATCTCTGACATTCAAAAATCTAAAATTTTCTCACTCTTTCGTTAATCTTCCTCGTATGTGCCTGATATACTTTAGTAATCATGTAATACACAATACACCGTGTAGAATGGAAGCGCAGATGTTCGTTACTAGTTCGGATACGCAAGTTGGGAAAAACAAGAAGGGACAAACGAACTGAGAGCACATTCTAAGGATTCGAGTGAGTAATCCAGGTGAGAGAGGTTTGAGGCGGATGGTGGGAAGTGCCCTAGGTGTGGGCGAAGTAGTGGGACACGGTGCCGTTTCGAGTATAGGGTAATGGAGGGGTGACGTGAGGAGGTCGATGTGAGTGAGTGGTGATGGTGTGCCCTGCATATGAGCATTCGGCGCGACGGATGGTGGGTTTGTAGTTGAGGAGGGGTTAAGGAGTGTTAGAGTGGAGAATGTGAAATTGAGGTGCTGGCAGGTGGGTGCGTGACAGCGTTAGTCGTCGGGCTGCTTGGCATCGACAAAGGTGAGATGCATGGTTGTGGTGTACTGCTTGGGATTAGCGCGTATGTGGATTTATTGAGGATGGGTTGGAGTCAGCGTGGTGTGTCCACTCGGGGTGTGTGCTGCCGGGGGCTTAATTATGCGCCGGCTTCTGGTATTTCAAGATTATGGTCGGGCTGAGCGTCTGTGGGTGGGGGGAGTGGTGGTGGTGAGGTTGGTGCGTTCTGCGCGTTGTAGAGAGGTTTGCGTGAGGTGATAGGGATGCGTGGTGGTAGAGTAAGTAGTATTGGCATGGAATGGTAGTAGGTGAGGATGTGTTTCGTAGGGCGTTACGGGCGGGTGTCTGCGGGCGGGTGGCGTGGTGTCGATGGATAGGTGGTGGAAGTAATGGATAGGGCGTGGCGGTGTCTTTTTGAGCTTTGTTCACGGGGGCTGATCTAGTGCATGTATTTGGTAGACGGTACGAGTAGGTACCGGTTTGTAATAGAAGCATGCAAGCGGCCCGTGTCGTCCGCGTTTCGAAGGGGCTCTGGGGCCGATGGAGGGCTGAGCAGAGGGTATTTTAGGGGTTGGTGTTTCATTGCAGAGTCGGACTTATGATGGATGAAGTAAGTTCGCTGGGCTGCGGGGGGGCAGAGACGGAAGATTGGCGCGTGGGTGGGTGGCGGCTGGATGAGTTGCGAAGGTCGTGGCGCGGCATATTTAGTAGAATTTGCGGTTGTGGTGGCATTACGCATGATGGTTCCGGCTTCTAATCACCAGTTATAAACCCTTAGCCCTCCATCAATTTTGCGCTTATAGTCAGTAACGCTACAAAATACCATGTTTGAGTTCAATAATTATTGAGAAAATTTTAGCTCGCGCTTCCGCGCGTCGCATTAAACCCCTTATAATTTCGACGATATATACTAGTAGGTCGCCTACTCATATGCATAATAATGTGCACGTGTGTATATCTATAGACATACCATCAATGATGGCCCTTTAAAAAACAGATAAAGCCCCTTCCCCCGTTTCACGTTCGCATTATTCTACAATATATGTCCCATTTCATGTATGTCACTATTTTGAGAAAATTTTCAGCTCGCGCTTCGCGCTCGCATTATGAATTTGAAACATATGTACTAATAGATACTCAATATGCATATATCTGTATCCATTACATCACATGGCCCCCTTTAACAAACCAGTTAAAGCCCTTCCTCGTTTCACGCTCGCATTATGCTACAAATGCCCCATTTTGTGTCACTATTATTGAGAAATTTTCAGCTCGCGCTTCGCGCTCTGCATTATACAATACATTTGTTTGCATATTTATATGCATGTGTGTATACAAGCATTACCCCACCCCCAACAATATACCATCGTATATGTGTCACATTGAGAAAAGAGGAAATACTCGACGATACACCGGCCAATCGCCAAAACAAATCGACACCGGTTGTTTTCTCTCTCTCTCTTTTCTATCTTTCCCGCCCCCACAGTTCTTTCTTTATTCCACACCTTACATGTTTACTGTCTTCCTCTCTTTCACTATACACTGTAAAAAAAAAAAAAAAAAAAAAAATACTGTATAGTGTTTTCCAGTAAATTACTGGCAACTCTGCTGCACGGTAATTTACCATAATTGTCTCTATTAGTATGCTTCTTTCAACAGTAAATTAAAGTAAATTACTGAAAATTCCCACAAGATACAGGAAACTACCGTCAAATATGCTGTTATTTACTCTTCAGCAGAGTTGGTAGTATAATTTACTGTCAAAAGCTACAGCATTTTATTTTTTTATTTTTAAACAGTGTATCTTTCTTTATGCTGCCTTTCTGTTATAACATGTTCAATCGACTAATTTACAATTTTTCATACATAAATAATACATTTGATATTCATCAAAAACATAATTATACCCTTGGGGAAAAGGACTCATAATTTATTACTCAAAGATATAAACGTAATTACCATTTTACACCAAGGCAGCATTTTAAAGACTTATCCTCGTAGCTATTCATGATTTGGAAGGCTTTCGAAAATAATCAACAGTTATCAATGCAAAATGCAATAGAATCTAGAATTATCGTAAATAAATATTAAATTAAAACAACTATCCATTCATACGAACTGAAACTATTTATAATAGGCTGATATCTTTCCCGATTATTGTTTGTCATCTTCTATGAACCATAAAAAACTGTTATTTAATGCTGCAACATAATGCACAAGAATGTGCAATAAATACATTTTTCACTACTTTTAATAAAACAATTTCCATCCAAGAAAATCAGGTCAAGTCTGATTTCGTTTCATTATCAGGTTGTCACTTTTTGGTGTTGTTGTTTTTTAATCATGTATTCTTTTAATAGATGGCGCTGTTGTAGTTTCATGTTACGGATTGTTGAATAAACCTTACATTTGTAGATTTGGGTATGAGCTCTTGTAAAACTTTTTGGAAATAGCCTGTACTCTATGATCTAGCACCAGGATTTGAATATCGTACATATCTTTTCTGAAACAACTAAAATTACAAAACAAAGATGAGAGACATTTCCCACAGATCCAAAATAATTAAAAGAAACAAAAATAAAACATGTTGAGTTGGATAAAATATATTGATAATTTTGAAATATACTGTACTAGTATTTGAAAATACAATAGTCCGTAACATTTCAAATCTTTATTGTGTTTAACAAGTTGCTCTAAACGCCAATAAAATTGGATAGTGTACTGTTAACAGTACACTTAATAAAATTGGATAGTGTACTGTTAACAGTACACTATCCAATTTTATTGACGTTGATGAAATAATTATGTAGTAAAAACTTAATCAAAGTATGGCTTGCTTGTAGAAAGACTGACGAGAGCTGGCGCGCTCACACTTCTCAGAAACATGTTATTGCTAGTATTGTTATTGGTCAGTGGATCAGCTATTTCCTCCACTGTCTCCTCTGCGGCGGCCAGCCGTTTGTATGACATGCTTGTTCTCGAGATAAGCTGAAATACAAAGTTAACAAAATAAATAATAATAATACTAAAATAAAATTAAAAGTTACCATTATTTCCGAGTCAATAAAATGAAGTATTGCCCCCAGAACTAAATACCAACTAACAAGATTCAAATGCGACTTGGCTGATAAAATTATATGTCATAGGAAAATAATAATAATACAAAAAACAATAATAAAACGATATAAAAAGTGTCGAAGAATAAGTTTTTGCTTAGGTCTTGGGTAGGAGTTTCTGTTTTATGAAAAATCTTTTTACACAAACTTTTTATTATAAAAGGCAAAATGTATACTTTTATTGCTATGGTTGGGAATTTTTAAGGTAATTTATTGGAAAAATATTTTGGACAGCCCCCACCTCCATACAAAAAGTGGCCCAACGTGTCCAGTGAGTTGCCCAGTGGATAAAGAGTAGTATAAAACCATGGACTCGGAAATGGACTCGGAAAAACATATGAACAAAATTATATAAGAGGTTTGATGCATGACCAATATCAAGAAAACTCTCCCCTTTCAATGGGAATTGATGCGAATTGGGAGTCATAAGACTGCGGTCTCTCTTTTTTGAGGCGAGATGTGCATAAGTGTTTTTAAAGGCATGCTATTAAAAAAAATATAACCACTTAGAAGAATATATTCTCAACATCATGCGTCCATCCGAAATGAGCGCAAATAACGTATCATTTTAAAGCCTCGGTCTTATTTGAGCTTTGCTTAGAACCTCAAACTGAGAGACTATGTATATCTGCACAGAATTTGGTCATATGGGAGGGTCGCAGAAGCCATGTTCATGTTGCCACAAAAAATATGAACAAAAATAAAATAAATAAATAAAAAACAAAACAAAAAATAATTTTAAAAAATGGGCGCATGCGTCATGCGCCCCCGTCTGGATATGCCACTCCATAAAGCCTTACCTGTTCCGTGTCTGAGGACTTCTTAGCACACCCTGGTTTTACGATGATGCAGACAATGAGTGAAGAACTGGAAGCTATCAACTCAATGATGTATAGGAAGACAAGAACAGCATCGATCAAAACACGATATACCTGTAATATAGAAAAAAAAAAGGAGAATAGGGATTATATATTATTCTATACTATATATTATTCTACAAAAATTAGGAAGAGGATTCGGGAACCGAATGAATAAAGGTAGGGAAATCATTCAGCGGGAACACCTGGGGGTGATTCACTAACGGCTAAAATCAATCCCAACCTGGATAAAATCAATTTTTATGATCAATAGCCACGTTACAGTTGTTTATAGGTCTAAATTTGAAATTAATTTTAACTGTTAGTGAATCACCCCCCCCCCCCCCAGGATCCGCATGGAGGGGGAGGGGAAGTTAAGAGGGGATGGATTGACGTAGAAAATGAATGCGATGAAATGAAGAAGTGGGTCCTCGATGAGAGAAGAAGAAGAAGAAAAAAAAAAATAGGTAGGAGCATAAAAAGCAAACGTTTCAAAACCCCATTACAAGAGGGTCTGGAGCAGCAGTGAAGATGGGAGGTGGGAGGGATGGACGGAGATGAAGAGGTGGGGGAGACGGACATAAAAAAAGGGGGGATGTGAATAATAAAGCGGGTATCTCATTGAGCAGCGAACGTTTGCGAATGTTTACTACCTTTTTCTTTTCATAAGCAGCAAATTATCATCGGTCTATCAAAGGAGTTGATTAAGGGTTTCTCTTTAAAATTTTGTCATACAGGGTTCGTAAGAATCGCAAAGAGCCACAGATGATTTTAAAAATGTGTAAAGTTTAATTGCGATAGTACAAATAATTGTTTCCGAATTTTTGCGATTATTTGCAACTCTTTTCGAACCATGACGAATTCTAACGAGCCCCCACCCCGAACAAAATTAAACAAGAAATTGTTATACATTCGCAAGCATGCATTTGCAGATGTCAAAGAAACGTCGCATATATTCGCGTACATTCGCGTTCATTCGCCGCTCAGTGCTTGATGAGCTGGAGAATGGATGAAGGAAGAGTGAATGGTTCGTTTTCTTACCGATATTCGACAATCTGATGAAAACACTGATGGTAACGGTCTACAATCTGACTCGAGCTGGCCGTCTTTGAAGATGAAGAAAGCGAAGACGACACAAAAGACTAACGAAAGCAGAGTCGACAGTGATGACAAAACTATTAACTTCTTAATCTGTAGTTTGTTACAAAGGAAAAGAAATTCAAGATCATTATGAAACATGATTTTCTTTTCCCCAACAAAATAAGACTCTAGACCTATTCATAACACAGCTATCATTGTTGTATACGGGTTTCTATTAAATCAAATTAGATCAAATCAATATAAAATATAGACGTTTTGATTATGATTTATATCAATATATTAACAACGCCCAAAATGTTTGTATTTTTGGAATCTCTATGACAAAAACGACAAAATAAATAATAACGTGAATGAATGGAAAATATTGTGTGTGTGTTGAATCATTGCAAACTTTAACCAAACACCACAAACTCATTAACATGCAGATTAATGATGACACTTACCAAAGAAGGATTTCGTAATTGTTGATACGTCAGCAACCCTGTGAAACTAGTTGGTAAGAAGAACTGAAAGAAGAACAAAATATGAGAGTAAGATAAAAAATACAGGAGCTGTGAACAGCAACATAAGAAACATGTTGTATCAATACCTAAATTAATATAAAAAAGGTATGAAACTTCCTGATCATTATATAATTAATGTGAAACGCGCATTTACAGGAGTTTAATTATCATATGATTATATTGCCAATGTTCACTATCTCGTGTGTTAGATTTTGATAATCATTGTTTATAGAACCAGAATGATAATAAATATCAATGTTGCCTAATATGATACATATTACTATTATTACTATAAAGCCCTGTGGACATTATCACCGTTCTACTTCTACTTCTTTTTCGTTTCCCCTTCTCCTTGTTTTACTTCTTGTTCTTGATCTCCTTGTTCCTCTTGAAATAAATTATGCCAAGAGAAACAAAAGGATCAACAACAAGTAGTTGGTTGGTTAGTTGGTTTTATTTCTGTAAAATAAAAATCATATACAATTACATATAAGTATAAACATAATATCAAGATTAAAATACGGCTGGTAGCCCATTTCAGCTGCAACTTATATTGTTGCTGCTGGTCTTCCAAGAGGCCAGTTGCAGCACTTGCGATGACTTCTCTGCTAGTGTATTAAATAACCTCTTGCTGATATGTTTTGAAATACTTTGCATAAAGGTCCTATCTCTCTGACCGCGGGACTAGTTCACGACTGGTAAGCGACTCGATTATTCGCTATTCGCGGAGACGTCTCCTGGAGATTCTCCGGGGAGGCATGGAAAATTCAAACATGTTCGATTTTGGAGACATTTCCAGTCTCGAGCAGGACTAATTTTGTGAACCACTGGGTAGACTAGGGAGATCAAGAAGACGTCTCGGCATGATTCTTGCGACTTCTAAGCGAATCGGTTGGGGAAGTCGCGGAGACCGTGAGTCATTTTTGTCTCCCAGTCGCTGCGATGTGTCCACATGTAAAGTTGGCGCTTAAACGGCCAATCTCACTCACGGAGACGTCGCCGCAACTGCTGCGACTGATCGGTCGTTGAGTCCAGAAGACAGAATGGAATCTTGCGACGTCGCCGTGATTTGCTTGTAATAGACCAGTTTACTAACATATTCAAAATTTATGCATCCTCTTTCCTGGCGACATATAGTAACAAGGTATTCAAACACCTGTAATAATAGAATAAACTTCTATACATGGAATCCAGTTTGCATACATTAGTTGTAGTTGTTGATATGTCAGACAAGCCTCTGGTAAGCTCTCAGGTTGTCAAGAACAACATTTGTTTAAAAAGTATGCATAAAATTTGAATATGTTAGTAAACTTTCTATTGGAAAAGTCTCCAAATTTAGTTTAAAAAAAAAAATAATAAAAATAAAAAAAATCTTTGATTTCGTGTGACTTCCTGTACACTCAACATACATTGGTGCAACTCCGGTGACTCGAGTCGCAAACTAGTCACGAACTAGTCTCGTAACCAATGAGAGATAAAACTTGAACTTACGAAGATTGGACTCCAGATGGGGATAGCAAGATAAGACATGTAGCTCTTCGATACAACGCCAAGGATACCCATGAAGATAAGGAGGAGAGAACAAAACCCATGAAGGAGGGAAATATTCTGAGAGAGAGAGAGAAAAAAAAGAGAAGAAAATATCATGTGAGATATAACATTTATGATGGATTGCTAACATAATTCTGTTAAATTGTTATAGTGAGAGCATGTTGTGATTATTTGAGAGATTGATTGATTATGATTATTATAGGATAAAACGCTTTGAAGGTCATGATAGGACATGTAGTAAAGGGGGGGGGGTAGAGGGTGTGGGACTTTTTTTTCTTCTAACAGAACAATGCATGCATCAACAAAAACAGTTTTTGACATTTTAACAGTGATATTGAAACATCAATAATGTTGACATTTTAATTTCATTCGTTGATCATGCAATCAGACGCGAATTAAGATTCCTTACAGTGCATGCCATTTTTAAATCTCTTAATTATTTACTTATTTTAGGAACTTTTTCTACTTTTCAGTAATGTAAAAGGATCTGCGTCTGCCATTAAAACGAAGATCAAAATTAACTACTATTGGCATTTTAGACGATTCTAGTCTTGACTGCAAATGGCCTGAAGGATGTCTTTTTTTTTTTATTTTTTTTTTTTAAATGAAATATTATAAAATGTTTTCGTGATGCATTTACATTGCTCAGTGACGAGACTTTTCCCCAACCTGCCATGATATTCAGGATGTAAATCATTTGCTGAATATAATGTTTGTAATTTTCATTCTAAATTTAGAAACACAAATTATTACTAGTACGTAAACATGCAACATTATGGCTAGGGACTCTGAAAGGAAGTATTTTTACCAAAAAGATTTTTTTGTTAATCCTACCCTTAATACGATGTTGATGTTGGTTGTCGCAGCAACCCTCGATGCCCACGATCTCCAAGACGATGTCGACATGCTGTAACTATGAACAAACATTTGCCTTTCACCGTCATTGGCCCCCGACATAGCAGCAAATCCATTTGATTTATTGTTCGCTTGAGAAAATTCACCCAGTCTTTCTGAAATATCGACATCACTCTCGTCTTCCTCCTCCTCGTCATTCTCGTCAACAACGATGACATTACTGTCATCGTCGTTTACTATAACTGTCCTACTCTTGATTCGTGTGTCATTTTCGCTATCACCATCCATGCCATTGTCGGTAGCTATGTCCTTTTGTGATTGCTCTTTCGGCATTGGTTGGCCTTCTGCCACCGTGTCCGTCTGCGCCATGGTCAATGAGTTCGAAGTCGACTTCGTTCTTCTCCCAGTGTTATAAGCTGTTTTGTGTCAGTGGAGTAATTGATCCTCTGTACAGTCAGATTAAACAGTCAGATTCGGCGCTGGAACAGGATCCGCCGGATGATTGGGTTCAAAATAACCGAATCCGTCGGAAACTAAATCCGCCGCTACACCTGACGTTAAAATAGAAATTAAAAAGTTTGAATTAAGTTTTAATGATCAAACACACCCACTTACACAAACATCTCTACAGAAACCTGCCAATAAAATGGAACAAATTCCTCGCGCTTTGAAAATGACAAAATTAACTCTCTTTATAATTCGAACATCGGAATGTATATTATATCAAATTGTGATTACGGTGAGGTCGTTTCCTCCTCTTTCCAATCTTTAAAAATATATTTATTGTTAATTTAGATATGATTTGGTATGGCTGCTCTGTATTTGCATAGTAACAGTCTGCTGGTGTTATTTGAAATCGTTAGTGTCGATTGAAGGGCATAAACCATGCCCATTGATTTTAAACAAAAGTTCAGTTTGAGTAAATTGTTAATTCTTTGATTAGAAATTGAGGATGTTTTCGCTGTAATCATTCTTCTGTGACACTAGAGCTCTTTACAGATCCGCGAGGAAGGAAAATGATTTAAAAAATTTAAGTGGAGGGTATGTGTCAAATTAAAAATCGTAATAATAAAGGTTTATCGTAGATGCATTCCAATTTTTTGAAAATCATTTTTAAAAATGAAACACGAAGCTATACCATTATTTTACTTCTTTTACATACCTGTATATTGCTTGTTCACTAATATTAGATTATGAAAACAGAATGATGACTGAAAACATTTTCAACGTGAGCTATACAATACGTAGAACCATAAGCGTCATGACTTGTGTATAAATTACTGATTTAAATCACATTGTAACTATATACTATTGTTAGAACTCTCGGCATTTAGAGGAAGACATAGAACCAAAACCAACCAAAAGGCCATGGCCATATATCATTTGATCTATCTCCCAAAACAATGAATGCTTTGTACAGCGATGACTCATGTGAGACTATAAGGTGAACGACAAATCACAACTATCTGTTGGAAAAGTAATAAAAATACCTAACATACCCCCGGTGATCATGAATTTATGGATGAATTGTAACTGAGGAAAAGCGGTAATCCTACATCAAAACCCAAACTCTAAAAAAAAAATAATAATAATAATAAAGTATTTTGCAATATCAACGTAGGAATTACGTCTGCAGGTAGAAAATTTGTGAATTTTAGTATAAACTTATTCGATTACAGGATCAGGTATGCCTTATTCATTACATCATATAATATCACGTGTTTAAGTATGCTTTTACCGCCAAGTATGGCAAATGCTAAATAATTTCTCAGGATTAAACTTGAATCCATTATTTCATTTCATATTAATGACCCTAATTTCAAGAATATAAACTAAAGAAAGACAATGTTTCTATTTTTGCATGTTTTCTAACAGAGTAAATTTCCAATTAATGTACACACAAAATTATGACTTGTGAATGCAAATGTATCAGCTTCTGGTAAATTTATCACTGCCTACGTCATTGTACCATAATTTGTTTTATTTCAAGTCGATTGAGGTTTTATCCATGTCATCTGAAATCTCAATCGCTAAAACGTTTACCAGTGGCGAACCCAACATAATACATATAGGATGCGTTTGAATTAAGTTTGAATACTCCCAAAACATAATTGTATTAATTCCTTTTGCAGGGGTCTACTTTATATGTGGCTGACCCCCCCCCCCCCCTCTCACCCATGCCCATGTGAGGTGGTGTCATAATTATTTCTTTTTTCAGACAAGCAATGTTAAATGAGAAAATGGATATGATTTCTCACAACTGAAATCTCTCTGGGAGAAGTCAACATTATATACTTAGCCATGTCACATCAGTGACACCAACCCCAAACCAAACAAAATATTACATTCCCACGAATGGCAATGGGTCAAATTTTTTCTAAAAGTTGCTGAGTAGCAAAGACAACAGTATTGAATTGACAAATTCAGAAATTTCAAATTAATTCTTTTGTATTCTATTGTTTTATGAATATCTTATGTATTCTATTGTTTTTATTTCTTATGTATTTCTTTGTTTTTGTCATTTTTTATGCTTGAGAAATGTATTTTGATCAATATAAAGACAAATTTAATCAATCAAAAGGCTCAGAAGGCACAATTATCAGTGTTACAAATGTATAAAGAAATTTAGAAAAAAGCAGCATTTTGTACACAAATGCATGCAAAATGACGATTTTCGTTCAATTTAGGCCTGACATGCGATTACGTAATGTTGCGTAACGCAACAACGGAGAATCCGATTTTTTCGAACTTGGTGTCAAAATTTGCGAGACACTTGAAAGAAAAAGGCGTAAAGCGCCGGGTTGCGATTCGCGGCGGTTGTGCGGCAGTCGCGGATTTCGTACAGGGGGGGGGGGGGGGGGGTCAAATTGAAACCCCCCAGTCTGAATAGGGTTAATGGTCCAGACCATCTCCTGTTCATCTGGAGTGAAACCTAGATCATCCATGGCTTCTTCAGAACTTAGGCCAATGAATACAATTTACGCAATGATTTATCTACCAGACCAATATACTAAATATTCTAGTCAGCAACGGGTAACTATAGGCTACTTACAAGATGTACAGTATGATAGCAGCTACCATAGTCCAGACAGTCATCTGTTCATCCGGAGTGAAACCTAGATCTCTAATGGCTTCTTGAGTACTTGGGCCCATGAATATGACTTGAATGGGGGTGTACATGTATGATACCTTTTGCAATACCTACCAAAGACCAGGTTATCCTGGTTCTCAGTAGCAATGGTTTAGGTTACTTACGAGATGCATGATAGCTGCTACCATAGTCCAGACTGACTTCTGTTCATCCGGAGTGAAACCTAGATCTCTAATGGCTTCTTGAAAACTTCAAGAACACAACAAATACAATTTTCATATTGATTCATCTACTAGACCAATTTTTCTTGGTTCAGTTACTTACGAGATGCATGATAGCAGCAACCATAGTCCAGACTATCTTCTGTGCATCTGGAGTGAAACCTAGATCCCTCATGGTTTCTTGAGGACTTGGGCCAATGAATACAATTTACATATTGATTCATCTACTAGACCAATTTTCCTGGTTCAGTTACTTACGAGATGCATGATAGCAGCTACCATAGTCCAGACTGTCTTCTGTTCATCCGGAGTGAAACCTAGATCCCTCATGGCTTCTTGGGCTGCTTTATAATCCCTCCTGTCATGGCCAGCTTGTGAACCCTGGACAGAAATAGATTATGTAATGTAGAAGCAATTATCCTCTTTGTTATGCATATCTTGAAACTGTATGCTAGCTTCCCTTGTGACTACATGTATGTACTTAGGCCTGGTGCATGCAGTAGCGGACGCAGCCTGACGTCACACAATAAAAGTATTGGGCCAAAGCGTAAACATAATGGAGCCTCTTTTGTCCCAAGACGTTTGGGCCCGATAAATTATTCAATTCTGAGATCTTGGATCCGTGCCTGTGGGGGTGTTTCACCAAGTTATTTGTAAAGTTACGAATGAATATACGAATGACTGGAATATATTCTTGGGTGTATCTCATTCTCAATCATGTACATGTAGCACAAGAACTGATCAACAGTCCTTCGTAAAATTGTTCATAACTTTTGAACGACTTGCTGAAATGCTACCCTGAACCTAAGGACCCTGGCCTATTAAGTCAGAGGTGCTCTGATCAGCATTTTGAGGGTGATCTGTCCCATCACTGTATATGGAAGCTAACTTGTACAACTCATGTACATTATGGTGTAAATATTCATATAGTGAATTACAGTGCCATAATATTTGTAACTAAAATTAAAAATCTCAACTACATGTACATAAATATAAAATTAGATCTTGAAACTACACATTTCATATATCTTGAAACTACTATGTAATAATAAGAGTGTGTTCAATGTCCAGTTTCAAATTTATACGCCAACATGAATCATGATCCAAAACGCAATTACAAAACACAAACACAAACGCGATCAGCGGTGCACCGCTCAGTGTCAAAAATTCAAATCTGATTATATTTCCATCGTCTTTAAATTCCCCGCTCTCAAAAAACAAACGTCTTCTCCTTTTTTTCACTTGCACCGGAAACTTCCATTGCGAGAGCACATTTAAACACGTTTGAAAACTCAAAACTGTTCAGTGTCGCATTTCATTGCAATCGCGATGCTCAAGGTCGTAAAATTGAAGCTGATTGTGTTTCAAAACGCATCTTTTTCGGCGTTTAAATTTAAATTGAGATTTTAAACACGTTTACTTTTACGACCTGGGATGGGGGACAAAGAACACTCACTTTGTTTCTCTTTATATCAGCGTTTTGTAATTGCGTTTTGTATCATGATTCATGTTGGCGTATAAATTTGAAACTGGACATTGAACACACTCTAAGTATGCTAATTCTATTTGTTGGCCTATCTACATGAACCTTCTAAATTTGTGTTTGATGATATTTTATTCACTGTATCATGTTAGGTTTGCACATTGATTTAATATCTTTTTGTGAAACAATGTTAGCTTGTTAAACAAATTAATATGTCTTGCTATTATGGTCAATAAACATTTCCTATTATTATTTATATTTTAATAGCGAGGGATAATACGATCTGTTCTCCACAGCAAAACTTGTCTACAACAGCCACTCAAGGAAAACACAAAAAAGAGTGACCATTGCATAAAGACAGACAAAGCTCTACTGAAAGACAATAAATTTGACACATTTACTTAGACAAGTGGCGTTTGTAGAAATTTTTGCGACTGGGTTTAATTTGATTTAATATCTTCAAAACTATCGAACACTGAAAATCACTTTCATGGCAGGAAAAACATTATAAACGAAAGTGGTGCTGAAACAAGAGGTCAAGAGAAGGTAAAGACAATAAGGAACTTTCAAGGGAAATCCCTTAAAATTTGGCTTAGTAGGCGCTGCTGCACCAGCTCGAGCTAAAAAATAGCGCGCTAATTGGTAGATCGGGAAAAAACTAGAAAAAAAGAAACCGGTCCTGCATTAGCTCGAGCTATTTTAAAATTTCGTATTAACGATCTGACACGACCTTGAACAAACAAGCCCGATGTGTATTGCGCAACTGGTAACTACCGCTAGCGTATACACGCACAGGTGCACAATTTCATATTTATCTCGAGCTAGTGCAGCACCGCACAAAATAGCGTGCTATTTCGTACCAAAACCGCAAACCAGCTCGAGTTTTTTTGAAAAAACCTAGGATGACTCGGGCTGGGATTTCAACCAAATTAGCGAGCTATTTGACCGCAAAGCCAGCTCACCTTTGATCGGGCTAGTTCATCAGATCACAAATAGCGTGCTATTTAAAATAGCTCAAGCTAGTGCAGCAGCGCCTTATAAGGCAATATTTTTGGGAATCAGTGGGGAAGCTCTCGAGGCTTTTTGTAAAAAGATTAATTGTCAGACTTGGAAATAATTCTGTACATTATCCATTAGTCCTTCCCCAATTTATCTTTGTCTGACTTTAGAGTCAATATACGATTTATGAAACTATAAAAAGCAGAAACACATTGTATTGGAAACATAAATACTGTAACTTCTCTCTTTAAATAAAAAAAAGAAGACGAAACAAATCACTCCAATGCATATTTGTACTCTAGTTGACTACAAGTTTGTGCTGTTGACCAAATATGAAAGTAGATGGAAAGAGAAGTGAGAGTGGAAAAACCCTACAACAGTATACATGTACAACAAATAATTAGCAGATACTTTGAAAGGGATAAACACAATTGTGGGCAATTAAATTGAGATACATAACATGTATAAAATTAACAGCATTAAATTAATAATATACACAGAAATTATTCAACCACAAATAATCTACATAGAAATTCAAATCATAAGCCTGGATATTAATCCATTACTATGCACTTTAACCCTTTAACACCTAAACTGCCAGAGACTGCTTACTCACTAAACCGCCCCAAATCGCTCCTCTTTTATTCTGGCTATAGTCATGATAATATCAAAAATAAGTGATGAAACATGCCCATACTTGTTGTGCATAGCCCGTGGGATGTGTGCTGTCCGATATTCTGCACAAAATGTATGTTTTACAAGTATTTCTTTTTGAAACAGTGACCCTGATGCAAACACAGCAAAACCATTTCTGTTAGGGAGTAAGCTGACACTTTTCATGCAGTCTGTAGGTGCTAAAGCGTTAAAGTCTACTGACAGTACTTACATGTACATGTACATAAAAAGTACCATTTTAAAGTGCTACAATTTTTAAATAGACTACAAAACATGAAAACAAACTTTTCATAAAACATCATCACAACACTGTCACAAAGTAAGCCCGCAGGCAATCTAAAATCTTGCTGCTTTGCTTAACCCCCTTTGTGCCACCAAAACTAAAGGAAAAAATGTTTTGAGTATTAAGCATTAACACTTTCTTTCATAATCCCATTAGGAACAATTACATTCCATGAGACTAAGGTGAAAAATTATGGAAACTCTTCGCTTATAAAATGCAGCCATCTTCTTCCAAACACATTGTTCAACCAGGGAATTGTAACTAATTACAATGTCAACACTCAAACGATTGCACATGACTTCATTGCTATGGTGTGAAAGTGTTTCAATAAGAAAACATGTTTGGATTATGAAATGTTCACAATTGCCAATAGGTAAATATGATAGCCTTGCCATCAGGCTTATATCATGAAAGCTTTGTGATCATGTTTCATATGAAATGTTAGAATAATCCTATTACATACTGCATCTTCCTCTGAGACATTCTGTTGAATTAAAACAAAAGAAATACATTATACATGTACATTGGAAATTCAATTCAGGGAAACTGCGGACCTCCAGGAAGAACATCACCATTGTATTAATGATTCTGAATCTAGAGTGTTCCCTCCGTAGCATTTTAAGTATGTAGTATATATCTGTATTGCGTTGTATTATCTTATATCATATACCATGTTTTTTTTTATATTGAAAATAAAACCATACCATACCGAACTTTACTTTTGTATCAATATGCATTTAATAGAGCTCAGGGAAGGGCAGACAATAGGCCTAGCTGCTACATGTACAATGTAGTACATGTATGCCCTACTTATCACAGCTGGGTGGTGTTGCATAAAACTTTTTTTCTAACCTGAGTTTTCTCGGGTTAAAAAATGAGCTTATGTAGACCTGTTTCTCAGGTTATTCAACCGGAGATTTAAAACCCCCTAAAAAACGATTGCATAAATACTTTTGGAAATTGAAACTGAAACTTGAAGTGTTTATGCAATGGAAATAAATTTGGTATTTAATATTTTAACCGGAGTTTTCAGATTTTTACTTTAAAAAACTCAGGTTAAAAGTTTAATGCAACGGGGCACTGGTTTCTTGAATAGTTGTCTGTAGGACTTGATGTTTTATTCGACTAACTCATATTTTATTCAACGGTGCCTAACCTATACCTGTCCTGTCATAGGCGACTGTGTACTGAGTAAAAAAACAAGAAAAACATGGGTTACAATCACTTTGTACAAAGATTGGGGCGAAGCAACCGATGTGTTCTAAAGGTCCAAGTAACCCTTCACAGTGGCGCATCCAGCACCCTGTTGCATAAAACTTCTAACCGGAGTTTTTTCCGGTTAAAATCTGAAAACTCCGGTTAAAGTCCAAAAACTCCGGTTACAATTATTTTTCTGGATTTTTTACTGTTTTTCCATTGCATAAAAACATACCAGAGTTTTCAAAAAGTATTAATGTAATAAATTTTTAGGGAGTTTTAAAACTCAGGTTGAATAACCTAAGAAATAGGTCTACATAAGCTGAGTATTTTAACCCGAGAAAACTCGGGTTAGAAAAAAAGTTTTATGCAACACCACCCAGGAGTTCGGGATGGGGGGGGGGGGGGAGGGGGGCGCCAGGCCCAATATGGGGGGGGGGTGCCACCGAAATTTTCTGATTTCAACATGTGTAGTCAATGAGCGGTTTTCAGATTATATGGGGGCGCCAGATGGTTTATATGCGCCCTCGCCTGGATCCGCCACTGCTTCCTCCTTTACGAATCGTTTGCCTCAAACATGTGAATGTTCAAGAAGCCATGAGTTTGCTCTGCCCAAACATGGTACAATGCAATTTTGACAAAGGTTTTTATTAAGTTATCATTCATCCGTTACAGCACAGGTATAAATTTGGTATCTGGATAGGATGAATTACTTTTTAACATGAAACAGGTAAGGTCACTTCCATGTGTTGATGTAAGTTAAATACATTTTTAATAAAAGGCTCTAAAAATTTGGTATACACTTTTCTGGGACACATAGTATATCGGCATGAATCTTAATCCAAAGTTCTTCTTCTTATTATTACTTACCGTTGAGCCATTTCCCTGGTTGATGTAGAAGAAAGCTTTGGGGTCCCTCTTTAATTTGAATTCCTTAAGCACCTGATCTGTACAGCCTACTAGAAGTTGGTAGAAAGAATGGAAGTTGCGTTCCCCTTTCTGCTGGTGTATTACCCTTGACTGGTGGAGATAAGGGGGAAAAAAGGAATAAAATTGATGATTAAATGTCACTCTAGAATAGTACAAATTTAAAAGAAAATGAAAATGAAAACACAAAAGTGTGCAAAGGAGAACAGTCTTCCATTATAACAACACATTATTATTAATTATTGAATTACTAACAAGCTAGAACTGGAAGCCTGACAGCAGCACCTACAGCACTTTTCCAGAGCTTTGGGTAAAGGTAAAGTATTACTGAAAACAATATTAATGAGAAATAATAAATTTAATCTCTTCTCATATTGTGGTAAGTTTATCACTCAAGACTATTGGTAAAAATACAGAAGAAAATGATACAGGCAATATTAATCAGTCGACATTGAAATATAGTAAATAGTGGTAGTCTTTTAAAAGTTGTGATTGATTGAAATGATGTCACGTGTCATTCACGTTTTTGTTATAGTGCACGTTTTTTTTTGTTATAGTGAACGGTTTAAATCCCGTGTTAGATGAATGGTGAATAAATTGATTGCCTTGTTGCGCTAGCGCGTAACAACAGTAAAATGGTGCGCACAAAAGTTAACAGCAATGGATACGCGGAGCATCTATGTACGTCACAATAGCTTAATTAGCACCTAAAGTGTGGCAAAGATAAATCCAGATTAGCCAAAGTTAAAGATCTAGGGTTTTATTTACTATAATAAATAGTGCATGCTCTATTAATGCAACATTACTGACTATGTGAATTCCAAATACTAAATTATCCCTCGGGCACATCTATTTCAACTCGGCCTACGGCCTCGGTGAAATAAATGTGCCCTTGGGATAATTTAGTATTTGTCGTGCACATAATCTAGTATGTTGCATGGTAGAGCATGCACTATTTATATAATAATGTATCCATGGATTTAATTTATAATCAAAACTTTTTTCGGCAATATGAGAGTTTCCAAAATACAAAATAAAGAGAAAACATTCAAATTGTTAAAGATTTGATGATAAATGTAGTAGGGATATACTAGGCCTACATGTGTATATTTTTCATAATTTCTGAGGGAGAGTGTAGTTCGAAAATAATAACAATAATAATAATAAAAACTCTCTTGGACTGAGTAGGTAGACTATATCTACTAGCCTGTTGTTGTGCTGTCATGAGTGTATGTAATATTGAATGTTGCTGGTATGATCATTTACATCCTGGAGTTACGCACCCTGGAATTTTAGATTGGATAATATTTATATTGATATAAAAAAGTACAGCAAAGTTTATTCCAAAATCTTCTTCTGATGATGTTGATGTTATTGCTGTTTTACAGAGCTGGAGTAAATGGTGGAATTGGAGGGGCGGAGGGATATGGAGAAAAAGAGAGGGAGACTGATAGCTAGATAGATAGATAGATAGATAGATAGATAGATAGATAGATAGGTAGGTAGATAGGTAGATAGATAGATAGATAGATAGATAGATAGATAGACAGATAGATAGATAGAGATAGATAGACAGATAGATAGAAAGATAGATAGAGAGAGAGAGAGAGAGAGAGAGAGAGAGAGAGGGGGGGGGGCACAGAGTGAGGAAATGTTTGCAATGGTGGGAAGGGGAAGGAGGGAAGAAGAAGGACAGATGGGGAGAAAGAGTAAGGAGAAGAAAGGAAGAGAGAAGCAAGGGAGAGATTGAAGAAATGAGTTTCTTTCTTTAAAATAATTCTAATCCAGCTTTTAATGATACATTTTTCTTTTTGTGAAGACCACCATGAATATGGCAAAAGGGCTTGACAATCACGGAAGAGCTAAGTCACGAATTGCTTTGACACATAACATTACAGAGCAAAAAAACCTTTCCACAAAGAAGGAAATTAGCATGAACTTCCCACACCCACGGATACATCAACGTCATTCAAGAAGACTATTCCATATGCTTTGCTGGGAGATCTTATATTACCTCATAACTTCCTTATCTCATTAAGGCAACAATCATAATACTTTAATGGTGTATATCTTCCTTTAAGTATGAAGGAAATCTATCTCTACAATTGTCTGAAGTTACCATAAATATGTGACACTGAAAAGAAAGTATGCAGAATTTCAAAGGGGGGGGGGGTGGGGTTCTTGCTCACTTGCATAACTGATATGAAAATGTAATTTTAACCATCATAAACTCATTTTAAAGTGTATTATTATGACTGGATATGAATTTTAAAAATACGTGTACATGTCTAACTTTGTAGAAAAATGGTGTTGTCAGAGAAATTCTGAAATAGTGGGGACCTTTTATTAAACAGAACGACTGCCGATATGTGGGTATACATTGTATGCAGAGCAGTTAGAAACAAGACCAGTTTCCTTTTAGGGACTCTTCCTTTTAAAATGAGAGGGGAAAAGGTAGGAAGCAACACCCCCACGATACTGAGGCATATTAGGTTGGTTTAGTCTCGGTCAGATGGACATACTGAAATAGCTCCACCCCAGCATCTTCGATTTAACCAATCTTCGGAACAATTATGAATAAAATGATGATATTAAATCAATAACTTCAACAAGAAAACAAGGGAGAAATTATGACATTTTGGGGAGAATGGGGAGAGAGTATAACTACAAAAGGATAGAATTATTATCACATTACAGATTGTTCTAGTAAACTCAAACCAGTCCTATAATGAGTATTAGGTATTTTCCTTGCGGTTATATGTACAAAGCACTTCAATTTTGCTCTACAGGATTATGCCAGCCACTTCCAATAACCAAGAGCAAAAGTGAAGACAATAAATTATCATGTTTATAATAATTATGATAATTACCACCATCCATGCTATAAGTCAAAGCATAAATATATAGGACAATTGACAAATACAATATGTACTTCAAATAAATCAAACTAGTTTCTTTTCATAAGACCTAAAAGCAATAGAAACCATCTACATGTAGTAGTTCCTATTTTAATTAATCACATTAAAGAAAGAGTCAAAAAGTTTATGAGTATCAATATCAAGACATAGAACATTAATGGCATGTGATAAGATCAGATATCACATATTCAAAGGAAAATTCTACAATAATGCTTCCTGAAAAAAGGGAGTATATACATATAGATTTCATTCTACATTTGCCTAACCAGGGCAAAGAGTTACAATCTTTTGCAAATTTGAAACAACCATTCTGATTGGTTCCACTTGTAACTTTGATTCAAGAAGTCTATGATACAAGGCTCCTGATTGTACATGTAGTAAACTAATAGGAGGTGAAGAGAGGAAGAGAGACAAGAAGGGGGAGGGGGTGGTACAGGAAGAGAGAAATGGAGGGGGAGCCAATTTAGGAGGGAAAGAAATAGACCAGATTCTGGTCGTTTGAGACTTTCACCTTACGTGTGTTGTGTGTCCTTTCCACAATTTTTTTCCTCCCAAATTCACCCTTCCCTCCGCTAGCGCGCGGCCGCCGCATTTTACTGCTGAAATTTTAACACAGCACAGTCAAGGCAGTTGACTAGGAAAGAAAGGGACACAGGGAACAGGAGAGGGGCAAATTCCAACTATTTAACCCCAAAAATTTTGCCTCTCGGTAGTCATTTACATATACATGTAGCATTTTGCAGCGGCCATAATTATATTTTGACAAGGTACATGCATGTATCCAATTTCAAAATAGGTCATTAGTGGAAATGGGTCTCATATTGTCTTACTCTTGACCAACCGAAGCGTATCAAATTATGGTATTGGTATTTCATCACTGGGAAGCCATTTATGGTCTTTACACGCCTCATTTAAACTATCGGTCCCACATCAGCAATCAGCCATGACCGAGTATGAAATGCTTTTAGGATAATGGACCCCATTCAATAATCACTTATTAGTCAGATGTCAATGATAAATTATATCATATTTTTTGTAGATAGAGAGAGGAAGAGAGAGAGAGAGAGAGAGAGCAGGATGGAAACATATTAAGTGTTTTGATTTATAATGGTTCTAGGACAACCACCCCCTGGACTATTATACCCCCCCTTCCCCCGCCAATAATCATCTAACTCCTAACCTGATATCTGGATGTAGTTTTCCTGGGGGTAATTGTCCAGGGGTAGATGTCCTGATATGGTGATTGAAAGCTAACAAAATACAAGTTACACCCTACTGGCTCTCAACGGGGATAAATGTACATTGGAATACTTTGCTCTTGTGATTAATGTTCATTACAATTTACAGTTGACTCCTGTTACTATGAGGTGCTCGGAACCAAACTAAACACTAGTCTGCAAAGCAAAGACTCCATTGTGACACTCAAAAATATTATGCCATGTCTAGAGTGGAGACTAGACTCGAAACCCAATGTCCGCGTCAAATATTTATGGTGAGAGCAGCTACAGTATACATGAGTGAATCTAGTCTCCTATTTCAGACTCTGCATTACATAATATGCAAAAACCATGGGGTTTTTTTGCCTGCAAAATAGAAAAAAAAAAGCCTAGGTAATGGAATTTCACATTACTGGTTATGCTTTAAACCAACACCGATAAAATTACCATTTTTTTTTTCAATTTTCAAAGAATAACAAATAAACTTATTTTTTATTTCATTAAAACACAGCAAAAATGCAATAATAGTTTGGTATGTAAATCAATACATTTTTCAAAATTCATTTGCACTTTTGCCCCCAGAGTTTGGCCCATATCCCAGGTAAATTAATTGACTGATCATTGTTATTTCTAGACAAATATCGCTTCACACTCTGTACTATTAATGCTGATTTAATGGCCTAGATTAGATCATTACACTCTTAATTAATAATGTCCTTAGTTTACAAGCAATGTACTTTAGTGCGGATAGATTTCCTGTACCCAATATGAATTTGTATTGCAATAATAAATTGCTGTGATACCAATCATTATTTAAAAGTATCATTAGATTATTTAAATCAAAATAGAATTGTTATGCAAGCACACCCTTAATTTTACTGGATACTGTTCATTTTAGAATTTATTTGACTTATAACCATTTAAAAAGACATAAAGCGAAGTGGATTAATAAGTGATATACATGTGTAGAGAGAGGAGGAGAGAGAGAGGAGGGGAGCAGAAAGAAGAGAAGGAGAGGTGGGGGAGAGAAAGAGGAGAGAGAAGGTCGGGGGGAGAGAAAGAGAGAGAGAGAGAGAGATACAATTTGAAAAAAAGGGAGAAAGATAGATGGAGAGGGGAGACAGAGTGAGAAAGAGAGAGTAGGTGAGCTAGTGGAGCAAGAGAGATATGGAAAGGAGGAAAGGGGCAGATATATGTAGAGGGAGAAAGAGAACGAGAGAATGGAGAGGGGAGAAAGAAAGAGAGAAAGATGGAAAAGGAAGAGAGAAATAGAATGAGACAAGGAAAGGGGAAAGGGCGGTTGGGAGATACATGTAGACGGAGAGAGGTGGGGAGAGAAAGAGGAAGGTTAATGGAGTGAGGGAAAGAAAAAGAGAGATGGAGAGGGGAGAGGAAAAGAAGGAAAGAAAGAAAGAGAGAAAGTGAGAGAGTATTTCATGTTAACACAAAGGAAAGCAAATGTAGGCCTACATGTATAACAAAAATATAAGAAGAGAATGGAAGTTTCCTTCTGATGAATAATTCCCTTGCCTATAATTGCTTTCAGTTACACCTTTGTTTTCTCTCTCTGTTACGATATAGCACACCCTAAAAGTAAATACATTCATCCAGGGAACTTCAACATTTCCAATATTCCTAGCATCATATTGAATCTGCCATCAATATCATGTACACTTGTGCAGTTTCATTACCATGGTAACTGCACGCTTGCAATTGCTGAAGTGCGGCAAATAATTATAATGTAGCCTGACAAATTGAACACTTGGTTATAATACAGCCAATGTTTATTTTGTAAATAAGTTCTGGTACATTTGTATCACTTTCAAATTGTGTCTGTTTAGCTAAATTGCGAGGGTCGAGGGTTTCTATAGAATATGGAACTAGGTGTACACCATGTAACAAGACTGACAAGAAAGCTTAAAAGAGTATATAATGAATCTTCCAGAGGAAGAGATGGAGAACAAAAAAAACAAAAAAAAAAATGAAAATGAAATGGGAGGGGGGAAGATAATGGTTCAATGGAAAGATTAATTCCCTTTTTTGACCATTTTAGATCACAATGCTTTTTCAAAATTTTTGATATATGAATTGAAAAGAAAGAGTTTTCCAGCAACACACAAATTACCGAAAATATTTTTGGGAGGAAATGTGATCGTATTGTTTGGTGTTCAGTGCATCAGAGTGGCAGCACTTCGCTACTTTGATCTTGTAATATTTATTATGTACGCGTAATCACCAAGGTTCAATAATAGAATGGAATTGTTTATCTAAACTGTGTGTTAGTCTATGTAAATTGTAAATGAATCAATGTGTGTACATTTTGGCAATGAATTGAGTTTTGACAGTATGATATCCTATTGTCCTGAGCTGAGATTTAAAAGGTATTATACCAAATCTTTTGAGGTTGGTTAGAATCAATATGATAATATTACATATTTAGCCAAACTAATACATGTATGTGTTGTATCTTAATGACATGACCATATGATATATTCCCAGCTAAAGAATTAGTGTGATTTACCCTTTATTACAGAATTACTTTAATAATTTATCTAATGATGATAATGTTAAATACACGGTAATTATAATGCCCATCAATCTTAAAGGCATTCAGAGGCAAGAGGAAAGAGTCTGAAATTGGGTGGGTTTTTTTATTTTTTTTCTTTGTCAATATGGAGTTTATTATGTTTAATGATTTTACCATGTATCAACTACATAATTTACATGTTTGTTTCAAATATTATTGATTTGCATTTCTATTGGAAAAACACTGATTTGACATTTTTATTGAATTGCCAAACCGTAATGTACACTTTAAAAAATGGACATATTCATGTGCTGAAATTTTTTGTTTTTCTGCTTTATGTGTTTGGTATATTTTAAAAAAAAACTCTCGGTCCAATTATTGTTCAAACCCATGGTCCAACACCATAGAACATGAGGATTGTCTTGAATGGGGTCATGTTCTAAAAGACAGAACTAAACCTAGTCCGATATTATGTGTACCTCACAAAAGTCTGATTTTCAATTTACACATCGTTGTCATTTTGAAACTCCCCACATGAGATCCTCTTGGTGTGGATTTAGTTAAGCCCTTAACCCCCAATTATTTCCATATGGCCTTTTTAATGGTATCACTCTCAGACTGAGGGATTCCATGGATTAATGATATCCAATATCCCTCACTTGGTTGAATTAGCTACCCATGTTGATGTCATTTATGAGTGATATATTAGAATGGACTTGAGGGGCAAAGGTCGTTTCCAAAGATGTAGTGTCTAGGAGAGTCTTATCCCAAATGTGTCTTTCATTTTCTACGTTTGTTCAGGAGGTGTTCAAGACTACTGGTGTGGTTCAGAAGAAATGTGTCACACTAAGCAATAATTTAAGGAAGATTTTTTTTTTCAAAGACGATTTATATGCTAATAGGAGAGATTTTTTTTTGTGGCATCATCATGACTTTACTAATTCACTATATTCTTCTTATATTGTTTGTTTGATATATAATTTTTCACTAAACTTTCTGCCATTTTCTTACTTTTGTTCAAATAGGCTTGACATCAAGAATTAATCTCTTTTATTCATTTATTTATTTATTTTTATCTATTTCTTTTTTAAAGAAAACCCCAATATGTATCCTCTCCATGTATAAATATATGTTTAAAAAAACACCCCCCAAAAAACAAACTTGGGTGTAATTGTGACTCCGTTGGTAGAACAGCCTTGGGAATAATAATGTAATTTCACATTTGGGATTAGTGATTTCTCTCTTTATATCTTCCTTTCTTTCTCCCTCTCTCTCGCTCCTTTCCTTTCTCTCTCTTTCTCTCTCTCCCTCTTTCTATTACCTTTTCTAGAAGATAATTGTTAATGTGTCCACCGATTGGATCTCCCTTGAAGTCGAAGTTGATGTCCATGTACTTGCCAAATCGACTTGAGTTATCGTTCCTCGTCGTCTTGGCATTGCCAAAGGCCTCAAGAAGAGCGTTGGATTGAATCAAGATATTCTTCACCCTGTCATAATGATAATAATTTTGATCCGTCATATCAAAATGAGACACAAGTCGATGAGGAAAAAGTCAGGGAAATCGGCAAAATATCCAATTTTAAATACTCTCTCTCTATTGTTTTCACTCAATTTTTTTTTATCACAGATCAAAGATGTTCTGTTGAGAACCAGAAGGGCACTGTTACCTTTGACTTTGTACAGAAATATTGGAGCCCTTGTGGTTCTCAACTGAACATCTTTAAGATGTAATAATGCCTTCTGGCTCTCAACAGACAATATGAGACATTAAAGATAAAGAAAATAAACACAAAATATTTCACCTCAAAATTTGACATTTTTTATCATTTTGCCGATTTCTGTGACTCAAAGAGATTGTTGCTCAATGACTTGTGTCTCATTTTGATATATTGAGACACAGTAGTCATTGAAATGTTATTGGTAAATTAACAAACTTCACATCGATAATAATATCATCTGAAATAATAATAATAATAGTATCAAATATAGCAAATTAATAATAATGAGTCATCAAGAAAAGAGTTCATAAAAAAATTGAAAAAATTGAAAAAAAAACACAACAAAACAATATAGATCCTTTTCTAAAACAAACACAGAGTTTTCTTCACCACTACTCATTTATACATTACCATATAAAATAATTTTTGAGATTAATAATACATAGCATTGTATCTTTAATTTTATTGGTGTTGTGGACTAAAAATCATTGAAAAATTGATCAACCATTTAATGATTCATAATCAAGGTTACAATGCACATATATGTGTACATCAATTGGAAGAAAACAAATAAAAGCCTTTAAGAGCAGACACAAACATGGTTATTTGTTGATAAATAAGGATACAATTTCATGCTAAATTGCATTCTCATATCAGCGCATCACCTTCACAGAGGTATATTTACAGTGTTCATTGATTGATTCATTGATTAATCTACCAAACAATGTCTGTATCATAACGTCGCTGTTTTTACGAACCGTCATAAACCGAATTTTTGGTCAAATTTTCGAAATTGAGTTTTTTCGATATTCTTAAAGCCTGTATTCAACTCTATCGAATAACCAAATTTCAGGTCGAAATCTTAATTATTTTAAAAATAAGATAAGATTCAAATTCCGTTCAAAACGTCACATCGCTTCCAGTGATTTTACGAAGCGTCCTAAACCATTGTTTCTATAGCATGCAGTCTCCAGAATGGCGCGCAACCCGACCTACATTATGGGTGAGCGGTGCACGTACGCATTGAATGATTTTACGAACCGTTCTATCTCGTGGTTTAGGACGCCAGAAAACATGCGCGTGATATGCATAATTTTACGAAGTGACCTTAACCCCCTGTTTGTCGTAAAAATAATCAGTTTCTAAAAAACTACCTTCCATTTTATTCTAAATATTTAAAATTCAAACCCCGATTGTAAATAATTTCTTTCATATTGTAAAATTATAGAATTTATGCTGTACATTGATATAATTAATTGCCCTGGTTTCCTTCAAAGCGCGAAGTTATGAGCGTCAGAAGAACATCCAAACTTTGAACGCGATTATCTCAAAAGCTGGTTTTGGGAACTCGGCGAGGTGTAGGACGGTTCGTAAAATCACTGACGATAAAATGAAAACTAATGAATTTAGACTGCTGCCTAATACACACTATTTGAAACAGGACATCCTGTAAAATCCGCAATTTACATGTATATACTGTACATGTACATGGACATTCAATTTGTTATTTCATTTATTTATTACACCTTATTTGACAACTTGAACACAGAATAAATCACAAAAGAAAACTACATAATGCTCCAACTTTCAGATTCGATCCAAACATCCTCTCTCAAATAGTTTCGGTGTAATTTAATGTTGGTATGAACGTATAGTGATAATCATTTTGAGATGTAAAGAGACCCTGGATGATTGAAATTCACTTAACTTGCAAATCTGGATTTTTGTTAACCCTCTTTGTGCTATTCTTAGAAAAGGTGAGTGAAAATTATATAGCCATATGGCTACAAAGCACAAAGAGGGTTAATCAGAAATAAAAAGCAACAAACTGATTCCAACAAGACTGGATTCACAAATTTGAAAACTTGGAAATTCATCGTATGTACATATGTTGAATAAAGGGTTTTGCAGACAACCATTGTTGTGAGGAAAAAAAAAAATGAAAATTTCACTCTTGAGGGAGTGAATATCAGAAAAGAGTGAATTTGGAGTGAAAATAAACATTTTCACTCCATGTGTATTTTTTACTCCAAAATGTATTTCCACTCCAAATTCATTAATTTAACTCTAAATTAATTCTTTTCTAAAATTCACTCTGCCAAGAGTGGACTTTTTCACTTGTTAATTTCACTTTAAAAAAAAAAAGAAAAAAGAGAGAGTAGCAAACAGAAACTGAATAGCACACTCTATGTCACAAACTCCACCATCGCATCCCTTTAAAGGTGATGGTGCACAGTAGTTGATGCAGCATCACCTCTGACAAGGGATTGTATGAGCCTATGCCCAAGTATAACAGAGCTGCTTTTGTTCCCAGACAATTGAGCCCACAAAATGCTTTGTCAGGGCTGATGCTAGATCGTGCTTGGTGCTGCAAATGCACACTGCATGCACTTACCTTTCTACCTCTGACTGTTGACTGACGTTAGTGACTGCAGCAATGTATCTCATGATGATTTTAGAAGCTTCTGTCTTGCCTGAACCACTCTCACCTAATAATGAAATAAACCATGAAAACAGAATTACTTATATATTTAATTGAACCTTTCTGGACATCTCCATTTTGAGGTGGTTTTATTTTTGCGAATTCTGTGAGTCACTGCTGATGTATAGCAATTAAAACCTCACAAAATCATGAGTTTCTTGTTCCCTTTAATGTGTCCTCCTCCC
>CALNVZ010000641.1:22770153-22793403 GCA_940671915.1 Paracentrotus lividus
AAAGAGAGAGATGACTGGATTCAACAAATTTGAAAACTTGAAATTCATCGATGTACATATGTTGAATAAAGGGTTTTGCGACAACCATTGGTTGTGAAGGAAAAAAAAAAAATGAAAATTTCACTCTTGAGGGAGGAATATCAGAAAAGAAAGTGAATTTGGAGTGAAAATAAAACATTTTCACTCATGTGTATTTTTTAGCTCCAAAAGTATTTCCACTCCAAAATTCATTAATTTAACTCTAAATTAAATTCTTTTCTAAAATTCACTATCTGCCAAGAGTGGACTTTTTTCCACTTGTTAATTTCACTGTTAAAAAAAAAAAGGAAAAAGAGAGAGTAGCAAAAGGAAACTGAAATAGCACACTCTATGTCACAAACTCCACCATCGCATCCCTTTAAAGGTGATGGTGCACATAGTTGATGCAGCATCACCCTCTGACAAGGGATTGTATGAGCCTATGCCCAGTATAAACAGAGCTGCTTTTGTTCCCCAGACAATTGACCCACAAATGCTTTGTCAGGGCTGATGCTAGATCGTGCTTGGTGGCTGCATGCACATGCATGCACTTAACCGTTTCTACCTCCTGACTGTTGACTGACGTTAGTGACTGCAAGCAATGTATCTCATGATGATTTTAGAAAGCTTCGTCTTGCCTGAAACCACTCTCACCTAAATAATGAAATTAAACCATGAAAACAGAATTACTTATATATTTAATTGAACCTTTCTGGACATCTCCATTTTGAGGTGGTTTTATTTTGCGAATCTGTGAGTCACTGCTGATGTATAGCAAATTAAAACCTCACAAAATCATGAGTTTCCTTGTTCCCCTTTAATGTGTCCTCCTCCCCCCCCCCCCTTGCTCTTTCTCCCCTTCTATCACTCTTTCCCCCTTCTATTTGCGCATCTTTTCCCATCTCCCATTCTCTCTGGCTTTCAATTTTTTTCTCTCCGTTTTCTTTCATTCCTCCAATGTATCTTCTTATCCCTTGCCACAATATCTTCTCCTTCTCGTCTGCCTTCCATTTCTTCTCCTGATACTTCCCCTGTCTGTATTTCTCTATCCTTTCGCCACAAAATGTCTCATTCTTCTAAGGCGCTGGCTGACTAGTCGAGCTATTTCCAATTGCGCGCTATTTGGTGATCTGATGAAAATAGCTCGATCAGAGCGGACGACTTGTGGTCAAATAGCACGCTAATTTGGAGGAAATTCAAACCTGAGTCATCTTAGGTTTTTTCGAAAAACTCGAGCTGGTTTGCGTTATTTGGTACGAAATAGCGGCGCTATTTTTGCGAGGTCCTGCACTAGCTCGAGATAAATACGAATTGTGCACCTGTGCGTGTACACGCTGCGTTAGTTACCAGTTGAGTACACATCGGGCTTGTTTGTTCAAGGTCAGGTCAGATCGTTAATGGCGAAATTTTAAAATAGCTTGAGCTAATGCAGGACGGTTTCCTTTTTTTCGAGTCTTTCCTGATCTACCCAATTACGCACTATTTTTTTAGCTCAAGCTAGTGCAGCTAGCCCTATTTCTCTCTGCCGCCCCCCATATCTTCTCTCCTTGTTACACCCCTCCTAGTCCTCCATTCTTTGACATCTGACCGGCTGCTCAAGTGGTCGTCAAGATATCCATAAGTGTTAGTTGAGTGTCATACATTTGTGTGATTCAATCTACTCGACGCGAGATTAATATAATTATTATGTATCAGTAATAATAAAAGAATCAGAGTCACTGCAACTACGACGCATGCGTTTGTATCAAGTTGGCCTGCTCCAAAGAAAACCACTTACAATTGTCATCTAAGTATTTGATAGTATATGATTATCGTAATAATAAATATTTACTGTTACAATATTATATCTAATAACTAGCAGCAAGCCCCGGTGGGCAGCAATAGCACGGGGGCGTAGAATAGGCGGGCCCAACCTTGGTATGTTCGATCATATTTTCCTGGCAAATCCATAAAAAAGAAATATAAAAAACAAAAGAAAGATAAGACCCAGGTAAGGTAATCCGTTTTACTTGGTCAGGTTTAGATTCATTAATTTTTTTTTTTTTCGTATATGAGATCTTCCCACGACTGTTTCAAAGAGTATAAATTTAAAATCAAGCAATTCTCTTGATATTTGAGAATCAGAAACCTTGGTATTAACACGGATATGACCCTGTAAAGCAAATATCGATATGGGTGTACAGACATTAATGTTTATAATATGTATGACAATAATTTCTAGGACTAATCACAGGGATTTTGGTGCATCGTTACGAAAGTTTAATGGCATTTAACAATTATGAACGGCTGACTGTTTACAATGTATAATAATCACTTGGTCTAAGAGGCAGAGTGGATCATAAAGTTCTTGTTGACTGTCTACATACCTTGAGCCTAAACGGCTTTTGTAGACCTACTAAGCAATCCTATGGTTCCTGAATTTCTCCCTTGAGGATGCTTCATAACTCAGTTAGGCTTGATCTGCGAGTTCGTCTTAATTACTTAATTTCTAATTGGCATTTATCGGTGAGAATAACATAGTTGGCTTATTTTCCGATAGTGCCAGTTGTTACTGAAACATGAGACCAAGCGTGGTGTTAGACCAAGTGATATGTTGTATAAGACGAAATGGACATTAGAAGAAATGAAGAATTGAACAAAAATGTTAATGTAGAACCCAATGGGCAATTAGACTACATATAATGGTTATATATCAGACAACTGGTTGTTATGACGTAATTAAGATTTCACGTAGCCATTCGGTGGGGGATGAGGACCTAATACGGGCCACGTATGTAAAGTGGGCGTTTAGAAAGTGAGAATTTATCCCAGAACTTGACTGTGCATGATTGTTATTGTGTTAAAATGTATGTTTCAGAGTCACATGTTGTGATTTAAGCCTCTGGCAATGGGTGATCCTGTCTATTGCCATGTGTCCTTATAAATGTTGGGAAAGTGTTTAAAGTAAGAGTTTTTTTCTTGGGCATCTTCAGAGTAACTGCCTAAGGAAAAAGGATGTTTAATCTGAATTTTTAATATAAGAAGAATAAATAAAATAGAGCACCAATTTTGTGTTCTCTTGCATAACACTTCCTGTATTTAAATGAATTTTAAGATTTCCCTACACTTCCTTCTCTTCTTCAAGTATTTTTTTATTATTGCAATCAATGAAATAACAATATAATGTGACTAAAGTGAACATATCAATTTAACTCGAGGATAGACACAATTGAGTGAATTTCAGATTACCAGGTGTGATCTTATTTAATATCTGGGTGTTAGTGGACTTTATTTTTGGAGGCGATCGAAGTCTAATCTATCTTACTCGACGGTGAAAATGGAAATAAAGTACAGTCTGTTGCTCATTGTTTAGGGTGTTGACCTGTTAAATTTTGAACGTTATTTGTACGGTGGTGTCGTGGGTTCGTTTTCAATTTTGTGTCAAATTCGTCTGAACTGAACCGAGCTCTGCGCATTCGGTGTTAATGTTCACGCGGGTGCAAATTTCCGAATTGACTAGCACTACCCTGATAGGTGATTAGAAATAGTTCATTTCACACTCTCGGTGTTAATTGTTGATGTTGGCAACGTTTGGTTTGTCTGGTGAAATAATACAGGGCGTGGAGGCTGAGTGGCAGAAGTATCACATACTTTATTTTAAGAATAATTAATCTAACTTAAATATTTAAGAACCAAGAGAGGGCTCAAGACCTAAAATGGTTAAATTTGGTTAATTAAGATGGATTCAAAAATTGGCTACTTTACTCACTGTTCAGTCCTAACAAGGTTCCCAAGAAATTTCATGCTAAATTCATTGGAGAAAAAATTATTAGAAAATATAAATATGATATTCCGTAGTAAAATCGTATATAGGGATAAATATCAATTCAATGGTGGGATGTTTACTACATCTCTAGTTTTAGAAACAAAAGGCATGTATGCAATCACTGCTAATCTGAACCGATGTACGAAGAACTTATAGGGTCTGGTGGGCTAAGGACGCGCTGCGGGCCGCCTGGTTAGAAGTGAATAGGTAACGTGCTCATAGCATGGGTAATTTAGTATCAAAGAGAGAGCGTTTTGAGAAGGATTTAATTTTCGATTTGCTGGTATGGGTTCTAACCCTTTTAGGGGCCTTCTTTCATGTGATTAATTTGAACAGTGTATAACACAACAAAACCGGTACTGTAGTCGCTCGCTGGCCGAATTGCGTCGGACGCCAGTTTGTATTTTCATTGACCAGTGCTAGGCTATAGCGATTTCCCGGCGGCGTCTCTTGGGATACTCGTGATATCGACTCTCTCTCTAGATCTGAGCTCGGATGTTTGAGCTCGATTGTTAGCAGAAATTTACTATCTGCTCAACGATAACTACGAGGCACAACACTAACGGACCGAACGGTGAAATCACACTCAATTAGTATACTAATGTAGCTTCCATGAACTTATAATTAGATTTTTTGATTTTGGCTAGTACAGATGGATAAGCTTTGGATTATTTTGAGGAGGCATCATCAGATTTATTCAGGGAAAATCCATTTAGAAATAACTCTTGCTTTTTACACTGCGCCGCAATAGAAATCTAATATTTTTGTACTTTTATTGCTTAAGGACTTTTTAGATACATTTACTTGAAGATTAAACGATAATATTATCGTAATTATAAATTGAAAGAATTTCACTTTTAGTTGATTTACATATTTTATTCGACTCTGTTTTTTTGTGAGGAATCAAAGTATAAACATGTTTTAAATCAAATCAGGTATCGGATGAAGATGTCACTGCACGATCGCATGTAGCATGTTACATCTGTAACTAGTACTCAGTAATGCGTTTAATATCGACAATATTAATATGCCATACCTACGAGTGAAGCCATCTTCAGCGCGTATGTTTATAATCTCGAACATTGTTGCGACTTGTGATGCAGCTTGCTAGTTGTGGAAAGAGGTTTTCATACTACGATTAAGCGAATAATCAGTCGTGCATTAAGAGTCATGGAATTGTGCTAATACGCCACTTTGATTAGTCATGTATACAGAACAGATAGTAAAGTGAACCGTCAAATCACTTTTGCAAATAATGTTCTTGACGGGCGTTTTATCATCATTTCAGCGCAATAAAACTCACTCATGTTCAGATCCTTATTTATGTGTGTGTTGAACCTGACCTCAAGAACATAATTGGACGGATCGTGACACTCATACACCGATTAATGACGTATTGATCTGAAGAGATTCATACGGAAATGGATTTGAAACGATGCCACTGACAAGAAGTGCATTTACAAATATATCATGGTCCTTTATAAAGTCGTCTATTCGGTAAGGAAGTTGGTAATCGCTGAATTAGTGCAATCATAATTGCAACTTTGACTGATTTCGTACTCGGTGTGTAAAACATCCTCATTAGAGTTGAGTAGTCAAATATTGATAACAGCTATTAGTGAGACCGAAGTCAGGTCATATTTAATCATTGAAACGACAGGCCTACAGTTTAATAGCCAGTTTTTTATGAGAAAAGCGCAAGGTTCGCATTAGATGCTATTAGAATGGGTTCATTTCTGGTCCCATAGTGCACAGGATTGGTATATGAGCATAGCCAAGCAATATCAATTTATTAGATATAAAAAACAATCCACAAGACCATGACGATACTGTAGCGCTTTTATGCTGAACAGCGAAAGTTAGCTTAATATGGTATAGAGAAAACCTAGCATTGCAATGAATTTGTCAATGGTGGGTTGAGATCAAGTCATTTTAAAGCTAAATCTAAATTTCGTATGGTTCAAATATTCATATGATAATTGAATTATATCTGGGTAATTGTTTTAATTTAGCATGCGTCTCGAACGGCAAAGGGTACATGTACATAGGATAAGATAAGAATTAATTTATATAGCTGCAGTTCACTATATTATATACCTCCTACTAGAGCGGCTGTTCAATACTCCCTATTGCTTATGTACTACCATGTAAGAGCCAAAAAAAATTGTAATCTACTTCAATGCTTCGCCTAATGTTATGGTGGATAGAAGTATTTTTTTAGGTTACTGCAACTCTACAGAACTGACAGAATGTAGATTTGAATGTTATTAACAAATTAAATACCAATACATATCTATTACTGTAATGAGCTGTCCGTGCTGCGATCCGGGCGCTCCCGCGTAGAACACCGCACGGTCTGTAGACAAGCCGTGCTGCGGGCAGGGTCCTGCATTTAGTTCGACGAAGCGCCGCCCGGCGCCGCCGTCGGCGTTTTGGTCGGTCGGACGGCCGGGTCCCCATGGCGGATCTTGCGGGATTACTCCGTTTTCGTTACTACGAGCTCGCGTTGGACGCTGGGCGACGATGTCCCTGGAACGAGAAAAATCCCCATTGAACGTCGGTGCTTAGCGCAAGACCGCACGAAGCAAGCTGAACGACAGAAAGAGTGCCGTTAGCGAAGTGTCCTCGTCTTCTTTCAAGACTGGAAACTTTAGTGCTTCACTCGGGCTCGCGTTGCGCTACCGTCCGTGTCCACGGCTCATGGCTAAGCCGTGTGCCAACCCGTTGTTACGCCGATGATCGATAGAATAAATAGAAAAACGATCTAGAACGTTAGTACGCCGCTTCATCTGCATTAGACGCGGTCTGGTCGCGTGGAGGTAATCCGTTAACGGAGAGATAAATCGCTAGCGCGCCGGATTTTCATTTTCGAAAGTAAAAACAGATTGTGAAGCTAAAGTGCATTGAATCCATGGCGCAAGTTCAGAATTGGGTATACTATTGAAATCGTACGTTAAATTATACTTTTCTTCTAACTAGAGGGAAATTACCAGCTTTTGAGAAATGCGACAATTTTTAATTAGGAGTGTCTTATTTAGAATTAGAAGTGCGGTGTCCAATTTTTATTTATATTGCTCTGGGTGAGAGGATAGTCGACATGAGTTAACAAAACGCTAGTTCAAGTTACTCCGATGGCCTGTTATGTTCATCACTTCTGCGTATATCTAACAACCACTAGCTTCCCTGTTGTGTTGTGGGTATTGACGTCAGTAAGTCGACTGTCTCTCCGCTGCTGGCAGGGATTATTCGATTACGTACTATAGAGTGTTGATTGACTCAGTATTTATTGATTTTACTGTTGAAAACCGATAAAGGTTGTAATGTTCGATTTAAGGAGGCAAAAATTCAATATTCCAAATAAGAAATTACATCAAAATGTGATGTGTTTTGATTCTGACAAAAGGAGTTTTATTTCTGAATTTAAGATTGTCACTACACAGGATAAGTGAACAGGAAAAGGACAAAGCATGGAGTATTTTATAATTGCATTTATAGAACTAGAAGCTTAAGTGTTAATTTGGGTATAAAACGAATTGCAATATAGGGAGGGATCGAAATATACGTTGTAATGTGATATGTTAGTTTGCTGTGTAGTTTTGGAAACAAAGTATGGTCAGGATCGAAGCAAAAATAAAATAAGAAGAAGAAGAGAAAAAGAAGGAAAAAAGGGGGACGAAGAAGTATAGAACAGTGCGCGGAGTTTAGATCAAGAAAAACGTGGGATAAAGGAATCGGTGGAACACTAAGAAGATTTCCGAGAGAGAATTTAGGTCGAATGGACGGAAGTAAGAGCAGGATGGAGGGCCAACTAGAGAGGAGAGCGGATATAGATTAATGATTTCAATTTGTCACAATCGAATTATAATATAGTAATATCAATCACTCAGACAAAATAAAGGAAACAGTAACATATTGGAGAACAAAATTGGCGCATAAGGTGAGGGATCGAAATACGATTGGTGTTATTTTGTTGTATGATTTTGGGTGATAAATGATGGGTCACGCTGAATCAACAAATAAAAGAGAAGAAAGAACAGAAAAGAAGGAAAAAAGGGGGAGAGGATGTGATAGAAAGGGGGCGGGTTTAAGAGTTCCAAGGAAAACTGTAAGATCATAGAGTAAATCGTGAGGGTACGAAGGTGAGAAGATAGGTTAGATTCGAAAGGAGAGAATTGGATTCAAGGGAGGAAGTGACGAGAGGAATGGAGGGCCCCAGGAGAGAGAAAGAACTCGGATAGAATAAGATTGATTTGCAGCGCGAATTAAAATAGAATTGAATCTCATATATAATATAATATTTAACATGTTAATATTAATTAAAATTTAATATTTATAATGGGACCGTGACAGCTAGACAGGAACACCAGACTAATATAAACTAATTTAAACTCATTTTAGGTATCGTATTGTATTTTAAATGACTGACAACTTCCTTCCTTGGCTTTTTCATTCGAGCACTATGTCACTGTCTTCCAGCTTTCAGCTTTAAACCATAAATCAATGCTCAAGAAGCTTTTTAACCTGTTTGTTTGTTTCTACAGTTGTGAGGAAACATCACTGGTCTTTACAACAATTAAATTCTTAACTCTTCCTGACCATTTTCCTTTAATGTTAAAGTTCCAGCTAGAGGGGTTTTGTGGAAAAATTTTGTATTTTTTGTCCTATTTTGATAAAAATGAACCCAGCATTTTGGTGTCTATTCATTCATGAATAATTAAATAATTTATATATCTGTCTGGCTTCCTACAAACTTTGTACCTAAATTAACAGTCAAGTAGCTACTCCAAATATATAATCTCTTCAATAATAGGCAGATGTGACTTGTAGTTTTTTTTTCTAAGCAAAACGTAAGCGTGCACACTTCACATATCAATTTTTGAGAAAATGATACTTGTAGCATTGTAAGCTGTGATTGTATAGTGCTTGTAAGGGTATGAATTTTAATAGCACTGACTATCACAATTGTAATGAATAACACAGAAAACTGAATTCAAGGAACATGTACATACATTGACATTTGCAGATTATTGTTATCAAGTTATCATTAAAATTTATATTTTAATGTGTAATAATAGGAATTCATTATTCAAAATGTTGTATGCAAGTTTTTCTCTTATAATATCAGCCATGTTTTTGTCTGTTCAAGTCTAATACTCCATTAAATTTGCTTTCAAAATTTATGAGATTAGGTCAGTAACAGAATTGTTATCCAACTTCAATGACATTTCTTTTGAACTGTGGCCTTTACTGTCCTCACATGTTTTTACAAATTTTTAAAATAGATAAATGGATTTGTAATTGCATCCTTTGTTTGGACTTATTCATTACCTTTTCAAAGACATTACAAAATTCTATAACACGTTCTTAATGGTGGCCCTGAAGTATGCTGAAGCGTAAGAGACAGGATGCAAGTATGACGGTCAATGCCGTACATTTAGTAACAATTGTATTAAGCAATGTCTAAATTAGAACACGCGGCTTAGAACCTTGAATAAACATCTTCAACCAGCGGCATCTACGCCGAAGATTTAACATGTTTGAGTTCACAGCGTGGTGTTCTATATTTTTAGGACATTGCTACACAATTGTTAGCAAAATGTGATCACACGTTGACGTAATATTCTTCTTTCCAACTATCAAGGCTTAAGCGTACTATATAGCAGCATACGTTCTCTATTTTTCATGATTTGTCTAAATCTCTAAAAAAATAAATGTGTTTTTTCGAAGTTTATGATTTCTACAGTGCCATGTATTTTTCTTCTCTTCTTTGAGTGTGTGAGGATACTACAATGTATATCATTAGCGTTTTCTCTATTAGGAAATGTTGTATTAAGAAAAAAAAATCTCAGAAACTCTAATGTTTACTACAGAGCAGTGTAATGTATGTTGTACATGCCAAGCCTGATATGACAATACATGTGTCCCGAGCCTTTCGTTTCATCGACTTGTACCTGCATCAGCAATGGCGACATATATGAGGGGGGCGTTCATATATCTCCCTCCCTCTAAATAAATCGTTGACTGTTTCATCGCCAAAAAATGTTTGACTGTTCTGTAAGGGTTATTGGATACACACTTCTCCAATATATAGGTGTAGATGCGTGCCCTTCTGGAACGCTAAGGAAGGGGGGGGGGGTGACAAAGAGAGAATTGAAAGTTAATAAGCAGCGGCTAACCATACAATGTACCCAAATGGAAAAAAAAACACTGTTAACCAAATCTTGTGGACTGAGCCGAATAATGTCGGGCTGAGGTCTATTGGAAATGTGTCGTATATAGCCCCAAATCAGCTGCGTCTTCACGTCAGGTAAAACATGTTACTGGAGCCAATTTCCAATGTAATTACCATTTCCCCAAATGTAGTAATAAAATAAATGTCTTTGGCAAGTTGTAAATGAAACTCTATGTAGATTACATGTACTATACAGTGTACTAAACACTTAAACGTTTGCTAATAACACAATGTATTTATAATCAGAAGGCAGCAATTGTACAGTGTTACAGGCTTTCTAGTAGACTCCCAAAGAGCACCCCCAAAAAACCCCACAATAATTCATAAAATTGTTTAAAAAACAAATTGAACATAAAATTTTGCAAGAAGAATTCTGAATGCATTTTTATATACTCAGTGATACAGTTCAGTTTAACTAAAATATTTGTTGCTACATTAGGCAACCAAATTTTGTTGTTTAAAGCCTGAAATAAAACTTTCAATTCTGAAAAATTCTAAGTACATGTACTTGTCTATGTGGATGACTGCCATAAATTTGCTTTTTTTTCCTTCAAATTCTCACTCTCTCTTTTTCTTGCACATATTCATGCAATTATGTCATCTGCAACTTTTTCAATGTAAAATCTGTCATTTATTGTCAAGGAGAAAAATATGACAACAGTATACCAAGAACAACATGCTAGCGTCATGTATAATTTGATTTTAACGCATCCCACTGATTAATACACACAGGATGCAAGCGTAATGAAATTGGGTTCAATATTGGATTTTGCCCAGTCAATAATTTCCCTGCAATAACGAGCCGGGCTCCAGAGAGCTGATCGCTGCTACATATTTTTTTTTTTTTATTATTTTTTTTTTGCTGGGTATCTTCCACCCACTTGCCTCTGGGTATTGATCAATGAGGTTGGTTTTATAGCCTCGCTTGCTTATTAAAGGTATTATATATATTGGCATTTTCAATTTGTACTTGTACAGGTACATGTACATTTGTAGCTGGTAGGCCTATGCATGATGGTGTTAAGTGAATAATGGAAATTTGTTTTGGTACACATGTACTGATGTTTACTTTAAAAACCTAACCATTTCTGGTTTCTAAAGAGACTATAATTAAAAAGTAACATTTTCATTTTCACTGCTACTCTTTTTATGACAGAAGCTCAAAAACTATCTTTGCAATGATGTAAAGATACATGTAAGTGTTATATGTAAAGCCTATCTCTTTACACTGTAAAAAAAAGGTAACTCGCAAGAAAATGAGTAAACTAATGCTTTACTCCCAACGGAGTAAACTAATGCTTTACTCCCAACGGAGTAAATTTTGTTTACTCTTAACAGAGTCAAAAGGTAACTCGCAAGAAAATGAGTAAACTAATGGTTAATGGTTTACTCCTTTCGAAGCTAGGATTAGGAATGATACATAGATGACTTAAAGTTACTCTTTTCTGAGTAACATTTAGCTCAACCGCATGAGTAATATTATTGACTCAGTAACATTTAGCTCAACCGCATGAGTAATATTTTTTACTCAATTTCACGCGAGTTACCTTTTTGCTCAATATTGGGTAAGATTTTACTCATTTTTTTAAGAGTGTAATTACTTAGAAATGGAGAGCAAATTTAGTTTTGTTTAGGAAGTCTACACTTTCACATCCTACGTAATTTTGTTAACAACCCTTTACAGAAAACTGTGCAATATTAGTTCACTGAGATAACTATAATTTGCAAAATTTGAAGGTAAAAATGTTTATTAAAAAAAAGAAGCTATCATAAAAAAAATAAACATGTAGGGTCTGCATTCTTAGTTTGTTATCTACATGTTGGTAAAGCAGAAAGGAAGGGGGAGATGGGGTGAGGGGTGATACAGAGTACATTTTGGAATGTATTTCGCGACTTTGTCCCATGCGTTAATAATTTACCATACATGTAAATTAATTATGGAATGATACATCTAAATTCTTTTCATTGTTCTGGTAAAGATTCAGAACCTATCCCAAAACTATGTAAAAACAATTGAGATGAATCGTTCCATAATCAAATATGGTAAACAATTTGTCAGAAACATGTGGGAAAAAGTTGAAAATTAGCTTGGACTTGCCCAAATTCAAAATTCTAGTCTTTTATTTGTGTGTTGTACGTTTTGCCCTTCTTCATTACACTGTTGACTTGGCAATACTCCATGTAACTATAATGTCATACTGAGCATCAACTCATTACCCAAACAGTGTTGGAAATAACAATCTACATGTAGGATTCCTTTTATGAATTTGCCACAAAAAAGCAAATGTAGGCCTACACCTCAACAGCAAGTACAGGCATTGATCGTCAATGGAGTCACTTGTGAGGGCTGAGGGTATCCCAGTGATGTCACAGCAGGTACAAGGGGAAACCCCTTCCTGTTGAATGAGTCACCTTGAAATGGGGGAATACCCCCTGCAGCCAATGAGGACCTTACAGTATTGTAGTCTACTTTCTAGACCTTAATAAGTACTGTCAAAACTTTCTTTACCACGAGGGTCAGGATTACTTGGGGATTGTGTGTATGTAGGGGAGACTGGGGTAATTATGGCCCTGGGGTAATTATGGCCCCTTTGTCTTTGAGAGCTTATAATTCTTTGCTGCATTTGCAACAATGATATGTTTTAATTTTTACATATGCAGGACTAATACTCTCCTACTATCATATGAAGAAAAGTAAAGCCATTTACACATGGTAGGATAGAAATTCTTGTGCGCTTAGGGATGCCATAAAAATGTCAGCGGCAATTATTACAAGTGCTGTTCGTTGGAAAGAGTGGGCAAGTGTCTTGCTGTTTTTATGTGGGGTGTGATAGTCATTAATTCAAAATCATTTAAGATGAAATTTTGATTGAAAACGTGAAACAATAGGAAGTAAAAAAGACCAACAGGAAAAACTCCACTGAAATATCTTAATAAGTGAGCTTGTAAGGGGGGTTCAATTGAAAATGTCATTTGGGTAATTAGTGGCCCCAATGCATAACCGAGCATAAGTAAACAGTGATTAGAAGCGGGCAGATGCAGCGTAGATGGGGACATTTTATGATACATAAATGATAATGTTTGGCCTTGGATTGCAAAATTTCAACATTTTGGCCTGAAAGCCAATTATTGAACTAAATCAATTGTTGGTGTTGATAGTGTATTAGGGAATGCCACACATTTATGATGCATTTACCATCAGTTAATTAGTGCATATATATTTGAATTCATACAGTCAATTTCAATACTTGGGTAATTATGGCCCCCCCGCCGAAAGTTTGTTAACATAATGGTATTATATATGCAAATGAGAATAGCAATTTTACTAACTTCTCATGCATATTATAGGTATACTAGATGACTGTATTTTTAACAATAATTAGAATATCACTGGTACTTTTCGATTTAATGGATAGTAATAGGGAAATGTGAAAAGGGGGCCATTACATTACGGCCAGTTACTCCTACACATGCATATACAAATTTAAGCTTGGGGACTCAAAGGAAGTCAGAGGCTCAAATTTGGAGCTACACTGTAGAGAGTAAGCATAGCAACAGACACACGGGATTTTATTGCCACACCTATTTAGTGTGAGGAATGGAATAGCGTAATATGAGTCCCAGATAGAAAGGGTGGTTAAAATCCTTTTAGAAGCTGGTGTGGACTCCCATATCAAAATAATTAGATGTTGTTATAACTATGGGCATGCCTGGAGTTTCTAGAGTGTGGAGTTCAGACTATGGCAAGAGGATCATAAAGGATCAACCCTCATTGCACTTTCGACTCATAACTACAGTAATCGTTACAGAGCAGGTAGGAAACTTAACTCCATCAGTTGTAAACTCCAAGTTATTCCTCGAGAACATAGTCTCGAGGAGAACTTGGAGTTAACTTGGAGTTAAGGCGCCATTGTGAACTTAACTCGAGTGTTTTATTCTCTCGAGGACAAGTCGAGTGCTTTATTTCTCGTCAGATTGCTTAGGGTTAAGGCTCGAAACTCCGAAGTGGTTGGGTGGTCTCCGATGCGCGACCGTAGAGTGTGACCGTGTGGACACGATTTTTAACTTGGAGTAGTGTTCTGAGGAAAGGAAGTGACCTCTTGTAAAGGTTAAACTTTCGGTTCAGTCAAGCGACATATGCCGATAGTACGGGAAATAAAAGCGCACGACTACATAACAACTTGTACTTACCATCATCGGCCTCTCACTTATTCTCCGGAGGATAACTATCCTCAGATAAGCAGACCGTGTAGAACCCGACGCAGAACAAGCCATCAGGGTTTAAATTCTCAGGATTATCAATCCGATCGAGGACTAAGAATCCTGATGTCCAGTGACAACATAGCTGATAAATGGAAACTTCTGATAAACCCAGTTCAATACCAGTTACTACTAAAGGTCCCAATGTAAATATCATTATCTAATTGTATTATCCATCCTTGTCAAAACTAATAACCTAACCAACCACCAATCAATCAATTATGATTTTAAACACCGCTTTTTCTTCTAAAGGATTAAATGTTCACGACTAAACGAAGCGGAGTATTTGCTCGGAATATACTGTCATTGACACTAAACTAAAAATGTCACCTTATTAGTACATATGTTCATCCTCAAAACTGGTACATATCATTGTACATGTTGGGTCAGAAGATGTACTTTGTGCTTTTGTGTATTAAAACAAACCTGACGTTGCCATATGAAGAAATTAAAGCTATGTAAACGCTGTAGGAACACTTTGCAAATTTACTTTGTCCTGAAATTCTATGACCCCATATATTTCATACAAAACTGCTTTTTATGGTTCTATAGTAATTTAAAGCAGTGCAAATATTTGGCTGAAAAGATCTTGAAGGTTAAAATAAGAAGGATATTACACTTGTAATATGGCACCAAACAATAATGCAATACAAATTACAAGCAAGTGTTTTATACATGTACAAGGAAGTACCCTAAAAAAAAGTAATACTGCAACATTCAGTGCTGGGAAAAGTGTTGTGTACATAATACAGTACCGAAAAGTGGGTTATAAACTCACTGGGCTATCACAGGAATAAATTTCCTATTAATTGGGCCAAGGTCTGAAATCGTTTCACAAACGCATCATGACAAAATACAATTGTAGGTCTGCAGTAAAACCAGAAACTTTTTCAAAACAGAGCTTTTGTGAATTGCAAAAAAATATATGCGGATTGAAAGTAGCGGCATGAACCTTTCAAGATACTCAACCATTATAAACAACACTCAACATTAGCATGTGCCCTGTTGCCGATTTGAAAGTTTTATTTCAGGCTTTGAACAACAGAATGTGGTTGACCCTTGGGCAACCAAATTTGGAATAAATGATCAAAATAGTTGCCCGAATTGGGCAACCACAATTTTTCCTGAGACTTATACAAGCGCCTACATGTATATGACAGACATGTATTAGGCTTTTCTTCTTTTCTGCCCCTTTAAACTAGGTTACATTACGAGTTAGACTATGTAAATCACATATTATGCAAAGTTTTGGACATAACATTCAAATCTTCAATGTTGTCATTGTTTTTGTTTTTTGGGCAGGGCAACCAGATTTTTCATTCGGGCAACCATTTTGGAGGGAAAACTAATATTCGGTTGGCCTGTGGGGCAACTCTAGGAAAATGTTAGTGTTGAGCTCTGTAATAAATTTCTTGTTTTTTACAATTACAATATGCTTTAAACAGGAATCATACAGAATCCATCACTTAATTCTTTAACTGAAGTTCATGTGTAAATGAAAAATACTATTTTGGAGTTCTTTCTCTTTATTTTTTCTTCTTCTTTTTTAGGTGGGGCTGGGGTTCTGATATACACATAACTTGCATTTTGAAATGGGCCTATATTGAATTCATCTTTTGTGACCCATTGGCCCGTGCATACAGAATTCCAATAGTGTTCTACATTGTAGGCCCTGTGATTTAGCTCTTGAGAGTAGGTATTGAATACTCATAATACTTCAGATTATGTGGCGTTTTTCCTAGTGTACCTCTTCAATTATCTGGATAAAGAATACTGAAACGACTAGGCCTACGTATCAATGAATTTAACCCTTTAGCACCTACATGTAAACCGCCCGAAACCGTACCGCCCCTTTTATGGACACTATAGTCACGATAATATCAAATATATGTGATCAAACATGCCCTTACATGTTGTGCATTTATAACCCGTTGGATGTGTGCTGTCCGATTTTGCACCAAAAAAGTATATTTTACATGTATTTCTCATTGAATCACCCTGACGCAAACAAAGCAAAACATTTTTTGCTAGGGAGTAAACTGACACTTTTCAAGCAGTCTCTAGGTGCTAAAGGGTTACATGTAAAGGGATGCTACTCCATACACATAACCTTATATTGTAGGATTCCTTCATTATGAAAATTTTGCTGGAGTAATACAAAAGAAATGCCTGCATAAAGTGAACATGGGCATTGAAGTACATGTAAATTATGTACATAGGGAAGACGAAGCATCTTATAACGAACAGAACAACAACAATAAGAACAACAGCAAACACAAGAAAATTGTAAAGAAGAAGGGGAACAAGATGACGAAGGGGGGGGGGAGAAAAAAAGTAGAAAACAGGGAAGAAGAAGAAGAAGAAGAAGAAGAAGAAGAAGACGAAAAGCAAGAAGAAATTAAAAATAGATACTTTTAGCTGCCTCTGATTCTTGACAGATATCAAGTTAAAATCATATCCTGGTGAAAATTTTGAGTATAATTCCCTGTCTATCTTTGTTTTCCTGAAAATAAATTGTTCATTCATGAGTCCACATTATATGCAAGTATGTACAGCACATGGTAAATACATTTCATTTTATCATTAGTCTAATATTCAAACACCAAATGAAGATCAATATGTACCTTTAAGTTTCCATGCAAATATGATGTTCGAGGATAGCATCCATATTATTTGAAACCATCAATTCCGCATTGTGTATGCATATTCTCCTATGGAGCCACAATGCTTAATGTAATTGACTTTTCATTTGGTGAGGCTACATCTACGCCCGTGCAGCATTGCCACCTATCATTCGCAGCGGGGTTCATCCATAGATGTCCGCAATTATTTAGGTTCGGTCTGAGAGAGACTTCCCTGACTGTGCTGCAGGCGACAATGTGGCTTACAGCCTTTAGAGGGTTGTTCTTTGAGGAGGAGTCTTTGGAGATTCATTCACGGTCAAAACTCAGGTAATGAGTCTCTGTGAAAGATAGGGATAGACATTGACACTAAGAACCTGTGTGATACAGTAAGAGAGTGCAATCCAAATGAAGATCTCCCAAACTCATCTATCATACCCCGAAAATTTTATCACAGCCACACAACGAGCAAAGAGTTCCTTTTAATTACCTTCAATTAAAAAATCATGTCAGTATTGACATTCTAATTGCAATGTACCAGTGTACCACAAAAGTTGTGGAGGGCTATGAATGCAGAGATAATAAACTTCTTGAGTTCTTCAGAACTGACACTTTTGGAAACTGAAAATTTGGGAATCTACATGACATTGTACACTGTTACATGCAGTGTAAAATGTTCGGTCTGGAGTGAAAATTTGGGGGGTCTGGAAAGTAATAGGGAGAAAATTTCGGATAATTCACATGTCATAAGTGTTCTGTCACAGTCTTTAATATAGCCAGTTACAGGATGCGCTTATCACATCCCTTTTGCTTTATCAATGTCGTTTCATCTTCCGGTGGTTGCAGTATTTCCTTCTTTCCTACCAAACAAGGTTAGTTACCTGTATGTTACTTTCACTTTTGCAATTACATTGCACCCTTTTATTGAATCAGAATGTAAAATATACAGCATGTAATGTATATCACATTTAGCACAGCATGAACGGCTCCTGTGTTTGTCACATCTTACAGCTCGAGGGGTAGTTCTTTTTTTGCCCTAGGACCAGTACTGCAAGCCCTACATATTGTTGCACAATTGACGTTACCCCCCCCCCCTCTCCCCCCCCCCCAAAAAAAAAAAACAAAAAAAAAACCAAAAAACAAACCAAACAAACAAACAAAACAAAAGCAACCCACAAACAAACAAACACAAAACAGCAAACAACACTAAACAAATCAAAAAAACGATACACTCCAAAATCTTCTTACTTCTTCTTTTTTTGTTGTTTGATCTACGAGTTTTTTCGGGACAATTTGCAGAGCAGATAATTATTGGGTACATGGATATCAAATTAACATATTTGATCATTCATCTATAATTGTTATGATGTGCAGATGTACTACAATCAAATGTACATATACAAAAAAATGTTCTTAGAAGTATAAAGCCAAGTTTTTACTTGATAAGCCTCAATGAGAGCACTACATGTAAAATGTATTGTGTTCTTCGAGAGTTAATAACAAGAATCGTGCCCCTGGACATTTCAATATTTTTTCGTCCAACAAAAACTTACAATTAATAGGCCTAGGAGCCAATATCACTGTAACTATTCAAATATCTATGTATGGGAAGTTATTGAAAATTTCCTACCATTTAAGAACTTCATGGGAAAATCACTCACAGTACAAAAGCTAATTGTATTCTCTCAGTACCTAAACTTTGTAAAGTTTGAATCAATATTAACATATAGTCAGGCAGCCAGCTCAATTTGGGTTAGCTGAACGAGGTACCAGTAGTAAAGTATTGGAATATATGGGGAGGAATCCCACATTTACTAAACCCAACGTCTGGCAGTGCATCTCTGCTGCATAAGGTCTCCACAGCCGGGGGCGTCCAAAATGAGTGCCCATTTTACAAAATTTTTTATTTTTAATAAAAATAGCAAAAGTCATTTTCTAAACACACTTTAATTTGATGTCAAAATAAAGAGTATTAAATTGTCTTAACGCTTGTGCTATTTTGAAATCATACTGAAATCGAAAACAGTGAGAGTTTTAATGAAGAAATGTTTTTTTCTCACTTTTTTACGAAATTTTTTTTCTTCCCCTTTTTCCAATAATTTTTAATAAATAGTTGTATAAAACATTGATGTTTGTAACTTTTTTAAAAAACTACCTTCATGCATGTGAATGATGTTGTAAAAAGAAGGGAGTTATATCTTATTCCGATAAAGAATTATGATTAGATAAAGTCAGGAACGCAATATAGACAAAATTCAACAATTTGCCCCGTGACTGAGAATAACACAATACCCGCACGTGTATTATGAAAAGCTGATTGTATGTGATGGCTGTGAGTAGGCAAACAAAAGTGCCAAAAATGCGGAACATTACGTACAAGTTTTCGATACTTGTTTTGTCTGCTAAAAGCTATCGCATGTTATCGGCCTTTCCTAATACACGTACGGGTATGGGATTCTTCTTCGATACGGGGCAAATTGTTGATTTTTATCTATATTGCATTCCTGACTTTATCTAATCATAATTCTTTATCGGAATAAGATATAACTCCCTTCTTTCTACAGCATCATTCACATGCACGTAGGTAGTTTTTAAAAAAAGTTACAAACATCAATGTTTTATACAGTTGTACATCTATTTATTAAAAATTATTGAAAAAAGGGGAAAAAAATATTTTCGTAAAAAAGTGAGAAAAAAAACATTTCTGCATTAAAACTCTCACTGTTTTCGATTTCAGTATGATTTCAAAATAGCACAAGCGTTAAGACAATTTAATACTCTTTATTTTGACATCAAATTAAGTGTGTTTAGAAAATGACTTTTGCTATTTTTATTAAAAATAAAAAAATTTGTAAAATGGGCACTCATTTTGGACGCCCCCGGCTGTGGAGACTTTATGCAGCAGAGATGCACTGCCAGACGTTGGGTTTAGTAAATGTGGGATTCCTCCCCATATATTCCAATACTTTACTACTTGTACATGTACCTCGTTCAGCTAACCCAAATTGAGCTGGCTGCCTGACTAATACTTTTATTTGAAAGACAAAGTAATTGATATTAATGGGTCACAAGGAACCCGGAGCTTGCAGTGTGCTTACAAAAAAAAAAAAAAAAATGTATTTGGATTTGAAAAGGTAACTGATCATTCTTTGAATGTCCTCTTTCCCCCTCACTTTATCATTGTACGTGAGAGGCTATTAACTACCATACATGTTATTGGATTCAACTACATTTAGGGTGTGTTCAATGTCCAGTTTCAAATTCATACGCCAACATGAATCATGATATAATACGCTGATATACAACATGTAAAGAGAAACAAAGTGTGTGCTCATTGTCCCCCATCCCCGGTCGTAAAAATAAAAGGAAAATTTAAACGCCAAAAAAGATGCGTTTTGAAACACAATCAGCTTCAATTTTACAACCTTGAGCATCGTGATTGCAACAAAATGCGACACTGAACAGGATTGAGTTTTCAAACGTGTTTAAATGTGCTCTCGCAGTGGAAGCTTCCGGTGCAAGTGAAAAAGGGAGAAGATGTTTGTTTTTTGAGAGCAGGGAATTTAAAGACGATGGAAATATAATCAGCTTTAAATTTTTGACACTGAACGGTGCACCGCTGATTGCGTTTGCGTGTGTGTTTTGTAATTGCGTTTTGTATCATGATTCATGTTGACGTATAAATTTGAAAATGGACATTGAACACACCATTATTTGATTTCCATCAGAGTCATACCAACAACTAAAGGGCATCAATTGGGTGAATTTATGTTACTTGTAAAGATGCCTGTGTGAACATCAAGAATAAAAGTGGATACATGTACCTTGGCTAAATCAGATGATCTAATGATCATGTTAACATACATATACAGAATCATTTCTGGTTTTGGGTTTCAATAATCACATAATAATTATATAGGCATATAGGCCTTAAACAAAACCAATAAATAAATGATATTATACCTTCAAAAAAGCAGGCCTATTATTGAATACATGTAGATATCCGTTTCACCTCTAGGGGATGACCTTTGCATTGCAAATCGAATGTCCACGAGACAGAAAGATAAATATTATTCTAAAGGAGGAGGTTATTTCTAGCATGTATGACTCATTGATTCAAGGCTCCACCTTGTTCCAATTGAAGTGGATTTCTAGATGTATATATATGCAAATTAAAGAGGGTAGACTGCTGGTTTGTAAGAAGTCTGTAACAGCCCCACCCTTCCAAAAAGTGAGCTCCATTCCAAAAGGTACAACATCCCCTTTTTAATGAAAATTCAGTTTTTGATATCATTCAGATAGGTACCTTTCTTTGAACAAAACTGTTCATTCCAATTCTAAAAGCAACCATTAGAAAACGACTTGTCCATAGACCAAGGGGGTTGACAACCCCCTGATAGACCCTTGATGAAAGTATTGAAAACAAATGCGCTTTACTAAAAAAATAACAAAAATGGACAGGCCCGTAACCAGGGGGGGTTTCGGGGGTTCGAACGAAACCCCCCCCCCCCCCCCCGCTGGCGACCAGAGAGTCCGCTTTACAAAAAAAAAAAAAAAAAAAATGGATATTTTTTTTTTGTTGCTTATCAATTCTTTGGGGCCGATCTTAGCCTACCCTATAGCTAATAATGGTACTCTTCCTTCTTGAGGGCAGAGGCACAACATTTTTGAACACTTGCCCCCCCCCAAAGCCCCCCCCCCGCGCTTATCGCGGAGGCCAGCGTGACGTTAAAAATTTGGTATTACCTTTTTGCTCGCCCCGCGTTGACGTGAAAAAATTTTGATGTACCTTTTGGTCCACTTTTGGCAGATTTCGAACCCTCCCATAAAAATCCTAGTTAGCGGCTGATGGATGTACATGTAGTACCCTTTCGGAACGGAGCTCTTCATGGGACAACTCATGAACAAAATTATTTGAAGATTTGTTGAACCATAGAGGTATTATTGTTCAAAGTCAATTTTGAAGCTTGAATTCCAGAAGAAAAAAAAACAACAACTTTTTAAAGTAATTTTTTTTTTCTGTACAATTTAATCTAATTACAATCCAGGTAGAGGATTAAAATGACACTCCACCATCCACTATACAATGTACAGTCTGAAAAATTAGAATTCAGATAAAAAATCATATCCAAGCTGACAGCTTCAACGTGACCATGTGCAAAGGATCAATAGCGAGCAAGGATGTGGGCGTGACTCATACAGAAACATGTCATCCCACAAGAATGCAGCGGCTTCCAAAATAAACTTAAAAGGGAAAGTTTTCTGAACAACCTTTCAGCTCTCGTAGGAGCTCCACACCTGTATAATTAAAGTATAATTTTTTTTAAACATGATGATTCATGAAATTGGAAATAGTTTGCAGAGTGACTGAAGAGTATCATTCAATTATTTATCACCCTCATACACGTACGTGTACATTTACATTATGTAGGACTTCTGGACTACTGCACAATGTACATGTGTAGGGTGTTCCATTTGTTTGGATAAACTTCATAATATAAAGTTCACACTTCCATAATGATTAATAATGTTGCTTTTTTTTTTGGGGGGGGGGTTAAAACAGTGATTAACAATGAGGAATTTGGATGAAAAAATAGAAGCTTAAGTTAAGGGCAAACAATTTTTCAAGCAATGAACATGTATATGTACAGTATCATACAAATGCTAAGAGTTGGGAGGCCTTTAAATAGCTTCACTTTCTCCTGTGGGCAGTCTCAAGCTGTGTGAGGGGCTTGCTGATGTAGTAGGAGGTTGGGAAGTTACTTCCTATGTATACTCATTGCAATTAAATCAACAGCTGGTGCTCTACCAGACCAAAGTTTGGAGATAGTTCGCTTTAGTTTGATGAGGGGGAAATGATGAAGTATTAAAGCCTTTCATGAATTTGGTGCTTTACCAGCTTGAGTAGTTCTGTATTTACCCTACATGTACATGTACATGTACATTTGTACATGTTGCACACATTTTAATGACCCTGGTTGGTGTTTCAATAAGTCGTTTGTACACGTATAAGCTAGAAACAACTCAAGAAATGACTGGTGATCAGTTCTTACATGTTAAATGACTGAAGATTTGATTTGGACCAAAGAACATGTTCCAGTCATAATTCGTAACTTTACAAACGACTTGTGAAACAGCAATGGGTATGCACCAGGTGGTATCACTACTACATACAATGTACAATCCAGGTTGGGGTTGGGCTTCAGGGTTTAAGAAGCTAAATTGCAAATTAGCCCAATATTTTGCCAATAACTTATAATTCAAAGATGATGTGGGCTTACATTTCAAACAATTTTGCATGTTCATCAAGATAA
>CALNVZ010000641.1:22804565-22857065 GCA_940671915.1 Paracentrotus lividus
CGACTTCGTTCTTCTCCCAGTGTTATAAGCTGTTTTGTGTCAGTGGAGTAATTGATCCTCTGTACAGTCAGATTAAACAGTCAGATTCGGTGCTGGAACAGGATCCGCCAGCAGATTGGGTTAAAAATAACCGAATCCGTCTGAAACTAAATCCGCCACTACACCTGACGTTAAAATAGAAATAAAAAAGTTTGAATTAAGTTTTAATTATCAAACACACCCACTTACACAAACATCTCTACAGAAACCTGCCAATAAAATGGAACAAATTCCTCGCGCATTTGAAAATGACAAAATTAACTCTCTTTATAATTCGAACATCGGAATGTATATTATATCAAATTGTGATTACGGTGAGGTCGTTTCCTCCTCTTTCCAATCTTTAAAAATATATTTATTGTTAATTTAGATATGATTTGGTATGGCTGCTCTGTATTTACATAGTAACAGTCTGCTGGTGTTGTATGAAATCGTCAGTGTCGATTGAAGGGCATTCATCATGCCTATTCATTTTAAAGAAATGATCCGTTCAGTAAATTGCTTTGTTTCTTTGATTAGAAATTGAGGATGTTTTCGCTGTAGTCATTCTTCTGTGACACTAGAGCTTTTTAAAGATCCGAAGAAAAATATGATTACAAAATTTAAATGGAGGGTATGTGTCAAATTAAAAATGGTAATAATAAAGGTTTATCGTAGATGCGTTCCAATTTTTTGAAAATCATTTTTAAAAATGAAACACGAAGCTATACCATTTACTTATTTTTACATACCTGTATATTGCTTGTTCACTAATAATAGATTATGAAAACAGAATGATGACTGAAAACATTTTCAACGTGAGCTATACAATACGTAGAACCATAAGCGTCATGACTTGTGTATAAATTACTGATTTAAATCACATTGTAACTATATACTATTGTTAGAACTCTCGGCATTTAGAGGAAGACATAGAACCAAAACCAACCAAAAGGCCATGGCCATATATTATTTGATCTATCTCCCAAAACAATGAATGCTTTGTACAGCGATGACTCATGTGAGACTATAAGGTGAACGACAAATCACAACTATCTGTTGGAAAAGTAATAAAAATACCTAACATACCCCCAGTGATCATGAATTTATGGATGAATTGTAACTATAGGAAAAGCGGTAATCCTACATCAAAACCCAAACTCTAAAAAAAAAAAAAAAATAATAATAAAGTATTTTGCAATATCAACGTAGGTATTACGTCTGCAGGTAGAAAATTTGTGAATTTTAGTATAAACTTATTCGATTACAGGATCAGGTATGCCTTATTCATTACATCATATAATATCACGTGTTTAAGTATGCTTTTACCGCCAAGTATGGCAAATGCTAAATAATTTCTCGGGATTAAACTTGAATCCATTATTTCATTTCATATTAATGACCCTAATTTCAAGAATATAAACTAAAGAAAGACAATGTTTCTATTTTTGCATTCTAACAGAGTAAATTTCCAATTAATGTACACACAAAATTATGACTTGTGAATGTAAATGTATCAGCTTCTGGTAAATTTATCACTGCCTACGGCATTGTACTATAATTTGTTTTATTTCAAGTCGATTGAGGTTGTATCCATGTCATCTGAAAATCTTAATAGCTAGAACGTTTACCAGTGGCGAACCCAACATAATACATCTACTTTATGTGGCTGACCCCCCCCCCCCCCCCCCCCCCCCCCCCCCCCCCCCCTCTCACCCATGCCCCTGTTTATTCATATTTTTAATACACCACTGAGGTTATGTGAGGTGGTGTCATAATTATTTCTTTTTCAAACAAGCAATGTTAAATGACAAAAATGGATATGAGTTTCTCACAATAGAAATCTCTCTGGGAGGAGTCAACATTGTACTTAGCCATGTCACATCAGTGACACCAACCCCAAACCAAACAAAATATTACATTCCCGCGAATGGCAAGCTAATGGTCGGTTTGGAGTCGGCTCCACTGGTGTGACTCGACTATAAACCCCGCGAGGATCCATAGTATCTATCTATCTATCTATCTATCTATCTATCTATCTATCTATACAGTGCGTATCAATAAAAACGGGACAGTTTTGAAAAGATTGTCAAAATTTTGTTTCAAATTATGATGTCTATATTTTGATGTTAATAGATGCTCTGAAGTCTTATCTTTCAAATGCTATTCAAAAAAAGATAAAGTTTCGTTCATGCTGAGCGAACACGGAATGTTTATGTCGGGGGCTCAAAAAAAGGCTTGCGCACAATTCAGAGGGTATTGAAATTCGGTCATTATTCTGATCAGGTAGTCCTACTCCGTTCGGATTGATATTGTTGCTTTGCACAAATCAATGATTATGTTCGTCTTTAAAGTTGATTTCATATAATTTCTTCAATGATTTAATCAATCATTCGAACAATCAATCAAAAATATTAATCGATCAATGATCAATCATTCAAACAAACAATGAAAAAAAAAATCAATAATTAAAAAAAAGTCAATCTATCAATAATTAATTCAATCACTAACTCTTGATCAATCATTTAATCAATCCATTTAAAGCAATACATCAATTCAATCAATCAATCAATACACAAAACCAAATCATCCTTCCAAATTAATTCTCAATTAAAATAAAAGCCACAATCAACACTCTACATTCGTGAAAAACACTTTTCTTCTTTTCCGAAATATAAACATAAGTAACAAGTGAATTCATGTTTGTTACTTTTTTATTTTACAAGCGAACCTTGGGTTAAAAAAAAATCATAATAAAATAATAAGACAGATTTGTCTCGCCCACCGTGTGACGGACGGACGCTGGACGATGGACAGACGGACACGTTCGGACGGACGCCATTTGTATCCGAACGCAAATCCCCTTACTTGGGTTGACAAAAAAAAAAAAAGAAAAAAAAAAAAATTATGAAGGAATATCAAAGATAACATATAAAAAAACAAAACAAACAAACAACAATCAATTAAAATAATAGTTTTTTATATAAATTTTGAAGCATAATTAGAAAATAATTGCAAAGATAATTCAAACGTTAAAGAGGAAGCTGCTGATTAATAAAACGTCTGACGATCATATATTTCTCATTTTCTGCCATTTTGTGCGCAAGCCTTTTTTGAGCCCCTGACACAAACGTTCCGCGTGTCCACTCAAGCATGAACGAAACCTATTTTTTTAAATGGCTTTGAAAGATAAGATTTCAGAGCAGACTTTTAAACATCAAAATATAGACATCATAATTTGAAACAAAATTTTGATAGACTTTTCAAAACTGTCCCGTTTTTATTGATACGCACTGTATATATCTATATCTAGTATTGACAATGTTATGAGTATGCATTAAAAAAAAAATATATATATATATATATTTCCAAGTTCCTATAGCATTGATATCAAAATAGTAAACTATCAGACTCACCTCAAATGGGTATAACTTTACCAAACTTAAGGGAAGTTTTTCTGAGGCACACTAATTCCTTGTATATATATCCGACCAACTAATGCAGATGAACTAATGTAAAAGGTCTCCATAAAATTCCCTGGCTTTACTCCGGGATGTGAATTTACTATAATTCGAGTCAACACTGGAGTGAGATCTTTAAATGAATAGACAGTACAGTTAGGGAAATTCCGGTTGTGTTTATCGGTAAAGCGGGTATATTTTGTCTCCTATTGTTATGCAGCAATGACGTCATGAAGCCTCCTTTACTGAATGGCACATGTTTGTCGAGTGATCCAAACCAACTTATTTAGAAATTTGGAATTGACTTTTTCCCCCACCAAAGTTTAGGCCATGAAATAAATACTCGACAAGGGGCGTACAAATGCCTCTCTTTTTTGCCGCCACGCTTGTAGGTATAAGGCATCAAAGGTTGAGAAACTCTAATGTTTAAAAACACCGCGGGCCTTTTCCAATTTTTCTAAAACAGTGATTCTGCAGACTTAGAATCAGACTAAACTTACCTAAATTACGCGAAACCAATCTGCTTGTGACATGACTCTTGAACGGTCTTCTTAGACTGATTTCACAGTATTTGTAGCAGATCTTTGTCGAGAATCACTTTGGGTTTTAATAAAAACAGCAAGAAATCATCCAAGATTATCATCCAAAGAAGACATTTTACTATAAAACCGCATTTATGTTCAACGAGAACTATACTGCACGGAGTTGGAGAAAATACTCAAAAGCTATACAGTCAACCCTAACTTCGACAATTCTAAAGAGGTCCTATCTGAAAATGCAAATGCAAAGCGTTTGGCAGTTATTGTGTTCTATCCAAAGCAAAACTAGTTATACCATTATATTGTGGAGCACAAACATTAAATATTGGCATCCTATTTATTAAAATGATAAATATGAAGCGAGCGAGGAAAATGGGGGAACAAAAGAGAGGTGCATACCGTGGAGTTGTTTGGCGTGACGATTGTGAGGTATTCTTTCTTTTATGTTACGACATAATCGAGGAGATTGGAACGCATTAGTTCTATTTAAAGAAAAGATCAAAGCTAGGTACACAGTGCATCAAGAAAAAAGAGGAAAATACATGAAAAAACTTTGACAAGTAAAAAATAATGACATGTCTCCGGTAAGGATCTTTAAAAAAAAAATTAACGACTAAATAAAAAAACATTGTCCATTTCCAAAATTAAAAGCTCTTGGACGTGCAATGTACAGACAACATGGAGCATTTCACGCCTTGATCATGATAACGTTAGAATTATGCCTACAAAGCAAATCTCGTGATCGATGATGGAGACTTTCGGTAAAATATTAAAAGCCACAAAATTTTGCAACAGAATACAATCTTTCAATACTAATGGTCAAGTAAATGTCATTTTGAAAGTCAATTGTCCATCTTAATTACACCGGTGTAGAGCTGGACGCACTTTCTTTTGTTATAGGGAGGGGGCGGGGGGTGATGAATAAATCATCCATTCATCATCCCCTATCTAACCAAAAAAAAAAAGAAAAAAAAAAAGAAGAAAATAAAGAAAGTAAGGCGCAGCTATGCCGTACGATTGCTTACACTCAATGGAAAAGCTCTATTGTTTTTGTCACACTCTGTAATAAATTTTATGATGAGGTCGTCCGAGGTACACCTTGTCACGGAGAGAACAAGAGTTGTATTTTCTTTTTTTATTTTTTTTTTATTGTTGTTTCTTTTTTGTATGTTTTGGAAAGTCGGGTGGGATGGTATCTCACTTATCTCGGAGCTGTCTATGAGATTCGGAGTTTCGAAGACGTTTCCGAGATCAGCGACGTCTCCGAAACGGAAAGAAAATCTCGTAGATATGAACATGTTCAATAGTTCTGCGACTCATTAGACGTCGCGGAGACTCAGAGACTCCAGTAAAGACTCCCCCCCCCCACTTTTTTTTTTTTTTTTAATGACAGCAGAAAACAAGTCATGTCGATATTCTATTAAGCTCTAGGACGTGCAATGTAGAAGAAAATAAGGAACATTTCACAGCTCTATAACGTTAGAATTACAAACGAAATTTTATTTTGGAATCTATAGGTCAATTGTTAAAAGCCAGGAAATCATCCATCATTACTAGTGTTCAAATAAATACATTTGTCACTTAATTACATTCATTTTATTTTTTCATTCTAACAAAATAATGCATTTATAATTATGAGACATGTAAAGACAGGAAACAAATAATAAAGTAGATACAGTTTACATATAACATTGTCATAATACTTTGAAAATCAATTGTCGAATATTAAGTCTAGATTGCTTACTTCATTCTCCTTGCTGACACTTCGTGGAAAAGTTCTCTTTTTTGCCACACTCTGTAGTCAATATCCTGATGGGGTCGCTCGAGGTACACCTTGTCACGAAAAGAACAACAGAGTTTTTATTGTTGCTTCTTTTACAAAGAAGACGTCTCCGAGACTCAGGGTGGTATCTCACTTCGCGGAGACGTCTCCGCGACGGATAAAAAAGTATTAGAGACGTCCCGCGACAGTTATCAAAAACTGTGACAAAGCACTTTCAAAGAACCGTCCCAAAGAAGTTTCCACGACTCATGAAACGTCTCAGAGACATCTCCGGGACAATTTTTTTAAACCTGTCGCGGAGACGTCTCCGCGACGTTTCATGAGTCGCGGAAACTACTTTGAGACGGTTCTTTGAAAGTGTTTTGTTATAGTTTTTGAAAACTGTCGCAGAGACGTCGCAGAAACGTCTCTAATACTTTTTATCCGTCACGGAACCGATTCCACCCTCAGCGACGTCTCCGAGACGGAAAAGAATCTCAATTGGTTCATGTTCCATTTTCCAGCGACTCTTGAGACGCCGAAAAGACTCAGAGTTGTCATTTTTATCCAACTTATCCAAACTGAGTGTTTTACTTATGCGGCGGTCACAACTCGCCGTCCCTTCGACGTGCAACTCCCTACGATGGATTTCGTAGAAAATTTGTGCAGCGGAGGTACCTCGCAGGTACAATGCATGTACGACGTGCAGAAAGTTTTTACAATACCCTTACTATAGAAATGCGGCGGTCACAACTCGTCGTAGGCTACGGGGCACGTGCCATCAACGTAGCCTGCGTTGCATGTGCAATGCATGCACAGGTCGTTGTTCAATTTCTGTGATTCCTGCGTTTTTGTAGTAAGGGTATTGGAAAAACTTCCTGCACGTCGTACATGCAACGTGCCTCCGAGGTACGCGCTGCACGATTTTTCTACGAAATCCATCGTAGAGAGTTGCACGTCGAAGGTACGGCCAGTGGTGACCGCCGCATTATCCGTCTCTCTCTCTCTCTCTCTCCCTCTCCCCCCCCCCCTCTCTCTCTCTCTCTTTCTCAGACGTAAACTCTTTCTCACACACTCACTTACTTTCTCCCTCAAACCCCAACTTATTATTTCTTATAAGCTCTTTATCTTCTCTGTCTTTCTCTTTCTTCTCTCTCTCTCTCTCTCTCTCTCTCTCTCTCTCTCTCTCTCTCTATCTCTCACACACTTTTTTTCTCTCTCCCTATCGCCACTCTTTATTTATTCCTTTCTTTGTTTACTTTTTCTAAATCAATCAATCTATCTATCTATCTATCTATCTATATATCTATCTATCTATCTATCTATCCATCTATCTTTCTATCTACCATCCATTTATATTCCCCTCTCCACTTTCCTCCCCTTTCGCCCAGTAAAAGTCGATACCCTATACATTATGCGTCATGTTACTTTAGGCCTCCATAATAACAGTATAATCATTATTTTCATTATACAATTACCATTATGATGGGTATGTTGTTGATGTACTGAAGTCTCAGTCTCAAGTCAGTGATTAATTACTGATTGCAAATTAGCCAATATCCCCCTCACAACATTATTATTATTATACTATGTCACGATAAAATTTTTGTGAGATGTGATATATTATATATTTGAACTTGAGAAATGCACGACACACTGTGCTTTATTTCAACTTTTTTTTTTCCATTTTAATGCGTATCAAGAAATAGAGAATTTTGTACAATTTATTCTCCATAAATTAAGTATGTTACATATAATATATATTTATATTTATACTTTTCACCTGGACAAACCATATAATACGAGCATAAAAGAAAAAAAAACATTATCAAAGTACTGTGTAAACGATTAATAAAACAACTTTGCTATTTTTCTGGATTCCAAGACAGGAAGAAAAACATTAACGAAAAACAAGCAAACAAACAAACAAAATCGAAACAATGAAAAACTAGTCCATAACTATGAAATTTATCATTCCGATATTCCAAAGTGGTAAATTGTCATCATTGTAGGGTCGGGATACCGTGCACTAAAAAGGTCCAATTTACACCGTTTACCATACCTTAATGTGCATACTAATTTCACACTTGGAGAAAGTTTAATTGTACACCTCGTTGTAAAGGTACAAAATGTATCCTTTTTCTTAGAGTGTATGCGAAAGATGTCATGACATAATACACGTATATGTTTTTGAGTATCCTGACATTTCCTCTCTTTCCATGCCTGTAAAGTTGTTATATCTTCTCTTTTTTTAAAATTATATATATTTTACCATATTTCTTCTTTTTGATATCAAAAGCCATGAACCCCAAAAATGAGATTATCTCTTCTTTTTGACATAACACAACTCTATATGCTTTGAAGAAGAGGATAATTTTAAGATAATCTTTATGAATTAAATTAAGATAAATCTTTAGGATAGTGGTTGGAAATGCTTATATATAATATTTGAACACCGAATTATTTGCACATTTTGATAAGTGAGTAGAATATACAAATTTTAGTCATAATTGAGGAAAAAAAGATGGCGTTAAAATATGGCAAATGGGCCGTTAAAAATATCGTTACTGCTATCTTTTCTGGTATCAACTTTCATTTGATCGAGTACTGTCTATTCGTTATCAAAGTCATTGAAACCACCAACGTGAGCAGCGTTCACAAGAATTTCGCTTTTGAAATCAGAAAAGATTATTCTTTATTATTTTGTTTAGAAGCTCTTGCACTTTGTTTCTCATTCAAGCTAGAAATAAAATTATTCATATGATTTTGCAATCTTTGATTTGTGTATTTTGTCCGAAACACTTTCTATATAACTTTATTAAAAGACCTTTAACACAAGCAGATTGTTAATGCATCTTGTTTTCTACCTGAGGATCATGAACACCTTATTACTTTTTTTTAATTTTTTTATTTATTTATTTATTTATTTATTTTTATACACGAGACAATTCTGCTACGATATGGTAAAAATAAAAAAATAAATGAATAAAATAATTGTCAGGATATTCAAGACTGATGCAGAGGCTGTAATTATTAAGAGTTTGTTGGAGATACTTAACCAAGCACTCCAAACCTCCGGGTAAACGCTTAATTACTGTGTTAAATAACTAAGTTCAGGAGAATACCAGGAAAAGATACTTTCTTATGCATACGGCCAAAATGTCACGGATTGAGAGTCTGTGATTTGCAGCACAATTCCTGATTTGCCATAGCGCCATCTTTTGGTTCCAAGTCTCGCAAATTAGTTTCTGAATGTGAGTCCTAAATAAATAAATTTTTGCATATTTAAATGGCACATAGAACTTGTCCTATCGGGGAGTGTTTCTGGTAGGCCAGAAAATTGGCCTAGGGTTCAAAGAGCCTTTTTATGGCACACACTGTTTATAACTCCTTATTAGCAAGGAAGGGCTGCATAGGGCATAGGGATTCTTAGAATAGTGGAGGGCTGCCTTTGTTTTGTTTTGTTTTGTTTTTGTTTTTGTTTTTATTTATTCTTTAAATCACATGAGTATATCTATACTGTCGACATGAAGCTCCTTATTCTGCTTCCCCTTAACGATGATAACAAGTTCAATGTTATGGTCAGGTGCTGAAAAACCAAATAACAATATACATGTAGATAAAAATGAAGTATGATGTAATAATATCAATTGATTATAACAGCAAAGAGAATGTTTTACAGGAAAAAGGCAACGATGCAACACAATTCACTCACAATCATGTCATTAATTCAACATTAGTAATGCCCTTTTGTATATCAAGAATGATTATATCATAATAATGTTAATTAACATGGATAATAACTAATAAAATAAATCAAGTATAGATCCGTTGCAATTTCCGATTTCACGCATAACTTCTAAACCCCGAAGCCAGAGTAAAAAGTTGATAAACAATTAACAGTCAACAATAATAACGACATAAAAACAATTAAAATTCACTAGTGTTTACTGAGGATGAAAAACACACATTCATCAAATATAATAATTTAAGAGGTCTTATTAAAACGTACAAGAGTGTCAAATTCTTGCATATAACTATGGACCATTACAAAGGTATTATGAACGGCCATTAGGAGCAAAAACACACAAGTGATAGCTATCCAAAGCCAATGATGAGGAAGTATAACGTATCATGGTTGAACTTTCTTTGGCTAAATAAAAAGTGTACAACATTTAAAATACGAGAATAAATAAACAAATAACAAATGGTTAAACCGTCCGATGTCTCTTTTTTTGTTTGTTTTTGTTTTTTGTTTTTAGGTGTTTTTTTTTAATGGCATTTTCAAGTTGTTGTCGAGTTGAGTTAAGGTAGTTCTGATAAGTCAGCTGTTCGCAGACTCAATGGTGACGACCCTTTCTTTGGTAACTTTACCGTCCCGTTTTACTCGCTTTTTGTTTTTGTTGTTGTTGTTGTTTTTTTAAAAGAGGGGTTAACCGGTTTACAAAGTGTTACATGACATCGTCCATTACATTTGATATTACACTTTATTGCATGCTTTAACTTTATTATAGAGTACATGGGGTAAACAGTCCGTAGCTTAATGAGCGTAAAAATGCACCCTTGAATCATGGGTACAAAAACAAAATTATTTACTCCTTACTTAGTCTAATGCTACAGTCACCCAGACACTTAGGTTGAGTTATGTGCAGCGTTGCGTTTTTTTTCTTCTGCGGGTCCCCATGGATGCCTTCCCGTCATAGTCAGCAGTGGAAATAGTGATAATATTGTTCATCCAATAAAACAAAGCAAATACATAAGAAAAGATAGAATAGAACATGAAACAAGGATAAAACAACAAAAACGTAACTAAATGTAAGTGTGTGACTGTAGCATTAAATGTTGAGTCATTCCTTAAAATTTATTAGTCAGTTGGTGGTTTGATTATTGGGTTTTGACAGACCTGTATCATTCAGATCATCTGTCTGTAACTAACTGGGATTCGAACCCAGGTCTAATTAGAGTCAGTAAACTGTTAGAAAAAATTAAACATGTTGTTTAAAATCTTAAACAGCTGCGTGTTAACCGGTGAATCGCACAGCGTTGTTTAAAAATTAAACAACCTGTAGTTGTTTAAAACTTTAATACTCTTGTTGTTTAAACAACCTGTTGTTTAAGGGTATTATTAAACAACATACTTGTTTAAAGAAAGTTGTTTAAAATATCAACAGTATTGTTTAACGCTCTGCTTCAAAAATAACAACGCTAAAATTTTTTAATTTGGTGTGACGCGGCCGGGTATCGAACCCACGACCATGCGATTATAAGGCAGACGCTCTATCCTCTGAGCCAACACATCTGTAAACATTTATTTTCCATGTGTGAGTCATAAGTCCTTCGCCATGATTGAAATGTTGCGCCGATTTACCTTGCATGTAACGAGTGATGCCATTAGGTCATGACTATCAGTATCACGTTACATTTGCGTCGGTATTTTTTAAAACGAACCCTGTTTAATATATTAAAATGCTCCAATGCTCCAAATTTTATTATCCGAAACAAAGATGACCGGATATTTGTTTTCATATCAATTCTACTCTATGTAAACTGAAATGTAAAGTTAACGTATACCTTTGTGTGGCATTAAATCGTAACTAAACAAGGCGCGTCCATTACTGATGAGGGGAGACGCAACAAAGTGACGTTGGAAATACGGCTGAGCGGCCCTGAAATTTATACACCTGGCTGCAACTATCAATAATTTGCTAACAAAAACTCGCGTAAGAAAACACCCTGCAGTGGAATGGTATTGTCCATTCGTTTGAGCAAACAACTCGGGAAGATGAAAGAAATTGATCAAATTGTTCAAAATGACATGACTTTTTTTTAGGGAATTTAATGTAGGTCTATCTCCGGAAAGCTGAGAATTCAAGCTTTTAATTGCCATGCGAACAATAAGCTATAATAGAATAATGCGGCATCAAGGATCAAAACTATGCAATGCATGAGCTATTTTGAGAGCAAAATATACCATATTGTACAGGAATTTGATCGGACTTCGCTTTCGAATTGACAAAAGTGACAGGACTTTTTCTTTCCTTTGCAATACGTTATTCATATTTTTGAAAAATTCAGACTCTTAGCATACTTCTTCAAAGTGAACATTTCTTTGAAGAGGTAGTTGCTCGTCACAATAAAGAAAGTAAAATGAAAAACCGTGCAAAAGTCTATGGACGCGTTAGCTTTGAGTAGAATGGTAGCGCCCTCTATCCACTAAGTTTACCACTAGAATTGATATGGCCCCTTTTCTCGTGGGCCCGGCAGCCGCTGAGCAGCGCCAGAAGGACGTTGCTCTATCCCCCTCTTGGTGAACGCCAAACAGGGAAGCAGCAACTACCATTTTTAACGTCTTTTGGTATGACGCAGCCGGGGATCGAACCCACGACCTCCCGATTATGAGGCGGCCGCTCTATCCACTGCGCCAACACATCGGCCCTAAACAGGTCTTGTTTAAGGCTATGAAACCTTGCTTTTCCGGTTTTAACAACAATGTGTAAATATTAAACAAGAATGTTTAACTTTTAAACAAAAACAAAAATAAACAGCAAAATTTTAAACTGCGTTCTAATATTGTATGAAAGCTGATGCACAGAGCTTCCGATTCAAACCCGGGTCTAATTAGTCAGTTTGAATGTTGATGCAATACGATGAGCGTTACCGCTAGTTCAATTCCTGATCTCTGTTAGTCATTGTTGGTAGGTAATATGTGGACATCTTGGAAACCCCTGTCTTATGATTTAAATTAGCTGTAGGCTACTTCGTTGTCTTCATAGAAAATTAGTTTTGTAAGAATGTGAATAGATCATCCCTCCAATAACAAAAGAAATTAATGCGTGTCTACGTCTATGAATAGGTAGCACACCTTTCCTCAAGAACGGAGGTCGTGGTTCGAGTCCTAGTCATACTAAAGACTTACAAAACTTTCTTCTAGCAAGGCTGGCCGGCAAAATCTATTGATCTTCAAGGACCATGTTGACAAATAGGCCTTTCTTGAACAAATGTTTTCCCTTGATGTTCCAAAAGAAATTAATGAATTCAGTGACTTTTACTGAGGTTTGAATTTTCCCACTCCTGCCTTTCATTAAATTCCCTAACCCGTAAGCAACCCCGAGTAATTTTTGACTAATCGTGAAATCTAAGCGGTGATGGCGAGACATGTATCTCTACCAAAAAATAAAAGAAAAAAACAAAATTGATGAAGATATCGTATGCCTTCTAGAAAGGATCAGTCTTAGTTATGCAAGCTTAATGAATATGTCGCTGTTATCCAATATCATATTCTTTGTTATGTCTACATCTATGTTCTGCCTTAGGGAACGTCCTTGTTCTTCCGAAGTAAAGTATAATCATCCTTCACATTGTAATCAATCGCTGGGTTTCATTGCCGATGTCTTAGGCTGAGTTTATACCTACCAGTGATGCAAGAATCGGATATTGAATATCAAATAATGTTGCTTACCAAACATCTACCTGGTACGGATCCAAGAAAATCGAATTGAATGCATTTCGGGGGCCCAATTGTCTGGGGACAAAAGCGGCTCTATTATGTTTACGCATGGGCCCGGTAAGTTCATTGTGTGACTCCGGTCTGCGTCCGCTACTGTCTACTCATCTGGAGATACAAAATCATCAGCTTCTGGTCAAAGACCTTTTTTATGCGATCCCTTGGCATATCAGTATTTCTGCATAATTTGCATAGTTATTTACTATCTGACTATTATAGACCCTGTGAAACTCTAAAGAAGGATCCTTGCTAGATGAGATGCTGCAGGAAAATCTAAGACACCCGCTATACGGACCACATCCTACATGTCTATAGATGAAGCTGTGTGCCACAGTATCAACAAGACGATTGGACCTCATGACAACCTCCGCAATGTCAATGGTGACGAACGGAATTTGAAATGGTATGGTCATGCTTCCCATTCGGCTAGACATTATAAGACCATGAAGACAGTTTTGCTTGTGACAGTCGGATGTGGCTGTCTACGAGAGAGACAAACAAAGAGGGCGGAATACAATCTACAGGAACTGGAGAGATTGGCAATTGGGGCATTTCATCAAAGGACTTGTCGGACATTTTATTTGACAAATTTGCTCTTAGCCAATCAGATGCAAGCATTTCAGTAGCTTATAACAGTTTGTCGGATAAAACGTCCGACAAGTCCTTTGATGAAATCCCCCCCCCCCCCGATATAGTGCCAATAGGTTAGATTACCCAAAATGCATCGCGATATGGTTGACAACTCAACTTCCGTCTCAAAATATGTAAGCGCGGCTAGCTGTGCGTGTGCGTATAATATTATAATTAAAGGGGAATCCAACCCAAGGAGAGAATCAACCTTACAGGAAAGAGGAAAATGAGAGGAGCAATCTCAAAAAAGTTTCATCAAAATCGGTTATCAAATAAGAGAGTTACGGAAGTTTGAAAAGTCTAGTTGTTCCTTCTATGGGGATCCTCAAATTGGCATCATCGGCTTCAAAATGGCCGATCTCATGGACAACTCTCCATTCATTTTGTACACAAATTTTCAGATTTTGTCTTCTTTACTTCTGAGGTCAAAATATGTCATGGGCAAATATATTTCACACAACATATGTTGAGCTTCAGAAGGAGGTAAGATATATTTCGAAAGAAAATGGGGAAAATCTGAAAATTTGTGTACAAAATGAATGGAGAGTTGTCCATGAGATCGGCCATTTTGAAGCCGATGATGCCAATTTGAGGATCCCCATAGAAGGAACAACTAGACTTTTCAAACTTCCATAACTCTCTTATTTTATAACCGATTTTGATGAAACTTTTTTTAGATTGCTCCTCTCATTTTCCTCTTTCCTGTAAGGTTGATTCTCTCCTTGGGTTGGATTCCCCTTTAAGTACGCATAGGCCTAATAGCGATCGAGCAAATTTGTTGATAATCGGGAACGAGACATCCTGCATTCGGCCTGCATTGAGAGGAATTTGTTTAGTCAAATTTCTTCCTTTTTTTTCTATCCGGGCCTATCAAAAACATAAGTAGGACGTACATAAGAAATTCATCACGCCTGAGGACTCCGGTAATGGTACAATTTTAAGGTAAAAAACATCTAGAAATTTCAGCCAATGGCGGACACGCATGCTGTTGCACCTAGCGGAAGTGGAACTGTCAACCATTTGACATTTGACCCGTAAAATTTGGCGATAATATCAATAGTATCGAACAGTATCGATCAAGTTTTGTATAGCAAATCGCCCGAATTCGAGAAAGATGTCGGGGTCTAAATAGTCTTCATTTTGTGAAAATCTACAAACAGGTAAAAAAAAAAAAAAAAAAAAAAAAAAAAATCAATTCGCTACAAGCATTATATTTAAAACAGGTCCTTTTGCTCTGACCTAAAGCCGCTGGTTTCTTATTCAAAAGCTTTTTGAATTCGTTTCTTGCTAGGAAGGAAAAATAAACAGGAAAATAGCACAACACAAGGTTTATATTAGCTTAACACTATTTTCATGCAGAGTCGACATACGTAGTTATGTAATAGTCACAAGTGTTTTGGGATCGAGTTGTCAAGTTTGGTAGTTTGTACGATTCTAATACCTTTGTTCTTGGAATAATTACATGACCACGAACGGTGGTCTCAACCCAGAGTACCTCAACCCTGCACTAAACAATAAGCCTTACCACAACCCTAACATACAACCTTGTCACAAGCCTTAACCTAACTCATCTCAGACGAAATTAATCTGGAAGAAGTTATTCCAGAAGGATATGTTGTGTCACCTTATGTATTTATGCCCTGATGACATAGATAACGGTCGCCGAAGGCACCAACAAATGTAATGCGTTGACAATGGGACTCAATCTGGATTTTTGTGACAGATATTGCTGTCAAAGTGATTTATTGAGGCATTCTTTTATTCATTGAACAACGGGAGCACAACCCATTTCCCCCGGTTCTTATAATTCTCTGTAATTTAGAAAAGAGAAAACAACCAGAAGGCCATGTCTTAAACCGAATTGGGATTTATCTTCATCTTAATCCAACCCCGTATTTATTATCTAGGTCTGCGTTTGTTTGTTTTTTTGTTTTTTTTGGACCGATTAGTCTGTGATAGTTATTGTCCATCTTTGTATTTATTCATCTGTCCATATGACCGTGTGTGCGTTTGTCCGTGTGTGGTTGTCTGCATATCTGTTTGTGGCTGGTTTGTGGTCTACGTCTGAGGGGAAAAAACAACAACTTTGCAATCCATAGTTGAAAACCACTTGTGTCACCTGCAGATTTAGTTCAGTTGCCAACCCGTCCGAGTTTCAGATGTCTTGCTGTCAACCGTCCGATTTTATGTGAACTTTTGGCATGAGTGTCTCGCATGGCAATTTCTATTACATATTGTGATTGAGTCAGAGTGGTATAGGTTCTCAGGGTAAAAATTTCAACCAACTTACTTTTCAATTTGGTACCTGACGAAATCGACACTTATAGCCGTGAGACAAGTTAGGCCGATAAACAGAATAGTCTCATACATATCCGACAAAAACAATTATCATACCAGTGTCGTAGGCGAAAACGTCCAGCCAGGCGAATCCGCCCGTCATGCGTACTTTACGAGTAGACATAAACGTAGCTAGCTCTATGCTCGAAATGGGGATGGATGGGATATTTTAAGGTTTGAGGAAGAAGCCAAGCATACATCGATGATCTAATTGTTGCATACAGACTCAGGTTATATAATTAATAAAAGTATGTCTCAATTAATCCTATTATAATCAGATATGGAGTCAGAAAGGGGGTGGGTTGGAGGGATCTTGGTTCGCGTTTTGTACAGCACGCTTTCGAGTTTTCCACGTTCAATTATGCACGTTACGTACGCATGGCGGGCGGATTCGCCTGGACGACGTTTTCGCCTCTGACATCGGCTTTTCGGAGTTACACCATTGTGACCATAGCCGAAATTAAATAACGATACATACGCCCAAGGCTTTTTTTTTTTTTTTTTTTTTTTTTTTTTTTTTGGGGGGTGAGGGGGGGTTTTTATATTGTTGTTATTTTTTTTTTTTTGTTTTTGCATGATGTCACAAGCCATCTTTTAAAATCATCGTTGTGATTGTTCGTTGATAATGCTATGGTGGGACCTGGGGGGCATTTCATCAAAGGACTTGTCGGACATTTTATCCAACAAATTTGTGCTCAGCCAATCACATGCAGGCATTTCAGTAGCTTATAACAGTTTGTCGGATAAAACGTCCGACAAGTAGTGTCATGAAACGCCTCCCTGGTCGCGATTTTCCCCACAAACCAAGTTGTATCATATTCTCTGACAGGGACTTGGATAGAGACCAGCGTGTCTGAATTTTTCTATGAAATCCATGTCAAGAGTTGCACGCTGCACGTATGGCCTGTTGTGACCACCGCATTAACAAAAATATTTGTTAATGACATACCAAGGCGCATATTCATAAAATTCAAGCCGTATTGTACTTACAAATACATGTACATGTACTTACAAATATAATTATAACGATGATACAATTTTTTTTTCTTCAAATAAGCTGTAAAACGACAATAGCATGATTATGAGTATAAAAATTAACCATAATGTTTACATATTTGTGACCAAAAATAAAACAGTATTGCATCACTTATACAAAGTAGAATAACTATAACTGCAATCAATGAATGCTCATAGTAAATTTATACTAACATAGATATTATTTTGTTATACTGCTTCTCTTTGCGTAACGTTTGATGTAATAAGACTATGTCTCTGTTCATCGTGTATCTCGTCGTGTTTCCCAATATTCTCTAAAATAAGAGCGTCTGTTTGTGACCGCTTTCTGCTTGACAAAGCTGGGAAGGCTTTCCTCACACGCTCTCTAAACCGTCCTCCAACAAATGCGTACACAAATGGATTCACGCATGAATTTGCGTATGCCATGCAGTACGCAGTCGTCTGTAACGCAAGCGTAAGTTCATTTCTCGGGAAGTCTTTATCGAGTCGCATCCACAGGTTAATGACGTGTAACGGCAACCAGCACACGGCGAACGCGATAATAACGGCGAGGACCATGCGCGTGATGCGACGTTTTTGGTTCAGGAAGCGCGTCTGTGCGTTGGAGCGCGTTTCTTCACAGGGTTGTATCTGTTTCCAGAGACGGGTTAGCACTATGCTGTAGCATACGCTGATTATGCTTAGAGGAATTGCGTAGACGAGGAGGAAAGTGTAGATCGCGTAGCCGGGAAACATCATCTCGTTCGGCCAGACCTCCTCGCATCGAGTGACATCGGCCTTCCCGTTCTGAACAGCGTCGAAGTACACTGCAACAGGGATGGCCAATAACGCTGAACCTATACGAATAAAAGAAGTCATATTAAACGATGATTAGAAAAGTTTAATGTTATTGGTTCATATGATTTTTACGTAGTCGAGAAAGGCACAGAAGAAGTGAATGCCAAAGGGAAATACCTTGCGTGTCCTAAGTGTTTCACCAAGTTGTTTGTAAGATACGAACATCTTTACGATCCAAGCGATTTGAAGTACATGTATGACAAGCCAAATATGATGCCCCAAAACTTTCCTGAATTTTAACCGTTTTATTTTTCTTGAAGGGGCCAGCAACTGTTGGATTCCGGCTGACGCCATCTACGTCTTTTCCAATATAGCGGTGCATCGGACTAACGCACCTCGTGTGTTATAAGTGTAGTGTATGGGTAAATGGGAGAAGACGTAGATGGCGTTAACCAATGTTACACAGATTCTGGTTGCTTTAATTTCATTTAAGTTGTTACCAAAGTATTTTTGACAAGGCAACGATCAAAACGTTTGTCAGTAGTATCCAAGCATCTGCATGTTAAAACATTAGACAATGATAAAAAAAAGAAAAATATTCGAACATCCCACTTGGCTCTTTGAATTTGAAATCGTTTGTTTGGTTGTTCGTAAACCTACGACAGACCTGTTGATCAACATCTCATACATCCCCTAATTCTTGTGAGTTGAAGATTGTGCCAAGTATCAATCTTGGGTTGCCGGGTTCCACGCAACGGACAAATAATTGTAATTATAATGGTGGCTTCTTCACGCGTGACGCCTAAAACGCCGTGATGAACGTATCTAATTTGCTCTTACAAAAATGTCTACTCTTTTTCTTTTTCATTTTTTTAGGGCGAGCAGGAATTACAATAAGACAAGTTTAAGCATAAGGGAGTGTGCTTCAAATCTCAGGATGACATTTTGTCGGAAAGGGTCTTTACAAGTCCATCCTTCATTGTTGCATAATAGTGATGGCGAATGTCGAGTGAGGAACCAGTGCAGACGATTAACTCTTTGAATGCAAGACATAGAAGTATAATGTTAAGTCACATCGCGATAACCGACACCACGCAGAACGAATTGACATTGCAGAAAGTGGCGATTCATCAGTTGTTTTAGGATTCAGTTTCAGGGTGTGACTGGAGTCGGATTGTTAACCGAGAACGGTGGTCAAGCCTTCGCCTCTTGATCGGGGGATTAAGAGCATGTTGATTAAGAGGCCGCTGGTTACGGCTCGATCGGAGCGCAACCTTATGATATTGATTAACCGTCAAGTTGCTTCCGTCTACCCAGCATGTCCGGTCGTTACACGAGCCTGGTCAACCCGGGATCGATTACACCTGACTTAGCGGTAATCGATTTATTCTCCAGTATTAACGCGAAATGAGATTTTGAGTGAAACGGGCCGTGTTTGTACCTACCAAGCAAAACCAGAATAGGGCAGTTTTTGCAAGTTTCTGTGGGACACCAGGGGGCAATCAACATAAATATGGTTGTGCAAGGAAACGCTGTCGTCGCTGTGATGCATTGAGAAAATGTCGTCAAGAAAGAAAAAACAAAACAAAACAAAACAACAACGACAACAACAACTCGAATTTCATCTCCTCCAACTAACGGGTTGTCCAGATCAATCACAATTAAATATCATGTCAATTTTGTATCATACTTTTTCGCCCCACATGGCTCGCCACTAATCTTAATAAACACACCTTGTGTTAACATGTTTAACGGCTTGGTTCTTGCATTTCTTGAGAGGTATAAACACAACCACAGAGTAAGGGGTGTAGGTGGAGAGAGATGGTGCCGAAAGCCTTATTGTTGGAAAGAATCTTCTCATCTTCCAGGCCAGTCGAAAGAGAGCAGTATGTGATATTCTTCTAGTTAAATTATCTGGTAGCTAGCAATTTGTATCGCCTCGAGATAAAAAGTCAGGGTGTCATTTCACCCACATGATACAATACCATTTCAATCAATCAATACATTCGCTGAAGTTTGTACAGTGTATCACGTATTCATGTTCGTATAATGTTTCGAATTAAGATCAACACACATGACCTGAATGTATTTTGTGTTGTGTTTCCAGCCATATCACCTTGAATATTTGAACTATCCAGAAAAAAGACATCAAAGGATATTTTTCATCTCCTATAATATAAGCTCATACACATTTAGGGTAAATTGGGGTTAGTGAGACACTTTGGGGAAATTGCATATATGCATATGATTAAGACCTGCCTTAGTGGAGAAACTATTTTAGCGTGAATAAACATACATCTAGCAACAAATTGCATGCCTGTTTGGGAAAAATTGACAGTTATCGGAAAAATAATCGTCAAAAATCTGTAACATCTCACGTTTTGACATAAAACGATTGCCAAATAGCTAATTATAAAAATACACACGTATGGAAACTTGTCTTTGTGTTTCCCATAATATAAAATGAAATAAGATTTAAACAAAAGAGTTAAAGCAATTGTTTTAACTAACTGTCACACTAATCCCGTATGCTTGGGGTTAGTGGGACGCGCCAATTTCAATAGTATTTTAATGTATAAATAAAGTTTGCGAAGATAGATCTTCACTCCTCACTTTTATATCACAGATCACTGCATGTGTTACCCCAATTTGACGGCCGGGGTAAGTTGAACAATGGAGTAATACTGATTAATATTGCCACTTTGACCTTCATTTGGAGGATTTTTTTTAACCAAAACATTTCTAAAACGTTTATGAAAATGAAAATGAAAATGCTCCAAATTATTATATCTAAATAAACTACAAAATGAGATATATGATTGCTCTAAAAAAAAATTTTGTTATAAATAATGCTTAGGGCCATGTGTCACAAGTTGGGGTATTGTAAAAGGGTTGAGGCGTTACATTTTGGAGGGGAAATTATCACATTTTTTCACATAGCATGAAAATTATGTATAATCATAAGCTGTGCAATAATTCATATTGTGGATAATTTATCAGGCTACATGTCTGGGAAGTTGCAACTTCGTTATGCTCATAGTTTTAATACAAATATACTTTTTGTGGAGTAGAGTAAGGGGTGGAGGATCCTACGGTGGAGGATCCTACGGTGGAGGCACGTGTTAAAGCATAGGGAATTCCCATTTTTGTTACTTTCTTATTGTTTGCTGCGTTATATCTTTGCAGCCAATTGGTCTTATGGGTTGAGTGATATATCATTTTCTTGGGAATTTATGTGGTTCTAGATAAATGTGAAGAAGATTTTTCAAAAGTAATTTAATCAATTAATTAATCAATTGAAAACAAACTTAATGCACATACATCTTCATAGACAATGCATTGCAGGCATCAAAAATTGTCTCATGCAATTTTATAACAATAATTGTCATTTTTTCGCCATTTTCCTTGCATGCATGTAAAAACACAATTAAGTGGAAACATATTACTTGCAATAAACTTTGTTTGAGTTGTAATCCAAGTGTAAAAGACAGGATTTCTGCCCTTTTTGCACTATTTTTTCTTCTTTTTTGACACCCTGTAGCGCGGTTAGAAAAAATAATTTTGTATTACAAGTTTGTATTTTTTAGAAGCATAGCGTCTTATTTACACAATCCACGATGATTCCTTACATTTGGTGAAAAGATTAAGAAATTATTCGCCGGTAAAATTGTGAAGTTTTTCAAACCATTTTTCCTGTAACACTCTGTATAGCTTTTAAGACACACCTTATACAAGCACAAAAATATGTTAATCATCCTCCTTTCAATCTCTGCTTTCAATATATATATATACTTTTATACATGTCTGACTTACTACTAAAAAACTAGAGATTTTTGATTGTGACAATGTACATTTCTACAATTTTTTGGACATGTAACGCATTTTCCACCCAACTGATGACTTGTGGCCTTAGGTAAAATTTCAAGTGTCCCAAGGGTTTTATTAAACGGGGCACAGATATTGTTGAATTATGCAGACTTTAAAACTTTATTTTTTGTAAAGTTGTAAAACGGGAAAGAAATAAGTTCTATATGTTTTTTTTTTTTAATACTACATCTTTTGTTTACTTTCATACAAAACGGGGGTAAAGGACGAAGGAAATGCTTGAATTACAGAATTACAGATTTAAAAAGTGCTCTTGAGCTTTGATTTGTTGAAAAAAAAAAAAAAAATTATTTTTTATCACTTGAAATGTGTACAGGAAAAAAGAATAATAGTGAGTCGTGAAAATGTTTGAGAATATAGTTTGCCAATCAGTTCTTATGATATCTGGAATATCATTTCTAAGATTCTTAGAAATTATATTCCAAATGTATAAACAGTGTTTATGAAGACAGAGATCTTTGTTTCTCACTTATAAACCACATTTTATTCCATGTATTATGCGGTCCCACTAACCCCAACTTGACGGGGTTAGTGGGACAATGGAGTGGTAATGATTAACTGTCACCTTTACCTTCATTGCATTGACGCTCCAGCGACAATGCAATGTTATCGTTCAATATTCCTATTCCGCCATCTTCTTCTTTTTCCGCCAAAAAAGCCATTCATTTAACACATGATCTTTGTTATACCTGTCAAGGTCAACTACTCATCCAAATTCGTTCAAACTTCGTAGACATGTCATCCATGATCCACTATTGATCCCCTGAATTTCAATTTCCAAAATCACTCATCCGTGACCGTCCATCGGCCATTTTGTCAATTTTCGGCCATATGAAAGCATTCTTCAATTCAATATCTCCATCATCCTAGATGCTACAAACTTCTAACAAAATTCATTATGTAGTCCATGAATTCACCTTTCAAATGCATCAACAACTTTTTATTTCAAAACCATCTCATATTTTAAATTATTTCAAAAATCACTCCGTTATGAATTGAAAATTGTGACAAAAACACGCAAAATGGCTATAACTTTCTTAAATCAATTTCATTTTGCTTCAAATTTTCAGGTCATGTTATCTAATGAATGTGCAACACTCCACATGTTTCACGCTCCAATAAATACGCAAAATGCAAATAGCGCCTCTAAAGTTTCAAAATTTGGCTAAAATCCAAGAGGCTGCATCTGCGTTGTGCCTTATTAAAACCGTACCTTTTTTGGATTTAGGTAGTTCAGATTATGTACTTTCCAGCAATGTAAAGAAAAATATATCGATTCATTGACCAAATTGCTCAAAATGTTGTACAAAATAAAAATTATCGATACCAGGAAAACAAGTTTAACTTCCCTAAAAAGCGAATATTCATCTAGGGACTTTGAAACTTGGCAGGCAATGTATAAATACATTTCACAACTATCTGCCAATTTTTGTAAAATTTGATGACGTCATCAAAAGTTTATGGACAAAAAATAGCGAATTTTCAATGGATTACGTAACAAAGCATTCGTATTGTCTTCAATATTTGCTTCTGAAAATTGACATCACAATGACCGCATTGAAATTGCCTTTTCATTGATACCAAAATAATATAGTTGTCACAGAAAATTTCGAGTAAATCCAGTTTTTGTGAGACCATTTAATCAGCTTGCTTCATAATCGCGGAATCGAGAAAGCCACGAGTGCTCAGATTACTATAAATGCCGGGAGGAAAAAAGATTTTTTTTTTTTGTAGGAGACATTATACCCGCTTGCCTAATAATTGCAAATTTGACAGAACAATGTGTACGCGCGTATAGAATGGAAAGCGAAGTTTTCAAAATTGCACTGTAGTACACAAACCGTATTCGTTTAACACACAGATCTTGTATAGTTAGTAAAGGCACTTCCGTTTCCCATAATATTTCAAAATATACATTTAAATTTTAATAGTCCGTGACATCTTTTAGTCTAGGCGTCAATGCACGCACACGTTCATGTCAACGATTGCAGTTCTAGTTAGGTGGTATGTACGTATGTACATATCACCTCTTGTTATTGTCAGAATCTACTCTTTTTTTTTTCTTTTTTTTCTTCTCTTTATTTTTTATTCTTCTGTACAATTCTTTGTAGACACGATAACTCAAAAAAAATGCATTAAGGTAGTTAAATTTTCAGCAATGATAGATCATTATAAAATCTGAGCACTGAAATCTTTTCTAGCCTCATTAGCATAATGTGACTCATCTAAGAACCCATTTTGTAAATCACATTATCAATCATAATTCATAACTATAATGATTGATTAATCATATTTAGTTACACATAAACTTCAAATTGAAGCGCATTATTTTAATTTAAATAGTACGCGCATTAAGGAATTACGCGCGCGCAAAATTTTAAATGTTCAAAATCACTTTATGCTGAATTAGAGTACGTTTCAGGTCATTTAAGCATTTCAAGAAAAAATTGCGCGCATTTATGCGCGTCGGGGAAGAAGCAGTATCAGATCATCGATTTTTTGCTCTTAAAGTAATCTTGATAATATTCACACAATTTAACACCATAAACACTATGTTAAGACTATTTATAACGAAATGATCGTCTGTTCAAGTTGGAACTACGCGCACCGCGAATTTTGTCAATTTGTCAAAATATGCCATTTTTGGCCAAAAATAGCCTACACAAAACCTTGAATATTCTTCAGGATCAACGGCAACCCCAATTATCTTTTCAGAGTTGGATACACATCAATTGCAAATGCCTTTTTTTTTTTTTTTTTTTTTTTTTTTTTTTTTATAAGTCCAGAAGCGTTGGCGTCAAAAATTTTGTCCAAATGAATCGTGGCTGGTCTCAAATTGAAGAGCGTCATTTTCGTAACAAAAAATAATCGACAGCCTATTTGATAAATGCTGGTAACAGGTTGAAAATTTTCACAAACCGGTGTGTCAAAATCTAAAAATGCTCAAAATCACCCCATATTCATACAAAGTATGTTTCAGGCCATTTCAAGAATTTTGACAATTTCCGCACGTAAGCGCCCGTGCGCGCGTTTTGCGCGCACTTTGTAAATCGCCTAAAATTCCGTTTTTTTTTGTTTTTTTGTTGATTGGCAATTTAGACAATTCTCTTAGGAGTTTCTATTTATTTTAAATCGTTTCCAGCCGAACATACAGACGCACGCGGTCGTCAAATTTCAATTTCCGCGCGTGCGTCAATGGGGCAAATAGCGTAAAAACATAACAAAACATACGTCTTTAGAATCCTCCAAATCTCGTCCGAAAGGTCGAAACCCTATTTTTTTTTTTACATGCTCTGAAAGTATATGACATAGTAAATATAATCCAATTATAAAATGTGGGGTCTAAGGAATAAAACATATGCATATTCTCATGCAAACCCAAAATTTCTTCTTTTTTTTCAATCCAAATTTAGTTATTATCAGGATAAATATTGGTTGATTTTCTCCCAAATGCTTTTCATGTTAAGGCTGAGTCAGTTCCCAAACAGTCGAATTGTACAAGGTAATTAAATGTCAAATTCATGACATTACACAATTCATTTTCTTCTTTTTAAAAAAGTTTATTTTACACTCTCTTTTCGTTTCAGTTTTGTTCTCTCTCTCTCTCTCCTGTAGCCAATTGCTGCATACTGTTTTGCATTACAAATACATATCAGTACATACCACCGATAATTGTACGCATTACAATTATAAAAGCTCTAGTTTGTATTTGTAATTGTAACCAATACATTTGTAAAACGTTTATATCTAAATAAACTTCAAAATGAGGTATGTGATTGCTTTATTGAGTATCTAATTTTGTGTTATGCTTACGTAAATGCTTAAGTGTCCCACTAACCCCAATTTACCCTACCTTTCCATAAACTTTTCCTTCTGCGTTTCTTATTTTATCTAATTCTTTTAACCCTTTTAACCAAAATGTATTTGATTTTACTTTTATTCAGGCAACAATATTGTGTCAAGTAGATATAATATCAATATTTTATTAACTTTTAGCGGGTAATGGTCCTTGGGATTTAGTTATTCCTAAAAATATTTCGTTAAACTGTCAACATGTAAATTAGATTTTATTTTATTACATTGTAACACACAAAATAAATACTTACACGACCAAATACCAATGCTGACTAGGAGGGCTATTTGAGGTGTCCTGTTACGTAATGATTTGAGAGGATACACGATAGCTTGGTAACGATCTACACTCATTGCTGTTAAAGTAATACACGTTGCCTGAGCGCTGACCTGTGAATTATAAGAAAGAAATACTGCATCATTATTATTGAAAAGTGTTAGATTCATAAATATGTCTACTAGAGTATGGGTCAGAGTGACTCTGTTCTGGGTTCATCAACGATAAAAAAAAACAACATTACAAACAAACAAACAAACAACAACGAATGATCAAATTATTAATTTCAATGAAGGACGATGCAGGGACATCTGCTCTAAGTTTGAGATAAATTGCAACAGAAGAACAAATATTACAATTATCACCATAATCTCATTCTCCTCCACACCCACAAACCCACTTCCTGACTCCCGCACCCCGTTTAACTAGCCACATATATTTGGGAAAACGCAAAATTCTCACATCCTCAAAAACTCTCTCTCTCACATACCCACCCACATTTAGCCTAGAAAACTCACACAACCACCCTAAAACCCATATTTAACCACCCAACCACACACACACACACACGTCCACACCCACAAGAAACAAACACATTTTGTGCAGCAATTTTTCTCTCTCCCACACCCACAACCTCACCCACCCACACGCATTTTTCACAATACAACATACACATCCTCTCTCCAACCCACACGCACACATTTCGCGCAACATCACTCTCTCACCCTAACCCACACCCACATTGATTAATCAGCCCACCCGCACACATTTTACACAATGGCACAAAATGGTAATATTCTCACCATCTCCAACACCCTCATCCTTAGGAAAAACATGTCCACATCTGTGTTAGATCGTGTGTCTCCTATCCATTCCTTCTTCCCTGCCCTTTTCCTCTCTTAACCCTAAAACTAAACTAAAACATCCCTAAACATTTCTCTATCTCTTCTCTCAAACCACACAGACACCACAAGACACCCAGACGACACCACCACCTCAAAACACACAACCACACGACACAACACACACACACACACCAAAGGTAGGTTTTGCACGCATAGATGTGTGCATTCCCTCCTTTTCATATTTTACTTCCCCCCTTTTCCTCTCGCTAAATTTTCTCTTCTTCTCTCCAGCCTTTTTCCCCTCTCTCACACAAACGCTAACGCGTATCCCTTCGCCCGTACGCCACATCACTCACCAGACAGACAGGACAGCATCACAACACACAGTCACACACACACATTTCGCACAACACAACTCTCTCTCTCCGGTACCACACACAGGAAAGTCGCACAGCAGACCCCCCCCCCCCATGCACACATCCTTACTCTATCCCATTGCGTGCTTTTTATATAAAGCAAGTGTTTCAAATTCCGATGAAACGGCATTGGCTCCCGTAAAAAAAAAAAAAATGCCCGGGTTTTATTTCGTGTGATAAGTATAGGTGGGTTGCCAATAGGGTTTATGATAAGGTTAGGGTTAGTTTTATGATAGGGAATCAGGTTAGATCTAGGTTTATGTTCGGTGCTCATTTCATAGTGTATGGAATTTACAGAGGAGCCGTTTGTCGCCGGAGCAGCGTCTTGGGAGGTGGATTGGGGGCACTATATTATAAATGGCGCTGGACGGGGGGGGGGGGGGTGGCAAGAAGAAAGAGGAAATGGGACGGTAGATATAATCTGAAAGATGAAGCGAAACCTTAGAAAATGAGAATTTAAGAAGGATTAGATCGGACGTTGAGAAGCGAAATTTGAGAACAGAATCGTCTGGCAATTTTGATTAAAAACTCTTTAGACGTGCAGATCTATAGATTTTAGTGTCTCCCCTCAACCGCACTGGTATAATGTTTCGACACCCATACATAAATTCATCGTCTATATCATTTCAATATCATTTCAATCTAATTCCATTTATGCAAGTGTAATTTTGCATAGATTGTCATTTTATTATGAGAAATATGTTACAGAGCGCCATATCGTGTGAATTGAAAGCTATTTTGAAATAAAAATTAAAAAAATAAATTAAAAAAAATAAACATGTTATGTATTCCATTCATTTTCATCAAACCAAGTGTTGCAGAACAATATTTGAATATTCAGTAATTTCAAAACTGGGGATGGTGACAGAGGGTTCATTTAAATAAAGGTTTTCTTTGATAGTCGACTATTTTTCGTCTAGGCATCCATCAAAAAGCCTCTTGTCGATATCCATCGTGTCTTCACAGTCCGAATTCGATTTCGAGTGAAAGTTCTTGCAAAGAGGAATGAGTCGTGGTTCTCGAATCGCTTCGCTCGGCAGCATTGATATCGACAACGATCAGTCGCCAGTGTCTCGACAGGAGGCTATCCCTTAATCTCAAAACATTCATTCTTATTCAGTTTATACAAGTTGACTGTCCAAATCTATGGACCATACTGAGGTATGGAATAGCATAACTTTCGATAAGAGAGAAAAGAGGAGCAAGAATATATTTACTATTTTCAGTTGTAGTACTAGAGCGACGAATAAAAGGAGAAGATGAAAATACAGGCTTTTTCTTTCTCTCAATATCTCAGAAGTCTGTCTGTCTTTCTGCAGTCTCTGTCCCTCTCTCTGCATGTCTGTCTATGTTTCTCTATCTCTTTCTGTCTGTGATTGTATGTGTCTATCTCATCCTCTTCTTCCATCGCCTCATCCTTAATTGATCGGAATCTCTCTTTATTCGTGGTCCATCCTGTTTGAGTAGCGAGATTGTTCTGTCTATTTATTCATTTGATCAGCCCATCTAGAACCCATCAAATGTCTCGCCTCTAGATCGTCGCGGTATGCCAGGGTGGAAATGACCTCCAGCACCATCGTTACCATCCCATTTGCCATTTCCCCCCCTACGACAGTTTTGTTCTTTACTTTTCAATACCTGCAATACCCCCTTTACACGAACGCTAGCCCTTCTTGTAAATGCGACCCTATCCCTATATCGAAACGTAAATCAAGTTCCTCGAACCATTGTCGATTGATTGGAGGATTCAGGCATTACATAATACACCGGACGTTGCTCCTCGACAGCCGTGTGTTTTTAAACCCTTTTAAGCGCTGTAAATAGTGTTAAAAATAACCATGTGCACACGTACCAGGAAGAAAATTGTCGTAGGAGAAAGTAAATTAGCTTCCCGTTTTTCGATGATACCGGATTTAATGAGGGGACACGTACGAGCGCCCCCCAAACCGCCCCCCATCGAATGAGAAAGGGAAAAGGGGTTAGAATTCATCGGAATATGTTTAAATTCCAATGACGAGATTACCCTAGTGTTTTAAAAGAAGAGTAACCACTTTTTCACTTTAAAATGGGCTGTACCTTATTTAACTCCATATAAGAGTTGAATTTAACTCTTTTTGAATGCTTATCCCTGCTGGAAAGAACACAGTGTCCCACAGTATGAACCACAATGTGAACCACAATGTGAACCACCATGTGAAGACACTGTGAATACACAGTGACACAGTATTAGATCATCTTCATACCCTCGTATTTACATTTAGATAGTATTCAGTCAATCTTAAACCATCTTTACCATAATCGCCTACACCAACATCAAGAAGCAAGCCTCTTACAAACCATTATTATTTGTCTTTCATTTGATGTGTCCTACATATTTGAAAAATTCACCTGTCAAAACCAAATAAGCTAATAATCGGCCACGTCTTTACTATACAAACGTATAGTATAATTTCATACCGGGGGCAATTGTAAAGAAATAGCCTGGAACGTGAGTGTGTTTATGATATAATGTTTATCTTGATTAGGACGCCCTTGTAATAAAAAAAATTTGATTTTCCTGAGGCTACAAAATGAGAAGAATATTAAAGGCTGAACAAATTACTAAGTATAATTAGCACATTTACTACCCACGTTTTATATGTTTTATGAGATATAGGATCGCACAGAATATAACTGCCCAAAATAAACTTGTAAAACACTTTTCTATGTCGTCGGATCTGTATTTCGGAAAAGACATACGTTACGTTACTCTGTATGCCTGTATTTTTTTTTTATTTTTTTAATTTTTTTTTACATATCAAGCGAATGAGGACTGTACAGTGCGTCCCAGATAAAAGTAAACCAACTTTGAGAGCCTTGTATTAACATTGCATTTCTTATGTGTCATTAATTTTCATATCATGACAAAGAGTAACTCATATTCTATCAATTGATACCAACATCATACCTGTGCTGTCATGGATGACTGAGCACTCAAGTTCTTAAAAAAATTGGTCAAAAACAAATTGCTCCAAGTATTGTCAGAAGCAACCCTGGTTGTCTGATCATCCATTCTTTGTGTGAGGTCAGCCTTCCTAAGTCCATTCATAAGGGACAAATGATTACTTGAACTATTGAAATGCAAGGGCTGATTTTCCCCAAACTTGGAACATTTAAATGTTGACGCTTTTTTCTTTAAGCTCAAGTGCTCAGTCACCCGTCACAACACATTTGAATAGAATATGAGTTATTCTTTATTATGAACTAAATATCAAGGTTACATAAGCTATACAATTTTAACATGAGGATCTCAAAGTTAGGTTTACTTTTTTTTTCTGGGACGCACCGCATAGCATGTATGGAACGCCATGAAAAAAAGCAATAATAAATGTCATCAAATTGATACTGCCCTTATGGTATTTCATAACTGGTGTAACTGTTATATTTCGTGGTTAATTTTGGAATTAACTTCAAATTCAGTTGTATGTATTAACATAAGGTTTTGTAGAGCAGGAGGAAATATGGGTATGTAATGTGGAAATAGACATTTTAACACGTGTATATCGCAGTAACTTAATATTAGTCATTTCGTAACTAATTCGCATATTTTGCAGAATAAATGTCGAAATTTCGAACACAAAACAGGTTTTATGGAGTCAATTTCACATAGACCACTCGTAAATAAGATCACAATGACTCTGAAAAGACACTAAGCACATTTAATTTCAGGGTTGTCAACCCTATACTTCCACATATCAGTGACAATCATTGTAATTACTTTTTTTCCTACAGCAGCCGATACCTACGGTAAACTGTTCAGCCTTTCATCATGTTCATTGGATGGGACTATCGCTTCGGGTAACTAGCTGTCAAACAGGTACATTATATCGTTCAGATTACCAGTGCGTTATTTTCGGAATCATTATAGCGAAGTGTATTCTAATTATTCTGTTTTGGGACCCATTTTTCTGAATGTTTTGGTCATGCTCGAAACTTTCTAGATGCATTCGAAGGGGAAATGTTAACCGAACATTTACTTCTGCAGAGATACAAATTCGCTTTCAGGTTCTTTTGGATTTAATTGTTCAGGGATCGGGACTGCATGTCCACTATAAAGAATCTGAGATATTTTTTATTTCTAAGTTTTTGTTTTTGTTTTCTTTCTATAAATTATTTACATGGCCCTTTAATCCTTATCACGCTCTTCAGTTATGGTCGGTTTACATATCGAAGGCACATGAATACCGATAAGCCTCAGCGAGAGGAACTGAAGCTAAAATAAATGGGCATCCCTCATTTCCTAATTCGCAGAAATAAATTGATATATCAACCTACATTTCATATTCATCTCGTGATATTTCAACCTTGATTACTACGTTAACTGTAGCTTTCTGAGCAACGTCATAAATGCAATTTATGTCGCTTTTTCATCCGATCCCCCGAGTCCATAGTCAATTTCCCGTTCCAGAAATGGTTTGCCGAAACGCAATTCTAGCCTTATCTTGGTGTTGTATCGCCTTATCTTAGTTTGTGGCTTTTATGGATTAAACGACACAAATCGAAGAAAATCATCATTATCAACAACAACAACAACAACAACAGGTGTAGCAGTTATACACAATTATTATTTTTTTTTTACAGAACCACGAATACTCAAACAACTTAAGCTCAGGAGCAGCACTGAAATTTCGTCTGTAGGGACAGTGAGGATGTGCCCACATAGCCGCAGAGAAACCAAAAACGTAAAAATGGTAAAAGGAAGTTAGGTCCGGACCTTCTTGCCATATCGATGTATATGGCGTAGCCCCGTCGAGCACTGAGGACATACGTGCCCCTCCCCCCAAAAAACCCCCCCAAAAAACAACAAAAAACAACAACAACAACAAAAAACAAAAAAAAAACAAAACAATAATAATAATTTAAAAAATGGTAAAAAAATAAATAAATAAAAAACAGATAAATAAATCGGAAGATAAACCAAAAGCTTTGAGAACGAGGGATGAGATGAAATGGGGGAAAATGGGGATTTTCCATTTTAACCCTCCCGGTCTCAGCCTTCATTTTACCATCTACTTTTGTCTCCCAAAACCGTCCCCCATGACGGGTCCCACGCACGTTCGCGCCACTATACAGTGTGTCCCAGAAAGAACTATACACTTTTCAAATGGCTACCAAAAAATAAATATATGGTCCTTGAGGGGAAAAAAATATATGTAGATAAAGCTCATATCCTCATCTATTATTTGACACCAAAAAATCTGAAAATAATGCATGCATCAATGACAAAAACAAAGCTGCGCAGGAATTCGCTATTAATTTTATCTCTTTCATATCGGCGGCCAAAAGGGCCAACATGAATCGGCTAACAACGACAAAATACAGCAAGATATTATGCAAAAATGTAATGTTTAACCTTTTTGCTTTCATAATAATAATATTGATGTTTGTTGTTTTGCATCTTGGTGTATTTTCTCTTTGTTAGCCGATTCAGCCCATTATTCATTTAGGCCAGTTTGGCCGCCCATATGAAAGTGGTATATGCATAGCGAATTCCTGCGCAGCCTCGTTTTTGTGTCCTTCACAAAAGTGTGCATTGCATGATTTTCGGACGTTTGGGAGCCAAATAATAGTTTAGGGTTTGAGCTTTATCTACATATAAATATTTCCCTCCAAGAACCATATATTTCTTATTTGGTAGCCATTTCAGAAGTGTATAGTTCTTTCTGGGACACACTGTAGATGATTTATGGAACTAGGCGATGGATGGCTAGGAAATTGCGATGAACATGCCGAATGAAATCAAGTCGGTCCGCTAGTATCTCTGGGTGTCATATCACAAATCAATATAGTGCCATCGAAATTCAAGCAACTGTTTGAATGAAAGTGGAGAAATTCATCTTTTGTATGAAATTATAGCAGTGCTTGAATTAGGCTAACAAATTCAATTTTTGTATTATTTGTTTTATATTATTCAGGCGTAGGAGGGCACGGAGAAGGGCGGGGGGGGGGGTAGGCGGGGAAAAGTTTTCCAAAAGATCTCTGTCACTTGCTACCTTATCCAGATTTCACATTTTGTCTTAACTTTGTTGAACTACAGGGACTAAAACAATTTCATATGATAATTCGGGACATCGTTCTTTGTTGTATTCCTAAATTTTGTCCCAAGAACTATAGAAACCACAGAGGTTATGATTATCTCAAATAATAATAATAAAAAAAAATCATGAAAAAAAGAAATAAAATTATGAAAAAAGAAATAAAAATAAATAAAATTTTTCTTATTTATGAGATGTTTGCCGTCTCGGAGACGCATCCAGTATAGCCAAGTAATAAGTTTTAAATTCAATCAATTTTTTTTTTCATTATCAGCAAAAGAATACAATATTCATAGAAATATCATTTCAATAAACAATCAAAGTAGCAGGCATGAAATAGAAAACATGAGTATATCAAAATCATATATTAAAATCACAAGAAGTATTGCAGCTTAAAATAATTTATTAAGATTAAACTGGAAATGGAGAGATCCACTGTGAAGTAGAAGTACTGTGACTGATGACCGTTACGTGTGACGGACCTTGGCACTTTGATTGACTAATATCAATCATATTGATCTCTTTAAAAAAATCTAACTATAAAGTGACAGTTAAATCAATTTGTACACTTTGGACCGTTGTGAAAATTTTGAATTTGGCCGTTAGAACATTATCTATATGGTGCCTTCTATATAGTGGAATTGATATCCTTAAAATGGCCTTCCGGATGAGCATTCCAGATAATCTAGGTCAAAGGGCTCTATACAAAGCTACAATACTGGAATTTTCTCCCCCATCCATGTCTGTTAAATAGTTTCATATTAAAAAGGGAAACAAAGACACTTTGGGTGGTATCTCACTTCACGGAGACGTCTCCGTGACAGAATAGAAAATTTCGTCTCCGCAACGGATAAAAAGCATAAGAGAGACGTCTCCGATATCGCGGAGACGTCTCCGCGACAATTTATGGGGGAAAAAAATCTGAAGTAGTCCCAAATCCGTCTCCGAGACGTCTCCGAGACGTCTCCGCGAAGTGAGATACCACCCTTTGCTAGGAACTGGGCCTTTTTTTTTTTTACAATACATCTTATGCACAATTAGGATGACTTTTGGATCTCATAAAATTTGAATCATATTATATGGTGTATTTTTAGTTGTTGTCCAAATAACTCTCATGATTTTGTTTTAGGTTGGTACCTAATGTACAGGGAGTTGGGTAAGACACTCGGCATTACGGCACAGTGCAAATTCGCTTCGGGTCGCCCGTGTTCGGCGCTCAGTGAGATTCACATCGATACAATTCGAAAACTCCGTAAATGATACTTCAGTCACACCGGTGAGACCATTTTGAATCCGTCAGCCAGTGAAATAAACAGTTACCGAATGGCAAATTAGTGGCCGGGTTTTAGTTAGTATGTCGACGATATCAGGATTGTGACCGAGGCACTACGAATAATGTCAGCAGACTGTCGATTCCTGTCCAAAAGCGGATATTATTAACCAACCTCCAATGTTTATTTTATTTTCCCTATTCAAATACAGACAAATGAAATAAAACATAACATAGATCAAATTAGTCCAATATCGGTGGTCCTATATAGAGCACTCTAATCATATCAAGAAATATTCAATATGAACATTGTTGACAAAAACCATGACATATTTCCTCTGAACCATGAGACTCCTCCGTCATAACCGAATCGGGTTGCCTCAGGTCATCACCTAACTGCATTTACTACGGTAGTTCGTGGATACGGGTTTACTATTTCAGTGTTTACCATTATCCTCACATCGTCCGCCATTGTTGTCGATAAACAAACCCGAGGCTTGCTATTTTTAAGGGGTCCGCAAAGGGAGAATATCATAGGAATATGAAAGTAAAAAAATGAAATGAATCTGATCAGTATTGCTCCGAGCATTCACGTGTTTGTTGATATATAGACGCTTGCACCCACACTGCATCGCGTAAACACGATAAAGGTATCGATTTTAACACAAGTAGGGTCGGCAGCCGGAAATTGTAAGGAACAAAGAAATATTCCTTATATCATGTATATATGATTGCATTATATTTCTATATTTGAGAAACTATCATCAAATAAACAAGTTCAAGTGATGAACAAGGTCATTGAATTTAAATAAGAGAAAGACAATCGATTCTAAGTTGGCAAATTTATCGTGATTCCAATTTTCCGGAGCTAAAATTTTCGCTAAACCCCAAATGAGTAAAAAGGTTGATTTACAATATTATATTTATATTGTTTGTTGTAAAGGTAAACCCTGTATTCGAGCCATTGGCGTTATTACGGAGTGGGGGTGGAACTCTTAACACTAGACCCCTATCGTCAAAACTCCCGTCTGTGCCGTAGGAGAGACCAGGGATGGACGTTACAAAATTCACATTTTGGGCCAGATAATTCTAATGAAAGTACTCACACACTCTATTCCTGCGTCTGAGTTGCCTATTATGGCTAAAACCTGAGGCACATAAAACTTGAAAACATGTAAACACTAATTAACTACAGCTTAATTAGTCAAGACATTTTGTAACAACCTACCCCGTATACGGGTAGGTTGTTACACCATACGGGGTAAATTGACAATGTGTAAATCTCTTATACCAATACTTTTGTTTCAACTTTCCAGTTTCTTGGTATCCTTAACAGTAGATCAAGTAGAGCTCTAGAATAGACTAAAGTAATAATAGAAATATCAAAATTTTAACACCTGAAAATTGAAACAAAATTACTTACACGTGTAATATAATTGGGTAGGTTGTTACATGCACAAAAAATCAGGCTGTAGCACAGCCATTAGCAGAATTACAGGCATGCTAGGGGTACATGTTATTAGTGACATACATGTAGTAACATCTACCATACCAGACCATATCATCATGTTCGCTTCAGCTGTATAGAACTATTACAAATTTTAATTTTGTAAAAAGTCACTGGGGCTGTAAAAAATGGTTTTGTTGATTTACTTTTTAATAAAACAACGGAGAAACCTCACAGACCGGTAGTTCATCACAGCTATGTGTAGGCTGTATATATAGATGCCAGTTAGCACGAACTCTCTTGTTCCAAATTATCACACTGAGAACTGTAACAACTGACCCGTGTAACTTCCATCCCAGGTCTCCCCCCAATACCCAAACCTATATAAACACACAACGGTATTGGTAATTAAACTAATTCAATTTCGGTTTAAACGGCCACGTAGCGTTTTGAAGAAGGGTTTTATGTGGTGTGTAGTGGGGCGGGGGGGGGTGTAAGAGGGTGGCAGGAATAAACACCGCAAAAAGACCAACAAAGGCAGTCGGCCGTTTTCGCCTTTTTGTACCCGTTAACTGAAAAGTGGGGTCCCCCACCGCCCTCCTCCCCCATCCCGTGGTCCCTGGTAAAACGTTCAACATCACACACAAATGCCGCATCAAAATTGAACACAACCACAATCAACACCTGCGACATAAAGCAAACTCCATTTCCGTCACCAATAACCTTCAACTTCAAGTACCACAAAGACAAAAACCTCTTCTCCTGCGACTAACACAGTCATAATCTCCATCATCACCATCATCATCATCACCAACATCACCACCGCCACTGTCAGCACTATTACCAGATAACGCAAACACCTGCAACATTGCCAAGACCAATTGCTTTAATCACTTTCCTCCCTACAATCAAATGCCTCCATTATCATTTCTACTTCTAACACCGGTACTGCATCCTTAGTTACCATTGTCATCACCAATCAACAACGATCCCACTTGTACCACCGAAAATACCAAAACCACCACCCACACCACAATACACGAAATAACTACACAACATCTTTAAGCAGAATTTGCATCAATAATCCTGATAATATTTTCCCATCGAAACCACCACGACCATGGCGATCCCCACCACCACATATTACCGCTTATACCGTCACAGCCACCACCACCACCAACGCCTGTACCTCCACCACTACCCACCAGCATTACAACCATCACCACCAAACCATCAAAACTACAACCACTACACTGTAAAAAAATTTTTTTGTATTTTTACAGCAAATCTGCTGTCAGCAGAGTCGCCATAAAAAACGTATTAAAAAAACCGTTTTGTTGTAAATTTCTCCTGCAAATAATTAAGTGAGAAATACAAAATAAACATGATATACATCAGGAGTAACACATTTGTTCCGTTTTAACCAAATGTGTCAACTATAGAACTCTAATGATTTTTTTTCTTCTTCTCTTTCATTAATTTTTAGAGGAGAATTTTACAGCAAAACTGTATGGCGACTCTGATGGCATCACTTTGCTGTATTATATTTTGTTAGTGTATGACCACCGCCGCCTCAACTACATGCGTCACCATCCCTACCACGACTACTACTCACCACCACCATCATCACAACCATGACCACTACCGCCAATAGGCCTACTGGTATACCACTGACGCCATGGACGAATTCGGGCAGCATTTCATGGAAGTGAGCCCTCTACGCGTCCGCCATATAGCTGGGGCCAGAGTGGGTAGATAGAGAGAGTGGCGTCACGCGTATCCAAAACTAGGTCAATTTTTATGGAGCCAAAAGTGGAACTTTTTTTCCAATGCACTGGGCATGGGCTGATCTCAAAAATAGTTCCACTCTAGCTTGACCTTGACTGTGCGCAACTAGTTTTAGATACGCGTGTCGCCACTCTCTCTATCTACCCACTCTGGCTGGGGCTACCCAGTGTACTACGCATGCGCCATGTGCGCGTATGTCTGCGCGTTTATACATTTTCCTTTGTTACGCATACATGCGCACACAAGGAGCATGCGTAGTACATTGGAAGCCCCCAGCGCAGCAATGGCTGCCACCATGACAAATTATAAAATGGCTCTGTGATTTTATGCATCGTGGTTGGTCAAAACGCGTCACGTGTGCATGCTGAATTCTCGATGCAAAGCACCATGGTGCATTTTGCTGCGCAAAAAAAGTGATAACACATACATCCGGGTCTTTATCCGTGTCTTGTTTACTTTCTTGGATGACGATCGTGATGTAGATCTTGAGCTACTCACCAAAAATTCCAAGGGATAATCCCTTGGAATTTTTTTTGGTAAGTAACTCAAGATCTACTAGATCTAGCAAAACGTCGCAATTTTATAAAAGCGTTAACATACTTCCCTGCATTGTGCGATTAAACGTAAATGCAGTGATCGCTCGATGCTTCAGATGGGGCGCCGCTGCTCACTCGCCTGCGGCTCGTTGCAGCGCGACCCCTATCCAAAGCTATCTCGCGGTGCACTGCATTCACCGCTAACGCACGCTCGGGCGTGTGTTAATGCTATAACATCACCCAAACCGAATTTGTCTATAGGCACCACAAACACCACCATCATCTTCTCCACCAACACCATCAAAACCATCAACATCACCAACATCCTCATCAGCACCATATAACTCACCTGCATCATGTAGAAGACGAATTTGCACATGAACCTCCCAAAGAGCCATGTTGGTGTTGCATAAACCGATGCCGTGAAGGGTGCACAACATAGCAAGAAGGCTATATCCGTCAATGCCAGGTTTAAGATGTAATAACTTGTAACCGTCCTATTCTTGGTGTGGCAGTAGATAGTATAGATGACCACGAAGTTACCCGCCAGCCCTGCCATGGTGATCACGCTGAAGATCGTCGGGACGAGCCAGCTGTAGACGCGCTCCGACGGGCTCGGTTCGTACGGCAGCAACGATGAATACAGCGATGAGTTCTCGTCGTAGTTCCCATAAAAATCATCTTCGAACAACGGCTCCATCCTACGGATATCCTCTTGTTTCCACGACGGCAAATAACTTAAGTTTCTCCAATTTATTGCACGATTCCGTTTACCCCTTGACGTCGTATCACGTCTTGGAGGAGCGCTGAACAGTGATAATCCTCGCCGTCAATATCAGTTAGTGGGGGCGGTCTATAAGATTTCCATATATTCTGTAGAAAGATATAATAATGATTGATACAATTTGATAAAGGTCGACAGTGACACAGACACAGATATAAATACAAATACGATTGCAAAGAAGTCATCTTGTAAGGACGATGCACGAGGATATTTAAGAGCAATCACTGCATTGGCAATTTTTTTATTTATTTATTTAATTTATTTTTATTTTTTATTTATTTTGTATTTTTTTATTTTTTTATTTATTTATTTATTTATTTATTTATTTATTTATTTATTTATTTATTTATTTATTTATTTATTTATTTTATTTTTTATTTTTTTTTTGGGGGGGGTGGAGGGGTGTGGCTTCGTATGTCGGGACAGTGCATGCATAACTGCATGCCAACTTTATCTATGGCATCTATTTGTCACATATAAAATGAAATATCACTCATTCCCTTCCATCAACTGCAATTTCATCTCCTTCTCTTGTATTTCATAACATGATAAAGTACTGTATGCTTTAGGTTATGTAACAGTAAATCTACTAAATGTAATGTCCGTTACGCTGGAATTGAACATGAGCAGATGAGGCATTGTTGTTTTTTCCATAAATTGTCGCGGAGACGTCTCCGCGATATCGGAGACGTCTCTAATACTTTTTATCCGTCGCGGAGACGAAATTTTCTATTCTGTCACGGAGACGTCTCCGCGAAGTGAGATACCACCCAAAGTGTCTTTATTTCCCTTTTTAATATGAAACTATTTAACAGACATGGATGGGGGAGAAAATTCCAGTATTGTAGCTTTGTATAGAGCCCTTTGACCTAGATTATCTGGAATGCTCATCTTTTACCAGGTAAGCATTGCGTTCACCTGGATCATCAGGCAGATGTGTGATAGAGTTCAAATGAATCAAGCTGACAGCTTCATCATGGTAGGATGCAACAAATTAACTTAAGGACCAAAAGGACAATAACTATAACAATTAACATACTAATAACCTTCTTGCCCTCAACGGTTGTAGGTGCCTAAGACTAAGCGACTTAAAATGCAAATCCCTCTTGTCGAATCTGGCTTAGAGTAGCGAATATGCATTTATTTGTCTTAAGCATTATGAAGAAAATTGCATATTAAGTTTGGGATTTGGCTTTGGATGTGTATCGGCACTACCAACCCAGGACATTTACCCCAGAAATAGGGTTAGGGTTAGCAGGAGGGTTTGGGGAAAGTTTTTTGCGGGGTTAGTAGTCCGTGGGTAATTGAAGATGCTAGTATGATGGGGAGACCATAGTTCGCGCAAATTTCAAAAAATATACAAAATGTGACATTCAATCAACAATATTTCAGGTTTTACACAAAATCAACGAAAACTACAAATACCAAATAAACGGCAAAATTCTAAACTCCGAATCGCCGAACGAAGAAGTGAACTAGGTCAAAGGGTTTCGACGATATCGCGATTTCAAAATTCTATGTCGATCGAACGATCGCGCATTCTGCTGAAAAAAGTCAAGAAAACAGTGTGACCTTAATTTCCCGCACGGGCGTTTGACAAAGATTTATCAAGAAATTCCATCAGTCTAAGGAAAGGGATTAACAGTAAATGTAAGTCAAAATTTCATAGAATAAGATGATATTAATATCATCTCACAATTTTATGACATTAACTCGGAAAATGATAATTTCCAGACCCTTGTCAAAAATCTCGGAAATTTTGCAACGGACACGCAATTTTCCGATGTTTGGTCAATAATTTCACAATTCGATACACCATACCGTGACGAAAGTTTAGATCTTAAGCAATTTTTGGTCCCTCTTTCTGATGGTGCTATCAGATTTTCACGATATTTATTACTTTTTTAGATATCCGTCGTGCGTGAACTAAGGTTCTGCGCGAATTATGGTCACACCACCATACTAGATGTTTGTATGTTACATTTTGGCCAAATTGAGTTATTTGTATTTTTCAACATGTTAGTATGTGTACTTTAACTTGTAAGTATTTAAAAATCAATATTTTAATTACAAAGGGTCAAATTGGCACCCCCCTGTTTTCACACAAAGAAACTTTTTAGTACTGCAGTCATCTAGAACTAGAAGTACCTATGTGACATGACCAGCCAATCAATACACGCATAGCAAGTCACATGATCTGTTCAATGCACACAGACATGCATACACAGTGTGTAGTGCCTAGAGACAGCAAAATTAGATGCTTTTCGAACAATATGGAGGGTGCAGAAGATATTTTGGAGCCAAATAATTCTTTTTAAAAATTTGCCAAAAGTGACCAGCACAGTGATGAAATATGTGTCATCTTTTTCAAAACTTAATGTAGACCTTTTAAATCTGAAAAATCATCACCAAAATCATGGGTTATATGACTATAAGGCACACGATGACCCAAAATGCATCATGATCAAGATGGTGATGATGAACTGCCAGTCCACTGATGATATTTTTTCTGTTAATATCCATGTGAAGTTAATAAAACTACCATTTTACCATAAATATCTAAATATAATGTTGTTTTCATTCTGATATTGACTTTTCAGTACTAAAAGTTCCTATGTGCACTGTTATAGAGCTAAAAGTTCCTATGTGCAGATAATTGATTATTGATTATAGAAAATCAATAAGTATTATATTCCTGGATTATGCATCAAAACTTTCCTATACATGACACAATGTCAATCTGAAAGTTTGACATATCTATGTTATGAAACATGATTTGTGGACATATTCAAAATTTTTAACCTTCTGTTTCTCAAAACTGATTTGATGTAACATAGGAACATCTAGTACCAGCATCTTCAATTGTCGTATAACTCTTAGGGTAAAAAATCAAAAGGAAAAAAATAATAAATGAAGAGAAATGAAAGGGAGGGGTTCGATGGACTGATTATTGAGAAGGATAGATGAATACAAGTCATGATGTTGTGGAGTGCCCCTAGCTCATTGAAACCTGCCCTTGGAAGAGACTATATGAAGTGAATTCTCAAGGTGCCCTTGAAATCAACACATCTCAAGTACTTGTCCATGACCAGCCATAAGTGGTGGATTTGAAAAGCAACCTTGAAAGAGAACGAGTGAGAAACGACATTAACCTACAAACTTACTTTTCTTAACCAATCACTGATATTGACATTCAATGTTATCATGGAAACCGGACCCCCACCCCCTCCTAGACTCAAACTGGGGACACTTAAACCCCACATTTTTTAGACTGTACCGGTTACATTGATTCCTGAATTACTTGTATAATAATCCGGCTTAGAACTTGTATCCATGACGAGGTGATAAATTCAATGGATCTCTTCATACTGATACCTACTTATCTCTCTTGGGTCGAGGGTGGAAAATGTAGATTAATGTCTTACCAAATAACGTCAATGATGCGGTTGGATTTCGAATCGTTTATGTTGTGATAAACAGTCCGGCGACCTATAGACCACAACCAAAAAAGGGTCGTCAATACTCGAGGTATCAGATATCGAATAGCAATTGTCCCAACACATAAGGCGCTGATTCCAGTTTGGTGAAAATTAAGTTATTGATATAAGACTATTGTGTACGTGCGTACCTTTTTTAAAACAAAAATATCGCACACAAGAAACATTCACAATTTATTATCACGTTTCTAATGTCGCCTCCAAAAGAGTGGTAACAAAATTCCCACTAATTTCTCGTAATGCGGCGGTCACAACTCGTCGTAGGCTACGGGGCACGTGCCATCGACGTAGCCTGCGTTGCATGTGCAATGCACGCACAGGTCCTAATTCAACTTCTGTGAATCCTGCAATTCTATAGTAAGGGTATTGTAAAAACTTTCTGCACGTCGTACATGCATTGTACCTGCGAGGTACCTCCGCTGCACGAATTTTCTACGAAATCCATCGTAGGGAGTTGCACGTCGAAGGTACGGCGAGTTGTGACCGCTGCATCAGTTACAAACGTGAAAAAGTGGAATTAGTGCCATTTGGTTGCAACTTCTCTGTTTAAGTTTCATTAGGCCTACCAAGCAAAATCACGAATACGGTACGTATTTAGTACTCATTACATCCGCTGCCCTTTGTCATATAGTGTCGGGTTATTGCTGAAATAACAAACAACCCGTGGTTTCTGATCAAAATAACCTGCTATAGTTACATAATTGCAATTTTCTCGATATGAACATCTTCCTCGTAAACACATGATCTTAACGACACCAATCATACGATACTACGACAATAACCCCGCTCTTTCATACAAAGTCTGCTGGAGTAAAATGTTCGGATAGATTTCGCGCCAAAATGAGCCATAATTGATGTTGCTGCCCATGGCAACGGCTTGGTTGTTTAAGACCAGAGAAGCGGGCTCCATTAGGGTGAACCGGAGCGGTATTGTCTTACATTCGGGACAGCAGAGCAGACTGAAATCGAACTCAAAATCAACATCATTGAGGTGGAAAACACATGAATAAGAATATAGCACGAAGATAATGATGATATTGAGAAAAAGACCATGATGTAGATAAAGGGGATGCTGATGACGAGAACAGGATGATAAAGCAGATAATAGGATGATGCAGAGAAAGTGATGGTGAGGACGAGAACAGAATGATGATGACCCCGATGACGAGAAAAGGTTATGATTACGAGAAAACATAAAGATGACGACAAAAATGATAAAGTGATAACGGGAAAAGGGTTGATATGATGAAAAAAGGGTTGTAATTACGAGAAAAGGATGGTAACAACGATAAAAGGGTTATGATGACGAAAAAAAGATAACGATAAAGAGAAAATGATAGTGATATCTGGAAAAGCGTTATGATGACGGAAAAAGGATGGTAACATAACAAAAAGGGTTATCATGACGAGAAAAGAATGATAATAACGAGAAAAGTGTTATGCTTACGAGAAAATGATGGTGATATAATTATGATAAGTAAGGGATTGTGATGACGATAAAAAGGTGAAGATGACGAGAAAATAGTAATGAAGACGAGAAAATAATCATGCTGATGGTGATAACGAGAAAAGGGTTTTGATGAAGAGAAAATGATGATGGTGATCGTAAAAGGATCGTACAGAAAGGATTGCATTGAACCAAAAGGGGACGGGGGTCTAATGACGGTGACGACGATGGCAATATACTAGATTCCAATTCCTGGTAAGCCAATAACATCCTTTGTTAAAACATTCTGTGCCTCAAACACTCTTCCAAAAATGGTGAATCTATTCTTAAAAGAAAATAACAGAACAAATACCCGGCTGAGATGTTGGTATGAATGTATCAAGTCCCTATTCAACAAATTTAGGGTAAGCTCGCCATTTCTGCAGAATTCGTCATGTTTGAATTTAGATATTAGCATTCAAGGACATGGATTTATTCAATCTCATCGTACTCTTACAAGTACCCTAACCGCCTCTTTGCGGTAGTGTGAAGTCGGTGATGATGTTCTATGGTGTCGCTAAAGTAATCATAAGAAACTAGAACGAGCAAGAATCAGACAATTCACAAACACAGACATCGCGGATTTAAACGACATCAGATATTTCGCGATCACAGTGGTGTGGACATATGAGATCATCACCGCAGCCTTTCGAAATCGAAGACCATTAATTTGAAGAGTAAACACCGCTGTTAGGGTGCAATGAAATGCCCTGTTTTCTGATTTGACACGCTAGTCTTGCATACAGGTAGCAGCACAATGGGTGGACAGTTTTTTAGTAATAAATATTATGAAATGCACAAATTTGCATGAAAAAGAGATGCAATAGAAGGGCCAATTGTGTAAACGCTGTCATATTCATGTTATACAATCTAAAGCTGGTATCTCACCTGATGAGACATCTCCGATACTCCAGCAACATAACCAGAGGCATAAATCTCGTTAGCCTCGGAGACGTCTCAAAGCAGTCTCTGATACATCTCCGCGACAAGAAAAAATATCATAGATATGAACGTGTTCGATTTTCAAGCGACTCATGAAACGTCGCAATCTCCGGAGATGCATCTGAAATGTCTCCGCGACTCCAGAGTCTTGGGAGTCCCAACTTATCGCAAACCCGTCTTTTGGCAGGTGAAATACCACTTTTAATTGTGTGGGGGATGGGCATCTTCAAAACCAAACAAACGACATGCTATTCACATTAGAAATCGATTTTATTTGATAAATGAGCACAATATATCACTCCAAAAGAGTAAATAATTTAATATATTTCCGATGTTTTCATTTTTGTTTTGTTTTGGGGAGATTCTGGTAATATGAGCCATTGTTAAAACAAAAATCCCTATACAACTTCAAAATTAGAGCAATGTAAAAGTACAAATTCTGATTCTTCTGTTTTTGTTAATTTTTTAAATAACCAATCTACCTATTATTCTATTTAAAGAAATTTCAGCAAACAATCAACAACAAAAAGTAAGAAACACAAAGATATATAGAAAGAAAACAAAAATGGCTCAAAGGTATTTTCAAAAATTCCATGGAAAAATATTTTTAAAAAACATATAAATATTTTACTTCCGAAGCGCCTCAAATCCGGCATTTGACTATTTTTTTCTCCTTTGTAATTAAATTTTCTAAAACGGTTGCCTGTTATTTTTAGCAAAGAAAACTGAATAAGGCCAGAGGTTAAACAAATACAAATACGATTTAATCGTGGGCTGTCAATGCAATTACTAACGATTATGCTGTTAAGATGATTTCTGTTGAAGCTGCACTACTTACGATAAAATCCATTTTTTATGTGCTGTCTTGTGGTGGCGGTATGGCTGTCTATCTATGGTTTGAGTAAGTCATTAATATTCATTGGTCTTAAAATCTACATAATTTATATTTAGCTTTGCATGGAAAAGTAATATTAAGAAATACCTGTGCTGGTCTTGTATTTCAAACAAATCACACTATATTCATTTATGGACAGCGCACTAGTATTTTACAGTGACTATCATAACACGTCATGAATATTTTAACTAGTAAATTAGACAATAAATTCCGCCTCATTATACATTTTTTAAACGAGGTAAAATTGGTAAACGATTGACATTTTAATGAATCCATGTTCCAGGATTTATTATACCTTTGTCTACATACATATAAATATGTTTTTATTTAATTTGTATTTATTAATCACATTCCGAGGAACTACACTTAAAGGAACTATTTGTAATACATATTATTTGTTTTAAATAATAGTTCTTAGTTTCGTCTTCTATCTTGCGTTTATAGATCTTTGAGTATTTAGATCACACCAATAGAAAAAAATATGTTTTTGTCGACGGTAACAAAACATTTTAGAAAAATAGAATCCAATACAGGGATACAATGATAATCAATAATTATTGACAACCAATGTATGTTGCCATGCTTCGACGCAATTATAAATGTTTTTAATCCTTAAAAAGTATCTCGAATACATTTTTTTAAAGGATTGTCATAACATCTTTCCTATCATGCCTATAATGAAATAGCCCTTTGGATCGATGTTTATACCATATCGCAAAACGTTTATCTTGCTCTAATTTCTTCGTCTGTCGTTCTACATAAATGTGTTTTTAATCGAGACTCGAGAGAAAAATAAAGTACCGTCCCTTCGGGTATTTCTAGGAATTACTTGTTTTCTCGAGGCTTGGTTTTACTGGCGCTCTATTTCTCTCTCATTACTCGTTGCCAAAGTCTTGACCACCGCGAGGCCCATACGGTGTGTTAAAATAATAATAATAATAATAATAATAATAATAAAACAGCCTCGTTGGTTTACTTTCGTTTGATCCGCACCAAACTAAAATATGCAAAACGGTTGTTATTGGCTCCACTACCCCTAATTCATATGTGATTTTTACCCGCTGCATCCAACTACTGTTGAAATTTGTTCCTTGTCCCATGCTTAAAGCATACAGTTAATTGCAGTGATGACTGCTGAATTTATATAAATAGGGAATGGCGCCCATTATGACCACCATCTTATTATTTTTTTTTTCACAGGCTATTCAAAAGCTTTCAATAAAGATGTGGACTGAATCCTTGTCACACAAGACATTAGAAGTATTAAAATTGTACATTTCTTCCTCGTCTCCTTGCGTAATTATTCATAAAGATAGAAATGACCGCAATTTTGATAGGTGTTGAAAAAATTTCCGGCTTTCGGCCGTTCGTAAGGTCAAATATGAGCCGTGGGGTATGTTTAGGAGGGTATAAATGTACTTTTTTTTATTTATTTTATTTTTTTTTAAATTTCTATTTTTTATTTATTTTTTACTTCTTGGTCATTTTGGCGCCCCTCTAAGGTCAATTTGGCGCCCTTTTGAGCACCTGCCCGCCCCCCCCCCGAATACGCGCATGCTTAGTTGTGAGATTCTGTCGAGGGTTCAATGATTTCGCCATCATCTCTCGCTCCTTTTTTTTTTAATGCCGTAAGGTCCCTTTTTTACATCGAATTTCTTATATTTCTTTTTCACAGCCCCCTTACCCATTCCTTCTAATTCTCTATCGAGGTCTGTCTCTCTCAACTTCCTCTTTCATGCCAACTCTTTTCAATTATATTTGACTTTGTTTGACCTTCTTTTCCCATGTTAAATCGAAGCATCATGATGGTATTGATGTCGTATAGTATCGGGTTCATATTAATGTACCGGGGACTTGCTCTGAGAGTGCGTGCAATGAATTACCATAGAAGCAATGCCAAACTGGAGATCAACTTAAAGAAGATGGAAAATTGGATAAAAGATTACTCTCCGGGTCTTCAGGTGGCACTTGCGCTCACGAGCACGGAAACAACTTAACTATTGACCATGTTGACTAGACGAGTGCGGGTCTTATTCACCGCACTGTCTGTATTTGGCATAGTCTGGCCAGGGTCCCGGGAATAACCGATCCTTATCATGACTGACAAAGGGTCTGGAGCCATTTTTGCTTCTCTAGCGATTTTCAATTTCAAATACTTTGCTTTATTTACCCCTCTAGATTTTTTCAAACAGAGGCGGTGCCGGAATGTCGCTGAGTTGCGAATGTTCGCGAACGTCATGAATGTAGCGATTGTTGATGTCTTGAACATTCTCCAAATTTCTTTGCGACAGCAAAACCTTCTAGCGACTCTTTGCGACTCTCAACGAACCATGATGACGTGTAACGACATGTGCATGCCCAGAGAATTATCTCCGTTTGCAAGCGTGACAGAGGATTAGTTTAACGTCAACAATCGCTAAGATGCGCATTCGGCAACATTCGCCGCTCATTATTGAGATACCCCGTAAAGACATATAACCTACTATACTGTCATTTCCAGTGGCGCAGCGTAAACGAAATCATTTTGGATTCCGCGTGGATATCTAAAGAGAAAATTTTCCTTGAATGACCCACAATGTCACGTGTCTTAACAAAACAGCAGCGCCGCAGTCGCAGTAAAATACAAAAAAAAGTAATTGAAATGAATTGTAAAAATCTCTGATACGCATGTGGGGTGTAACACAAAGACTTACGATTGATTAAAAGATACGATTGATTTTTTCTTGGTAGCCTCATCCTGGATAGGATGCTCCAAAGTTGATGATGTTAAGGCTAACTCTAGCCCTAACCCTACTCTTAATCATATCCAAATCCTAATCCATGACTGTACCTGATTTTCAAATGAGGTTACCAAGAAAAAAAATCAATCGTAACTTTTGATCAATCGTAAGTCTTTGTGTTACACCCCACTGGACATATAACTGTTTCTTTCTCTGCTTCTCTGTATAATGCCATAATACGTGTACACTCGACAAATAAAATCAAATCAAATCAATGTATTGTAGGATATTGAACTAAATATTACAACAAAAAGAGCAGTTATGGAAAGGTTGGAAGACATTAAGAAGAGTTCGTTGAAATAAATTTGTCACTTCCTACAATAATGTTTGATATCCGTCATTTTCAATCTATTCATTTTGGTTTGGTATAGCCTGAATATTATTAAGGCACTTCCAGCAAAAAAAAAAAAAAAAAAAAGGTAGCACTGGCGTGGAATAAATGACCACCTTTTAACGTGCTGAAGTAGTATCGTTTTATTAGAGCGTGGGGTCAACTCGGTGAAATGGGTGGGTGGACCGTTTTCTCATTTTAGTAATTCACTGTTATGCCCAGGGCGTTTACATGCATTTGCTCTTGATATCACTAGTTTTGTTACATGTACACCTCCGTTCATTTCCACATCTTGCATAAAACAAATCCACAGACATAAGAAAGAAAAATCTTCCGAATTATTCCTCCTTCCAGCACTGGGGCATGGTCGATTTTCGCCATACATTCTCTCTCTCTCTCTTTCTCTGTCGGCCCTCAGTTTTTTTTACTATCTACTTTAGATCGGCATATTATTTCACCACCCCCTTCCCTCTCTCTCTCTCTCTCTCTCCCTTTATCTCATCTGATCAGAAATTTCACTTTCTTTTTATAGCATCAATCCATGTCCATCCTCCTTCGATATTTAATTTCACTATCTATTTTAAATCGCTCCTCGTCCGACCCAGTTCATACAGGGAATCTCATCTTGCCGATGTAATACATGGATACAACACTAGAACTGCCCACCAAATATGCGCATGCAGCGTGCATGCAGTCATCCCACGCGTAATTTGTGTTGACTAAAGGTGGTAATTAGGTTGCTCATCCCGATACCCTTTCCTCCAAATTACACACGTTTAGAGGGGGTAAAAGCACACCCTTCATACAACTCTTTACCCCTCAGGGGTTACCCCTAACTCCTCGCTCCCGATCCCCTCCGGACAGGATACGGTGTGACAAGGAAATCTTCCTAAGAAAAGGTCATTCCTGTCTCACCAATGTTGGCGATGACACCTCAGATTTGAGAACAGAGCAAGCCTGGGGTCGCAATTGATTTAGGCCAGTCCATGTTCATGTTCGCATGTTTGCATCCTGATTAAGTCGCAATCACTCCCATATTTCAACCGACAAGCCGGGCAGAAGTAATGTTGCCGTCGCCCTCCGCCGCACTGATCATGAGCGATTCAGGTCTTTCTATATCTCCCCTCAAAATGGAACAAGAAGATATGTATACCATCAATTGTATTGCCAATGATGATTTAGTTGTTCCAATATTTTGGGGGACGTCCCCAATCTTCGGGGATGCAAATAAAAGTGATTGACCCCCCCCCCCCCCCCCCACGAAAAAACGACAATCAAGTTGCTTGAGAGTTTGTAGCTGAAGAAAAACTTAAAATGCTTTTCCTATTGGTAAAATAATGGAAATCAACTAAAGACTGATTAATACCTTCCCCTCTTCTGCTGGAGTGGAGATGCGACCCTGGAAAAGAACGTATACAATTATCCATCTAATAAGTGTGACATGCACTACAGTTAAATTGAAAATCAAAGCAGAAAAGGGGGAAAACATGCCATGATGTAGAAATGATAAGGAAATATCTTAGTTGAATTGAACTTGTAACCCCTGTCATCTCTGTTCATCGTCATGGACAGCCCTCGTGATAATGTCAAATTCTTTTTGACATGCGTTATTGTCAAAATAATTGTGCCTAGATCGGGAAAGGAGGAGAAATTATGATAAATACCGGAGGGAAATTACATCTTCGAGCAACTAAATAGGCCAGGAAATATTTGAGTAGAGAGCTGAATAAATGGGAAAGTTAGAGAGACGACGCAAGAAGAGAGAGGAGAGAGAAGAGACGATGAGAGAGGAGAGAGAGGGGCGGGGGGAGAGGGAGAGATAGTGGAAGAGATTAGGGTGAAGAAAATATAAAATATGCAATTCTGGAAAATATGCAAACACAGAAAGAGTGTAGTTTAAATCACTCCATGTCAAACTTAGTATGGCGAAGTTATATCAGTCGAAATGCTGTACAAAAGGTGACAAGTCCATGGTACTCAAATTATTTAGACTGATGTTTCGTAATTCTAAGGTCCGATTAGTGTCTAACAAGACAGCCTGTGATGTTTTTGTTATTTGGGGGGGGGGGGACTTATTTTGGATGTCAAGTCAGGGACTTGTTATCACAAGCACAGAATCTTTGTATGGCGCCATTAATTCAGCAATTATTTGTCTTTATATATCTACGGTAGATGTTAACTTATTAAAAGGGATGCAATAATAATTGTAGAATTTGCGACTTAGATATGCTATTCAATTCCTCTTCGCTTCGCTTCTTTCTGCCTCTACACTTTATCATTACTAGTACAGAAAAGGCAGTGGAGTCACTGAATTCTAAAGCCTGGCATTCACATACGTATGCAGTCACATACGTACGCTGTCTCATACCTGCGCAGTCACATACGTACGGTGTCACATACGCCCACATACGTACGCAGTCACATACGTACGCAGTCATATACATATGTAGTCACATAGGTACGCTGTCACATACGTCTACTCTGCTGTCATAATTAAAGCCAGCTAGCGAGATCTCCGTTGGTCTATTGGTAACGTCAGCGGTACTCTTCCATGTCTAGCTGGAACCCGGTTCGAATCGCCTACCGACATTGAACATTTTTTTTGTTGATAAATTAACACTTGGGCAAGTGCTAAAATAGCACTTCAGGTGCTGATATAGCACTTCAAGTGCAGTCACTATACGAGCACCCAGATATTAGCACTTCAGTTTTTGTACGGTGTCACATACACCCACATACGTACGCAGTCACATACGTACGCAGTCATGTACTTATGAAGTTACATACGTTTACGCTGTCACATTCGTACGCTGTCACATACATATGTAGTCACATAGGTACGCTGTTACATACATACGCTGTTATATACGTACACTGTCACATATACGTAGCTGTCACATACGTTCGCAGTCCAATACGTATGGGGTCACATACAGATGCTGTCACATAGGTACGCAGTCACTAAAAACGCTCGGAGATACTACATGTAGCCAAACGTTTAGTACCTCGCGCACTCCACGATCGTTTAATGCGTATCTTCGAGCATGACAAATACATTTGAATTTTAATTGACATCCCTTATTCGAAGACAACGGACATCCCATACGATCCCATTTATTGCACACGCGATTCCCTTTAAACTTTATTAAAGCAATACTTATTTCAACAGGCAAATCCAACGATCGATCTCAACCAATAACTATTCTCTATTGTCTCATTAAATATCATTTTCTTCTGCCCTCTCAAGCACTTTCTTTGGGGTGTCTAAACGCGTGGATAATGTCAAAAAGTGCGAGGCATACTTTCTTGCGATCGAGTCGTATTTAATTCATTTCCCTCCCGAAATAAAA
>CALNVZ010000641.1:22865696-22907489 GCA_940671915.1 Paracentrotus lividus
GGGGGGGGGGGCGCAAAGTCAACAATTGCCCCGGGCGCACTTGACCCTAGATACGCCACTGCAGCATAGTAGATATTTATGGCAAATATGAAGAAAGTTCATCATCCAACAATATGATCTCCTCGCAATCGTGAGATGTGAATTGGTCTAACCTGCTCGTCAGTGCTTCTCATGCAGGGGACCCAGGTTCGAATCCCAACGAAGTCACGCCGTTTTTGCCCATTCTTGCTGAAAGTTCAGCTCACGTGAAAGTGCTAAAACAGCACTTTGAGTGCAGTCACTATGCAAGCTCTTAAAAAGTGCTGATTTCAGCCTCTGAAGAGCTAAAAACAGCACATAAGTTTTTAGAGTGTAGTCTAGGGAGAAATTGCCTCCCGATTGTGGGAGCGAAATTTGAAAAATCGTCATTCCGGCTGAATTTGCCTGATACCAGCTGATTCCGAGCAATTGCGACGGGGGTAGATAGAATAGTGAAGATTATAATATTCTCACCCACGAACTACCTACAACGAATCTATCTCCATTTAATAAGGAACATGCATTCTTTCGAAACCGTCAGAGTATTTGACTTATTTCAACGCTCCAAATATGTTTTGATCCAGAACCCTCCTTTCGCGCCAAAAAAAAAAAAAAAAAAAAAATGTGCGATATTCGATACGAGCGCGCGAACACACGATTAAACTTTGGAGAAAGAGGGATTCGTAATATAATACTTGGGTCATCGTTTACTAAGCTTGCATGTCGTACTTAAAAGATGGAAGCTTTTCCAGAGAAGGAAAATAGAATAACACCTCCCTTTCTTCGCTTTTTCTTTATTTCCTTTTTACTCGATTTCATTGAAATGGAATTCGAGAATGAAAGCGTGTGTCGATGAAATCTAATTTCGGACTTTCTATAATGCTTCTCTAAGAATTCGGCATTGGCATTTTTTCTCTTCTGAGAATAGCATTAGTTTTTTTTTTGTTTTTTTTATCAAACGGACATTGGGATGTTTGAAATTTTACTTATAAGTGATTTAATTATAATCAGATTCATATTGTATTCCAAAAGAAATAACATCAAATTATTATTGCTATATTCGTGTGTACCAACAAAACAAACATCCTGATCAAAATAATCAGCATTTCCGGGCTGACGTACCATTCATTTTCATGGAATCATGGATGAGTTATTGTCGTCTATTTATTTAAATGCTATTCCAATCCTGGCGCCACGGTAAATTAAATTAAATGATATTTGGTGAAAGAACAACTCGTTAACAAAAACGGTCACGCTTTTGCAAACGCAAAGTAAGATCGGCCGATGTATTCATGGTATGAAAAAGGGCGGTATTGCCAACAGGCATTTTACAGTTTCTCTGTCGCAAGTATCGCCCCTGTACACAAAGAGAGCGGTATAAATTTTACCACCCCTAAATCATGTAGATATCTTCCAATAGTGCGTGGTGCAGGTGTTTCTTTCCTATACAATCAAAAACTAACAAAAATATTTTTCAAAGAGATAATACTATGTCAGTGAGTGATTTAAAAGATTCCGCTTCTTTTGATATTTTTACATGAAATTGGATTTGCACTGAATTCGAGGTAGGTGAACTCTGAGACAATCTCAATCTCAATGGTCCTATAATGGTCGACATGTTTGATGAAATAAATCGAGCGAACGTCACTCTATATATCACGCGTTCCTACTTCTTCCTATACACCACAGGGTTATATTGGGGTATCATTCGTTCTTCTCAGAAAGCGCAATATATGAGATATAAATGTGATCAAGAAAATACGTGCAATTCATCACGAATGACCTCATACATCAAAGAAAAAAGGTACTTCCTTGAGATTCTGTGCAGTTCAATAACCTGATATGCACTTTGCATCGATACAAATCTGGGGTTTTCATTGAATGTTGCGTGTTTATGATTATTGTCGTATGATTATTGTTTTTTGTGTTCATAACATCATTATCTGGACATTAATACAGAAATCGCAGACAGTTAAACATGTTATTGTTAATGTGCTCAATTTTGTTACCATTCATTGAATATTTAAGAGAGATTACTTGAAGAAAAAAAAAATCTCCGATCAATTTGACGTTTCTTACAAGCACTTTCGTCCGAAATATGATCGTGATTAAAAATCTAAACGTTAATTCAATATTGACCGATAGCTCTGCTCCATGAGGTATCGTTCAAATTGATTGAACATAAACGAATTCGATTGAAAAGATTGTAAAATTGACCGGGATAACCTATAATATGCGGCCGGAGGAAACGGAAGAAAGAGAGAGGAATACAATAATTGATCTCTCCTTCCGACATCCTTAGAGAACACGTGATATTCTCTGCAAAATATTCGTGTATGCATTTTTCATTTTCATTACATTATTTTTATCATCATAATTATATCGTTTTTAATTTTGTTTTCGAAAAAAAAACATTGGCGCATTTTTACTTTAAATGATAACACATGTATTTGTAGGCCTAAAAAGTGGTTATAATATGCTTCTTCACTGTCAAGGCAGGAAGGGGGGGGGGGTAAAATTAACCCCCTTTTACCCTCTCCGAACACTCTCCTGATAACACACAAACAACCTCTGCACGATAAACAATTGAGAATTTATTTGAAAATTATACTCCTGAGAGAGAATCCAGTACCAAACCAAAGTCAAAATCAGTTTAAAAATAACCTCCAAAACACACGACAATAAAGAAATAGTAAAAGATGTCAGCAAAAACGTGGATAGATTCTTTATATCGTTGATATACAGTACAGTGTGTCCCAGAAAAACTATACACTTTTGAAATGACTTCCAAATAAGAAATATATGGTTCTTGTGGGAAAAGATTTATATGTAGATAAAGCTCATATTCTCAACTATTATTTGACAACAAAAAGTCCAAAATTGATGCATGCTTCAATGAGCAATGCACACTTTTGTGACGGACACAAAAAAGGGGCTGCGCAGGAATTCGCTATTCTTTTACCACCTGCTTATATAGGCAGCTCCACCCTCTCTTCAATGCCTTGCCAACAACAAAGCGTTTGAGATCCAGGCATAGTTTCCTTCACACTACCGTGTCCCTCAACCAGAGCCCCCACAACTATAGGTTAGACCTTTGGTCAACCCGTCTCGAGTCTGCGCCTCACGATGTCATCATTGGCCCTAAGAAATCCCTCCCACCAGGATTCCGTGAACCCTGGCCGTTCTGGCTCTGCTTGAACCGCCTGCGGGCTGGAGTCGGCCACTGCAAGGTATTAATGGCCAAATGGGGCATCGACACTGAAGGAAGGCCAGTATGCGAATGCGGAGAGGAGGAGACCATGAGTCACCTTCTACAATGCCCTCTTCTCCCCTTCCCCTGCTCCCAAGCTGACCTTACTATATACTCTTTCGCCTAATGGGATCGCCTGCGTCCAATACCTCATGGGTAGAGTCTAATTCAGATTCCCCTAAGAACCAATACATGTATAATATGCAATGAATACTATGATCTTTAAAATGCAATCAAGTATAATTACAAATCAAACAGAAGAATAGGAGAAAGGACTCGAGAAGAAGAAGATATGGGCAGCCAAAAGGGAAAATTTTAATAATGGCGTGAATCGGCTAACAAAGACAAAAGAAACTAAGATACAAAATGAAAAGGTTAACCATCACATTTTTTGCATAATATTGATGTCTATTTCTGATTTTTTTCCGGTTTATTTATGTCTTAATATTAGCTGATTTATTGGCCCATTTGGTTGCCCATACGAAGGTGATAAATGAATAGCGAATTCAGGCACAGCCTAGTTTTGTGTCCGTCACAAAAGTGGGCTTTGCTCATTGAAGCATGCATCATTTTTGGACTTTTTGGTGTAAAAAAAATAATTATGGATATGAGCTTCATCTAAATAATAAATATTTCCCCCAAGAACAATATATTTCTTATTTGGTAGCTACTTCAAAAGTGTATAGTTCTTTCTGGCCACTGTATAACCACTTGTAGAGGGTCCTCATTATTGGCGATCAATCATATAAACAGTGCGTCCCGAAAAAAAAGTAAACCAACTTTGGAGAGCCTCGTATTAAAATTGTATTACTTATGTGTCATTAATTTTTATATCATGACAAAGAGTTACTCATATTCTATCCATTGATACAAAAATAATACATGTGCCGTCAGTCCAGAGTCCATTCATAGGGGACAAAGGATTACTTGGACTGTTGGAATGCAAGGGCTGCTTTTACCCAAACTTGGTACAAGGCAGTTTTTACGCCTTTTTTTTTTTTTTAATTTTTTTAAAGCCCAACTGCTTAGTCTTCAGCGTCACAACACAAGTATGAATTTAGTATCATTGAATAGAATATGAGTTACTCTCTATCATGAAAGAAATTTCAAGGTCATACAAGCTATACAATTTATGAGGCTCTCAAAGTTGGGTTTACTTTTTTCTGGGACGCACTGTATAACCACTTGTTGGGGTCGTCATTATCCACGATCAATCATATATATTTGACTGGAGTTGATCAAAGGTCCTTGGTACCTAAATCACGTCTCCGTAGAAGCTACATGAATGAATAATCGCTCCAATTTGGGCGCCCCTAAATCAATAGGCAGTACATTAAGACAAGAGATAGGAGAGGTGAGGAGGGGTCATATAGAATGGGGATGAGGGGGTATAGAAGAAATGAGAAGATATGAGGAAGGGGAACGTAATTAGGACACGAGGATTGAGAGACAGATTTGTTGTATCCTACATCGATCTTCCTGTTAGTTTACAAACTTTTAAAATAGATTTGGGTAAATATAAAGAGAAAGAGAGAGAGCTCGCGAGAGAGGGGAGAAGGGGAATGGGATGGGGGAGAGGGAAGGGGGTAGAGGGAGAGGGAGAGAGAGAGAGAGAGAGAGAGAGATAAAGAGAGATGAAGAAGGCTTTTTTTTGCGGGGGGGGGGGAGGGCAACCATAAATCTAAAAAATCATGAGGGGATAAGGTAAAGAAAATATCAAAGAGAGGGAAAATACAATATAAAATTAAAAACGAAGGAAAATGATTTAAACACAAATTAATAAAGTTGAATACAAATAAAACAACGAAAACATGAAAATAGAAAGAACCACAATTCACAAAAGGGATTCCTCTTAAGAATAAAAGTTGATATGAAATATAATAACACAATATCAGAGAAATAGAGGAAGGGATATAAAGAAGTAAAGGACAGAAATATCTGAAACATAAACGAACAAATATGTATCTAAAAAAAGAAGAAGATGATAATGAAATAAAGTATAAAAACACATTAAAAAAACCACTAAAAGCCGTCCTTTCTTCCGTCTGGAACAAAAGTTGAACATGAATTGCGAAGACACAAGACGAACGTTCCCGCCAACCCTCTCGGTGCTGATCTAAATCAATTACCACTATTGCTTATGCGGCGAAGAGACGCTGGAATCCCATGATCCTTATAGTGTCTCCGGGCTTCCGGTTTACCCAAGAAACCTACCTCCAGGCAAGTTTATCAGGCGGAATCCTAAATTTTTGCGGGAAGAAAATATGTTGCCTGAATAAATATTGATGCTAGAAGCTGTAATGAAAAATGATTTGCCATGTGGAATTAAACACTCTTTGGGGGTAGATGTGGATGCAATTAAAAGGATTTATTTGTGGTCTCGCTAAGGGATTCGGATGGGTGATGTAAAGGTTGTTGACTCACCCATTGGGTCAACCCCCCCCCCTTCCCCTCTCTATCTCCCTCTCTCACACATTCTTTTATCATCTCAAGATAAACTTAACGATAAACTTAAGATAAACTTAATTTTATCGTATATACGTTGCTAGGACTTACCTAGCAACCCACTTCCCACCCTCTCTCTTTCTATCTCTTTTCTTTATCTCTCTCTGTCCATCTCTCTCTCTCTCTCTCTCTCTCTCTCTCTCTTTCTTCCTATGTTTTCCTTCACCTTTTCCCCTTAATGACAAAATCTTTCGAATAAGTGCTAATGTACTTGATATTCTTCTCTCGCACAACCAAGTGGCGACAGCGAATGTTTTGAATGATCACCGATCATTTCCTATCCAAGCGCCACCAATGTTATCAGGTTGAAATCTTCTTCGTTAGGCCCTGCGATGGGAACACGAACCACTCATCTAGCAATGGTAGTTTATCATACATCGTACAGAAATCAATGGGAGTTCAAGTCTAAGAATATCTTATGGTTGTTGTCAAACTGAGAAGAAATTATCACTAATTAACAATTAAAGTAAATGGAATCTTTAGCACACCAAGGTTCGTCTCTATTACATTAAAAAAAAAAAAAAAAAAAAAAAAAGAGAAAAGTAACTTTTGATAATTCCACGTTTAACTTTAAAACGCAATGAAAACTGTGATAATATTAAATATAATTGGGACACACATAAAGTGATTTTTGTATACATGCTATATTTATAATAGCCCTTAAAGTTTGTAGTATGTACGATGCTGAATCACAACTTTATGAAGCCTAACTTTTATCATGTCTATCTCAAATAAATGCATTCATAATTCTACCTCAGTCAATGTACAGAATGTACAGAATGATAAATAACAATCCAGAAATCAAAAGGTTTTGTAAAAAAAAAACAAAAAAAACATGATGTTATTTTCCAAATATTTCAGACTCATTACCCCCATCTACAAAATCGTATCTGGCTATGGTCTTTAAACACTGAACTCAACGAGGAGAAAAGGGGATCTGATATTTATAGTCTCATTATAGTTTTAATGTTTTAAGATAATACTCCCTAAATTTCATTCATATAAATTTAGCTAGGAATACAGTGACTTAAAGTGCCTCCGCAGCTCAGATGTTTAAAACCTCCATCAGACAGACAAAGTTTACGCATCCCTTTAAGCTCACAATTTGTTATCACGTAGACGTGATCGATAGGTAAGAAACGGGGAAATGATTTGTTTTTTGGCTCAACTGAAATAGACAAGGAAGCAAATGAAAATCGCTGGAGGAAAGAACATGTTAGGAAAGTGTCCACAGTGCTGCCGTAGTCTGTTGTCACTTTCTATTCTAAAAGTGTTCTTTTTCCTTTTTGCTTGTAATCATTTCCCCTTTTTGCTGTATTCGAAGCGCACCTTGGACCTTCGGGAAAAATATCAACACTCATAGAATGCCATTTCTGTAGTGGACCCGCGGGGGAGACAAGAGTAATGGGTGTGGGGGGGGGGAGGGTGAAGATTGGAAGTGAGCAACAGATATACAAGAGCGAGAGAGAGGGAGAAGAGGGGTGGGCGAGGGTTAGAGTTTGCAATGGGAGAGTCAACAAGTTTCTCTCGGCATTGACATTGTTCTGAAGAACTTTTTTTTGTAATCCTTTTATATACTACAACTTATGGAGAATGAAATTGCGGACGGAGTGTGATCATACGTTGGACGGGGGAATGGAATGAGCGAGGATGTGAGAGGAGAAATTGATAAAGAGAATTTTAATTACAAAAATAAAAAGAAAGGATATAGAGACATGAAGAGAGATGAGGATTAACAAAAAGCCACGATCAAATTGACCAAAAAACAAAATCAAAACAAAAACGAACAAATGGGGAGAGAAAGAGAGGAAACGGTTAAAAAAAAAAAAAAAAAAAAAAAAAAAAAAAAAAGTGTGAGATAGAGAGTTAGAGGGAGAGGGACGGAAAGAGGGAAGGATATAGTAGAATAAGAGGTAGTGAGACAGAACATGGACGAGAGAGGGGGAGATATAGAGAGATAGAAGGAGAGAGAGCGAGAGAGATAGAGAAAGAAAGAGAGAGAGAGAGAGAGCGGGAGAGGAGGAGAGAGATAGAGAGAGATAGAGGGAGAGAGAAAGAAAGAGAGAGAGAGAGATAGGGAGAGAGAGAGAGAGAGGCTATTATATAAATTATATTTAAACAAATAATATGTTCACATCTTCTACAGATAATACATCATAACCTTCCAAACGTTTTATCAATTAGACGGATTTTCTTTAATCTAGGATTTAATCCAGGATTACAGGTGGATTATCTTGACTTCCGCTCATCTAGATCTTATTTCATGGTCAACTAAATAAATCGGCAAACTACAAATAACGGGATCTTTGAGTCGGAAGCCCTGCTCTGTTACTGACGATTTTTTTTTTTAAAGTTAATAGTCAAGTCATTATTCTTTTTTTTTTCTGATCCTGACTAAACTTATTTCTAATTTTATCTGAGAAAGGTGCGGCAGTTTAAAGCAGCCAATCTTAACTACAATTTAGAACACAGATTGCTAGATTAGATGGGATTTTTTTTTTATCATGGTTTTTAATTAGGCGTATTATAATTTTAACCTCCTCAGTCTAATTCAACGTTTAGACCAGCTTTTATTCTGCTGAATCGGGCGATTTGTACATTAGTTTGATCTATGTAAAACATTCTTGATTTCAATAACTATTTAAAAAATAATATTATGGCCATATCATAAACGATCCCTGTCGGTTTCATTGTAAGATATTATGATTACATAATTACGGCAATTGTCAAAACGCCAAATTGGTTTTATAAAAATATCAAGAGAATTTTAAGAGTCATTACCGATGTTGAAACAAGTTAAAGATAATTATATTTAAAAAAAAACCCATCATTGATCATTACTTAACACAGAGCTAATTGCTTGATCTTCTTTAATTTTTTCCAGTTTTTGTAATTACTCATTGCTTAAACAAGGTCATTTTCTAGTTCTTTTTCCCTTCCAGATGTTCAAAATAAGTCATAAGATTTGCAGCATTTATGTAATATTTCCTCCAAAAATCTAAATTAATCTGCTGCGGTCTCATCTGTTTAGTAAGATTTTATTCGACCTTGTAAAGAAATGGAGACTTGTGAGATTTTGTCAAGGATTAGACTAGATTTAATTTTCTCTAGAGGCAAAGTAATCAGCGTCATCTCGCACGTGTACATACGGCGTATACCAGAGGGGCGATTTATTATACTCCTGTGATGTTTGTGTTAATAATGCATTTGAAACATTAAACAAAAGGTGTGGTATTGCCAAAAAGTCACTGTAATAAAAACTGTCCGACAAACATAACAAAAGGATGAAATATTGTTGAAAGTTTAATCATAAATGAATCAAGCGCTATTAAAATCGAGCACTACTACAAGTTTCTTAATAATAATAAACCTACATGCACTGATATTTCAATCGAAGAAATAAAGTCATAAAAAGGATGAATTATTATTTCTACATATAACCACCATCATACTCATTCAGATACATGTGATTAAGAATAGTGATTAGTCAGGCCATCTGTATACTCACAATTTTAATGACATTTTTTTTTTACAATTAAAATCTAAAACAGAAGAGAATAGAAAGAGCAAACTTGAGGAAAACGATTTGAGAAGTGTATTTCTTTTCATATACAGTCTGTGTAAAAAAAAAGTGGTACAGTCGGGGAAAACATAATTTAGGTGTGAAATCATTTCAAATAATGTGTGTATGTGGTACCAAATTAAAGCCACAAAGTTTACCTTGCTGATGCACTTTGTTCTGTGTAATTTGCTTTCGTTAAACAAAAGTAATGCTAAATTTTGTGCGACAAGGAACAAATCAAAATTGCAAACTGTATGTGAATATGTGAATTAATAAACGAATAAATAAGATAGAGAGACAGAGATGGAAAAACGGGGACATGAGATAGCAAAGAACTTTTTTTTTTCAAGAAATTAGAAAAATGACAGAACAACAAAATAACACGAGGAATCCTTTATCTTATAACATCGACTGCTGTTAGAGCAAGAAGGACAACAACTCACTTTTCCAAAAATAGATTTATACACTTTCGGCTCTCACCAAAGGCTACACGAAGATATTCACCTACATACAAGGTATCAAGGGATCGGCCCAGCTGCCACTATCCTCGTCAACTTCCGTTGTCAGACCATCCATGAATTATGAAGACGGGTTCCGCGCTCACAATCGGTGTTTCATATCAACCGTGTTCGCTTCAGCGCTCGTGTAAATTATCCTTCCTCCAAATTGAGATTTCAAGCTGTTGTTAGTTTGTTCCGAATGAGACTGACATTTATTGTATCCTTGTCGAGACATTAATTTGCATTTCTACACGCAACCCAGGTGGGTGAGGGTCGATGGGTATATGATTTTTACGTGGTACGGGAAGGATTTCCGTGGTCATATCGAGCTATCAATCACGCACACCCGATTCGGTGGAGACGAAAATGGATCATAGAGTTACGATCATTGTCATAAACCCCGCAGCAAATAATAAATAGTGGAATATGCTGCGTCGTTTTTCATCCAATGTGTTAAGAGGTATCCCATTCAACGGCGAATGGTTGAGAACTTTTCTAATGTCCTCCGGCAAATGCTAGCGAACGTAGCGAATCGGGGATGGGAGAGTCGTTGACATTTGTTTCAATGTGTTATAAACATGTTCAAAAATTTCTTTGCGATTGCAAAAAACAATAAATATATATAATATATATATATATATATATATATATCTATATATATATATATATATATATATATATATATATATAAACTGATTGCGACTATGTGAGAGTCGAACGAATCGTCCACAATCGCTCCTTTCGCATTTAAGTGATGACAAAGAAAAGGTTTGCGATGGACGATGATGATGATGACAATGATGATAATTATAATGATGATGGTGGAGATATTGACGAAGATTTTTTTTTCATACATAAGATGAAAGCCCGATTGATTGGGCCATGATTCGGGGGGCATTTCATCAAAAGACTTGTCGGACATTTTATCCGACAAATTTGCTCTCAGCCAATCAGATGCAAGCATTTTAGTAGCTTATAACAGTTTGTCGGATAAAACGTCCGACAAGTCCTTTGATGAAATGCCCCCCTGATGATTAGGCCAAACGAGAATCCCTCCTCCAAATCACCTATACCCAAGCACTCCACTACCGTAATAACACCGTACACTGTAAAAAAAAAAAAAATAATAATAATAATAAAAAAATTAAAAAAAAAAACAGAAAAAAATACAGCAAAGTGATGTCAGCAGATTAGCCATACAAAAATATAATTCAAAATACAGTTTTGCCGTAAATTTCTCCCTTAAGAATTGATGAAAGAGAAGGAAAAATATCATTAGAGTTTTATAGCATACGTATTTGGTTAAAACGGAACAAATGTGTTACTCCTGATGTATCTTTTGTATTTCTCACGTAATTATTTGCAGGAGAAACTTACAATAAAACTGTTTCTTGAATTCCTTTTTTATGGCGACTCTGCTGACAGCAGATTTGCTGTATATTTTGTCACAGTGTAGTCAATCTCCAATCCTTACTCATGCATTCAGTTGAATCTTTTCCCAGGTATATAACGAGCATAAAAAAAGAGAAGCGCGGCATTGAGCTTTGATCATCGTCATTACCGTTAAATGATGACACCTGGTATACAGGAGAAAGGCAAGATAAGAGAAAGAAGAAAAGATCTTTCCAAATCAAACCTTTTCAGCAAATTGCAGGATGAGAGCGAAAATTGAAATAAAGAGAGCATTCATAAATTTGTTGGTATATATAGATGCTGATGCACCTCCACACGACCACGTGAACGACACACTATTCTCTGTTATACCGGCAAATTTAGAGACCCTATTATTGAGGAGTTGTTACTTTCCAAAGTCATTCATTGAATTATGCGACAAAATAATACAGAACAAGGAGGAGTACTTTATCTGAGAGTAGGTGATCCTTTGACAGACATAACCTTCCACAAAAAAAAGAACGATAATCGTTTTGAAGGAATTTCAAGAAGAAACGAGAAGGTATTTAATAAAAATTATATATAATTAAATTGTGTGTTTTTTTAATTATTTTATTTATTTAACATATATATGATCTATTAAACTTAATTTAAACTATCTGACTAAACATGCTGAAGGGGTCAATTAATGACGCCCCCCCCCAAAAAAAAAAAGACCAAAAAAAAAAAAGAAGACAAAACTAAAAAGCACAAAGGCAATAATCATGTCACATCGGGTTAACGATACTACAAATGATGAGGATATGTCTCAATAGTAGCTTTGCTAATATTTATGACTGCGTACTGCATTGTTTATAGCTAGGCATCATCTTTCTTTACTTTCATTTCTCTCGTCAATTTAGCTACGTGCAATACTCCATCATCCTCTTTTTGCACTTATGACTACCTCGTAGTATACCTGGAAAGAGATGTAGATAACACAGGGGTATAAACAATAGGTGACGTCAGCGACAAGTAGAGCATTCATTTTCAAGTCGGCAATTCATCGATATCGCTCTTAGGGAGCACTTCTTTTATCCCGACTTCAAGAACCATAAATACGCCATTTAGCCCCATCCCTGAGCGGGTACTATAGTGATATCAATCGTCTGTGCCGCTGAGGGGCTGGGGAGGAACGATGTCAACCTTGCCCTTGTTTATGTCGGTCGGTCGCGTAGTGGGTCCCTCAGGGGTGTCATTTGGGTACTCATTTGCTCTAGAATTGAGTCAAGTCGGAAGAGGTGTCTCTTGAAGTTTACGTTAAAAATTCATGATGTATCTATCCTCAAATATCCTCCATAGAATGTATAATTTTAACTCTTTGAAATGGCACTCAGAAAAGGGTGAAATTCCAATTAACCAACAAAGACAACTCCTTTTTTTTTTGAGTGAAAAGAAAGTGATCATTATTGCATCCAGAAGTAGCCTAAGGACAAAAGGACACTCTGGGGAGTCGAACCTGGTAGTTTAGAGTACGTACATCATCCCAAATCTTTTTCACGAGTGAAAATATCGAACCTGCAGATCGATATTGAGCGGAAGGCTCACATCGAGTGAGAAACTCACTTGATCCGAAGTGCTTTACCAGTCGATTTGGAGTGAAAATTCTATTGACACACACATAATATTATATAGGACATTATGGAAGATAAATAACTCTAATCTTATTGATATGTTACTTATTTGCTTCTTTTGTATTTGGCAGAATGTTATGAGCGAGTTCTGATCAATCAACAACAACAAAACAAAACAAAACACAACAAAAAAGGAGTTCTTTCCGTTACATATAGTCATTATTTAGTTCCATAACTTTTTTCATTCTATTTCAATATCCTCTTTTTTCCCCCTTTCTTTCTTCATCAATCATTGTGTACGTTCCCTCCACTCATTTTCGTTCACCCTGGCATTCCAAAGTTCTTTCCATTGATCGCGGTTCAGCGAAATAAAAAAACCTCACCTCAACTCACGAATAATTTATATCGCGGTCAGAAATCTGAAGGGGGGGGGAGAAAGAAAAACGAGATAAAGAAAAGTAGCTGGATTACGGACACACGCCATAACGCCTGCTTGATGATAATTTTTCTGCTTAAAATAGCTTATGTGTTCGTAATTAAACCAAATCGTAAAAAACAGGGTGTGTTCGTTGAAAAAGAAAAAGAAGAAAGGATTGTGTAACAAAGAAATGCCACACAACCACAAGAAGCTAAAGATAGAAAGAGACGAACTCTCTTAAATTGACGCCATAATCTAAACAGGAACGTACTCTCTAAAGATAAAATAAAATATCTAAAATGTTCATTCTTGAAGAAATGAATATGCAGAAAAGAGGGGTTTTAGAGTGAAATTCGAATGAATTTCAAGTGAAAATGCGTATTCTAACTCCGAATTCATTCGAATGTTAGGATAAATTCCCTCTTTCTGAAATTCACTCCGTCAAGAGTCACCCGTTTGTTTTCCTTTTTCTTTTTTTTCTTTTTGTTTTGTTATTGTTAGTTTGTTTGTTGTTGTTGGTTTTTTTTTTTCGAGAGAGAGTACGCTGTCCTTGAAGTATAGAGTAATCATCAACATAAATTCATTAATTTTTATGTGAAATCATTATCATTCACCTCGAAGCATTCTCGCATTAAAAATAACATTATTTGGCCCATCCTTGACGATGTTCTTGACTTTGAATAATGCAGATGACAAAACTACTTCATTAATGTATGGGCAAAATTCCGTGAAAATACGAAGGACGCACAAAGGACGAAAAGTTTCTTGACTGCAAATTAATTCACCTGTCAGGCATATCTTACTTTGTAGTTGGAACATTATGTCCTTATGTTCTTCTCAGTCTTTTTAGCTAACCCCTGCAGGGGGATTGCTGTATATTTTGGATAATGTATTTGGTATTTTCCATTATCTTGCAGGGAATAATCGATTAAAATATACATATTAAAACAAAAGACACAAGGCGGAGGGGTCTTACTTCTGGAGGAGGAAAAGATTTGAATTTAATCAAATTGATTGGCTATGAATTTCCCCAGAGAGATGTATAATTCTGGAATTCACCTGATAGATTATACATGTCATTATTAAAGCGGCGGGCTTGGAATACTGAGGGAAATCATAAACTATTTTATGGTTTGCACTTGGCGCTTAAATCTTCTATAACAATATATGAAATGGAATTTATAGATGTCAACCGGGAATTCAACCAGTATAAATGAATTATTTATTGTTCTATTATTAGTTTTACACTCATCCTCGGTTCAGATTATCGACTCAATATTATCCTTTCCGGTACGTTAATAAATCCCTGTGCTAATAGTCGGATGTAATATTATATAAAATCGTCTGCCGAGAAACGAATAATTCATACCTGAAGTATCGGCTATGGATAGGCTGAGTGAAAGCCCTTCATGCGCCGGTAACGTGCAGGAAAAAAAAACAAACAGTGTATCACAGTGTGAACACACCGTGATACAATGTGCTCACATTGTTCCGTTCTTCGACCAGTGTAGGCGTAAGTGCCGTAGTCTAGTGGTCGTATCACTCGACTGGGAATGCAAAGGTCGAGGGTTCGATTCCCGCACCGGCACTTACGTCCACTCCACCCAGGTGCGAGTCCTTCACAATGTGACGACTATGCGGATTTGGCCCATTGTCACAGTGTTTCCACATTTTGGACACACTGGCCCGAATTCACAAACGTGGTTTAGTTAGTCTATGGTCTAAATCAATTGTTTAAACCACGGATTTAGACCATGGTCTAAATTTTGGTATTCACAAACCACCTGATTTAGACCATGGACTAACTAAACCACGTTTGTGAATTCGGGCCCTTGTGATTGACTCTGTGTTTTTACCTGGCAGTAGTTTCTTAAGAAGAATAAAACGTAAAAAATATGCAATTTCCTATTTTGAAAACCCGAGGGTCAAGTTAACCCTTTCCATCCGAGTTCTAACTTGTTCATGTATTAAACGATATGACGATTAAGGAATTGAGTCGTTGAAGGGTTAAATTAAAAACCACCATTTTCCCTCTCAAAACAATCTCTTTCCATTATTCTAATTTTGCCAAAATAGAATTCTGGGCTAACAAGTATTACAATTTGTATTTGCAATATCGGTTGATCATACGAAACTGTTCAATGGACCCGCACTTTATAGATCGAATGAACTTGAATGATTATCAGCAGAGCAAAAGGTAACGTCTCTTTTCTATGCCATGGCTTATGGATGGCCCATTTATATGGGTCGGTTTGAGGAATTTTGAGGTGCATTTGAAGCTTGAACATGATTATAGGGGAGACCGGGTATGGACGTTACAAAATTCACATTTTGGGCCAGATAATTCTAATGAAAGAACTCACGCACTCCATTATTGGGTCTGTAGTTAGCCTATTATGTTGGCTAAAACCTGAGGCATATAAAACTTGAATACATGTAAACACTAATTAACTACAGCTTAATTAGTGAAGACATTTTTTTGTAACAACCTACCCCATATACGGGGTAGGTTGTTACACCATACGGGGTCAATTGTTACAATATGTAAACATACGGGGTAAGTTGACAATGTGTAAATCTCTTATACCATACTTTAATTTCAACTTTCCAGTTTCTTGACATCGTTAACAGTAGATCAAGTAGAGCTCTAGAATAGACAAAAGTCATAATAGAAAAATAAAAATATTAACGCCTGAAAATTGAGACAAAATGTAATTTTACATATGTAATGTCATTGGGGTAGGTTGTTACATCAACATGGGGTAGGTTGTTGTAACAACCTACCCCATGGGTGATTTTACACACATAAATCAACTGTAGCACAGTCATTAGGCAGAATTACAGGGTATGGCTAGGGGGTATATTAGTGACATACATGTACTATATTTACAATACCAGACTATCATCATGTGCCTTCAGTTGTAAGAGCTATTACAAATTTCAATTTTTGTCAAAAATTTACTTTGAACTGTAAAAAATGGTTTTTGTTGATTTACTTTTTAATAAAACGACGGAGAAACCTCACGACCGGCAGTTCATCACAGCTATGTGTAGGCTGTATATAGATGCCAGTTAGCACATCCTCTCTTGTTCCATCTTAGCACACTGAGAACTGTAACAACTGACCCGTGTAACTTCCATACCCGGTCTCCCCTAATAGTCCATATACTATACATTCGTAGTTTAATTCCTTTTCTCTTATTTATTTATTTTTATTTTTATCTATTATAATTTTTAAATATATATTTTCAAAATTTCTCCACTGCTTCTGAAGGACCCAATGAATAGCATGCAGCAGTAGTCGATTTTTATTGTCAAAAATGAATTAATAAACAGTAATATTTTAAATTGTAAGGGAGCAAAATAAAATTATATGTTTTAAAAATTATACACTTGTATCTCTTTCATATAACACCAGCTTGGACTATATATACACATTAAAATATATGTGTAATTACAATAATAAATTACACATAGGCCTAATATTATTACTATTATTATCATCATCTGATCATTACGTCAGTTGCTACTCGATTGTATCCATATGATCCTGTCTGGGACTATGTAACTAATAATGATATGAAATATAATAGAATAAAGTATAAGATATTATTAGTGTAAAATATAAAATATAGAATACTAGTAGTATTACGTCACAATCTATACGATATATCCCTTTAATAAAGCCCCAGCTGGGAAAAATAGAAACATGAGTAAAAAGGCGAGAGTGAGCTCATACAATCTAATGTTTACCATACTTGTAAATCTATCGAAATTATCTTCCCAGTCCCTTGCACTTTTTGTTTCAAAATCTACGGATGAGGATGAGCAACACGGCCTGAATAGGGCGTTGCCATGGTTACAGGAATTTAGCAGATGCGGATTGCATCACTTGGTAGAAGTGCATACACATAACAAGTATTCCGTTACAAGGACACGATTGATCATATTCTCACGTATAGGTAGGGCCGACACATATCTTTTAAAGGGCTTTTAACCTGTTAACACTCACAATTTTAACCTGCTTTAAATGAATGGTTTAGTTCACTCAACTTGAAACAAATATTTTATTACATTTTGACCGTTTGGAAGTAATTAGATGAAAACGTCCCTAAATGATTAATTTGATAAGGTAATAAGAATTGGTAATGTACATGAGATGAAATTGCTATTATGAGCACCAAAAGTCAATATGAATGCACAGTAAAATAAAATATAATTAATTTTAAGTAACAAAAATTATAAGAACATACCTTTTAAAAAATATAAAAAATTATCCTTTTCAAATATTGGCTTAGATATTCAATAACCACTCTGCTTAAACTTTTTCTCTTTCAAGTAACAAAACGCAAAACGTTTTTTTTTTTAGGTTCCAAATTCTTAATGTGTTAAACAACTTAGTTGATATAAAGCGACGATATAGACCATTATAATTTTCAACATAGCAATCAATCCCTAGATTCACGCACTGGGATTAACACATTACCTTTGCGTGATTACATGATTCAACCTCGTGGCGAAACCTAATGACCATGGCTGCCGTGACTGAACTAAAATAGATTACAAGATTAAAAAAAATAGAAGTCATCACAATCCCACCGGGTTTTAATTCCAAATGATACATTTATTGCGCAATAACTTTCCATATTGCTATTATTAATCCGCAGCCTTCGACCGGAATTTAATTTCCAGCGTATCATCTCATCCCGTTAGGCATAATTTGATCGTCATTGACATGCACTTAATCGAATAAAGGCATGACAACACAGTGGCTAGATTTCATAAAGCAATCACACTAATGCGTTGATGATGTCATAAAAAGTGAGAGTAGAGTGACAGCTCGTGGACATCCCTGTCAGACTTACGACTTGAGCACGACTTGTATTGACTTTAGTACAAATGATGAACCGAACGGTATAGATATGGCCACCATTCTGTACATCGTTGTGACAGGAACGAACAACCAGTCCTCGTAGAGCTGATAACCCCCCCCCCCAGGAAAAAACAACAACAAACAAACAAACCAAACAACAATAACAATGACAAAAACAAACAATCAATAAACAAATAAAACAAAAACAAATAAAAAATGTTTTTATTTTCAAATTTTGAAAGTATTGGCCTAAATATTTTGTTGTTGTAAAGCTACTAGTCGAAACATATCATAAACGTTGCTCTGGGCTTTACTTCTTAAAAGGGGTGGGAATGATGTTGAGTCCAGGATTGAAGTTAGTGTTTAACCATCGAGCAAATATTGCCAGAGAATTTGTCGTACGACCTATCACTATCAGATCAAATATTCGATGGGTGTTAGTGTTTAACAACCGAGTAATTATCGCCAGAGCATTATGTCGTACACAATATCGCAGTCAGGCAAAACATGTGATGAAGTTAAATGTTTGACCATCGGGGAAATGTCGTCGGCGCATATGTCGTACGACCTATTGGACACTGGTCAACGACCTCGACCATCGTATCTTATGATCGATTTCCAGACCTATATTGCTGGTCATAAAAAATGTAAGAAGAGCTATTTCCAATCTCGAATTGTGAACCCCTACGATGTAATTGGGCCTTAAATTGCAGGAGATTGAGGCCAGTTAATGGCTATGTCCACAGTACTTCTCAATTTCGGGAAAATGCTAATTCAAAGGGCAAACTTTGCATTTGTTATGTTTATCTATGGATGGAGGAAATGCATCGCATCCCCTGCATCGGCAGCACTACCTACATGCAGGCCATACATTTTGTGGAAAGTCATGAAATAAAAAATAATGTGAAGTGAGATCATCAGTAGTCATTTCAGAACAACAACAAACAAAATCCTATAGGGCAATTCTATCCAATAATGGATCTGGCACCCAAAAAGAAGTCTGTCTCCAAAGTTAATTATTTCATTTATCGCTAAGCTTATGTCATGGACATGATGGATGTTCATAAATGACAAAGGTCAATTCTTTTTTCAATTCATTTTTCGTTGACTTCCTCGAGAGCTAAAACCATCATAAAAATTGTACGTGTGTGACATGAGACTATAGATTTCTCTTAAACGCAAATTACAAGAGGTTCCTCAAATATTTATTCTCAATTTTTACTGAATGGAAACTGATGAATATATTGTACTATTTCAGAAGTCAAGATATTTAATCGGTTACAAAGAGGTGAAATTGAACTTCAAGAAATCCACCGGATAGACTGTAGCGTTACCTTAACATATCTAACCACGTTGCTTTTTTTTTTAAATAGAAAATATCAAGCTATTCATAAAATAGTATATTATCAAATAAACTGATAACTCATCAATAATAACATAAATATCGTAGTTTGTTTTAGTTAATCCTATATATAGTTTGCGGACACTTTAGGGAAAAGTCTGTCCCCCGAAAACATTTTTCGGTAACCGTAACCGATCAAAAATTAAAGTTCCTGTTGTCTTATTGTCTTACCGAACCTTGTCTCATGATTCTGTTTGATGGTAGGTTATGACTATAGTCCGGCAGCTAAGGGGGGTAAGGTTGCATTGGAATGTTATAGTTTTTTTTAACTGATTTTGACTGGTAAGACCTTCTATTTTAACAATCCACATGCTGGAGCTCTGTCAGCATTGAGCAATTTAAGATATACGCGAAAATCCAAAATGGCCGCCGGCGGCCATCTTGGATTTTCTATTTCCTTACTTTAACATACCTAAAATATTCAAAATCTGGAATATAGGGGTTTTAGGGGGTGGAGAATCCAAATCTGAGGTTATTTTGGGGATACAAGCATGTTCTGGTGCCGAAATTTAACAAAAGTGGCCATTTTCCAAGATGGCCCCCATAGAACATGCAGTATATTGACTATATAGGCCCTACACAGGAATACCTTATTAATTCCCCCATCTAAATTCAAGTGGACAGTCAAGTTGGGAGGATGGGCATAATGAAGAGAATTCATCGTGCATTAATCTTGATCAAGAGCAATATTTAAGATACCTATGTTGCTGATTTTGTTGTATATAGATATATACATGCCTTTAATCGTCTTCAATGTATCCTTCTGATATGACAATTTTCTTTTCTTTTCTTTTTTTTTTTTTTTTTTTTTTTTTTTTTTACTACGCTTCTTACTGAAAGTAATATCTTTGGGATGATGCAATATAATGATCTATTGTCATCATATGCAGCTTAATATTTAATAAATCAAACTGAGGAGGGGACCATGGTCAATATATTCCTCTCCATAATGAAATGTTGGGCATAACAGTGCTTCAATCCATCTGAATTGCTTTAAAACATTGCGCAAACTGCTGTAACAGCGGTTTCATATGCTTTATTATTTGCTCATTGTAGTGCAGATACACTATTAATTATTATCTCTGCCTATTACTGTTAAAACAAGATGAGAGTGTGATGGTGAAAAAAACTAATTGAAACAATTTAATGATTATCTTCATTAGAAAAAAAATAATATATAAGACTTCCTTCAATAAGCATAATAAGTTTCTTTCAGCATTAGGCGCAAACTTTTTTAAAAGCTGTAGGCGAAGGGGATATAAAACTCTGTAGGGTAGATGTAGGGAATACCGGCCACTTAAGCTCATTTGCTTAATTAGGACATGAAAACAATAAAATCACAAAAGAAAAAGATTCTCATTGCTTAGCTACATTATTCAACTTTATTTTCCAAAACAAATTGAGGTAACCAAATATTTGTTGAGGCAGTTATATGCAAATAATGACGTCATGGTAAATTGTCCGGCATTCCCTACAGTGTAGGAAATACCGGACAGTTTGTTTTTACCCTTTTTTTTGTATAAAGATCTGTCGGGAAGCACTGATTTGAATGTAAACAATCAACTTAACATGTTTTTATTGATTTTTTTTATAACATTATTCATTTTCAGAAGATTATATGCATTTTACTACAAAATTTCAAAACACTCAGAATAACTTTATATCTCATGTAGATAATGACATATCACAATAATAATAAAGAGAAATAGACATTTCAAAATCGTCAAACAATTTAATAAATAAATATAATACATTATATATGCAATAATATTTGATCTACATGCTTAGCAACTCAACCCGGAAGTAAAACAAACAACCGTCAATGTGGTGTCCGGTATTCCCTACACAAAACAATGACTGACTAGCACTTTTCAACAAACTGCCACCCCAATACACAGGCTTTGTACAATGCAAACACTCCATACACGTTTGGCCCACCCTCCACACATGTTCATAATGCATGAAATAGAGGTCATGTCCCAATTCTATTTTTATACCATCACATTCTCTAAAATGTCAATTTTTACATCAAGACATTTTTCAGGCTGCAAATTTTCCTACCTTGACAGATTTTGGTAGTTTTCTCGGAGATTTCTCACTTGTTGTTGTCGAATACAGCATTCAACCTTCCCAGACAGACCACCTGACCAATATATGCCGGTATTTCAACTCAGTTGATCTTATGTTGGCAGCTAGGGCTGGACATGTGGTGACCGTCCGATATTCCCTACTGTCCGCTATTCCCTACATCTACCCTATCTGCCCTAAAACTTAGATAAAGCTAAAACTAAAATTGTACTTTCTTGACTTCAATGCCCTTTTATTCATTTGATTCATCTTCACTCGACCTCTGGAAACATTTCTAGCAAATCCTTGTTTGGGCATTTTGACCCTGTTGACCATGTTGACAGGTTATGGCACTACATGGATAGAATACTGTACAGCCTATGCAAATACTGTACATACAAGGCATGTATCTACATTGTAGGTACTCGGGCAGCACATTAGATTGAAGATGCTTGGACGAGCTACATGTACTTCTGCTGAGACTGTATATAATAGGTAGTAGAGATTTTGCATTCTGTACCATTAATATGCATCCATAATCGAAAATCTTTGGGTCTTGGAAATTAGGACTGGGTTCAAGGGCATTCCTCCAGATCCAGGTTTGCAGATAAGCATGTTATGTTGTCACCATTGTCATGGTAGGAGTATACCCCTGGTTATACTCCTTTCGATCACCATAATAATCCAACGTGCCTCTGCCATTGACATGATTGATGTACATGTATTATTGGGTTGCCCATAGCAAGCTCCAATATATCCTACTGACACCATGAACCTGCATCCCAGGATTGTTTCTCATGAGCTTGCACACAGTTCCCTTTCCAATGCTTAAACATACCCCAACTGTCCCAGCCAGTCAGTGCATGACCTGGTAGCATCAGGAAAATGATGTCTTTCAGCTTGTCGACTGTGTCAGGTATATGTCAATGATGGTCCTGTCTTTGATTGTTGACTCCAGGCACTGGTGACCCCATCACTAAAATATGATGAAAGGCCTTGCTTGTGGTTATAATGAAGCAAAAGGATACAATGTCATCTGCGATTACTTGCGTGAAACTTCCCTCATCGGTTGCCAGTTTGATGGCTTGCTAGGTGGACAATAAAGCTGATGGCCTTCTACCCCATATTCTCATCACTACCACCTCCTTCGATATAGGAGCACAGAAACCTGGCATATTGTGTTCAAATTCTCTCATATCTGCTTTATTCCTATTTCATGAGCAGCATTAACTCACTCTGGATCAATACGGCCTTTCACAACATTGACTATAGTTTCTGGATGATCCTGTGACTCAAAAGTCAAATTCTTAGACAAACCATGGTGACATGTGTTGCCAGAGAGGCAAAAGATGTTTCCAGTAGTCGAGTAGAAGGAGATGAATCAGATTAATGTACATGCTTTGTATTAAAATATGAAATAAAATTCGACCATTTGCTTTTTGTTCGAGCAGATACACAGTTTATTATATATAACTTCGGCATTTAGCTGTTAAAGCAAGTGGCGCCTAATGCTAAATGAAACTTATTGATACAAGTGATTATCTTCATGTTTGTTTTTTCTTCAAATTGAAGACAATCATCGACTTGATTAAATTAGTTTTTCACATCATATTATCAGCTTGTTTCAACTGTCATAGGCCTAAGGGTAGAGGTAATATTAAAGAGTGTATCTGCTACAATAAGCAAGAATCAATTAAGCGCTTGAAATGATTTTTACAGCAGTTTATGCAATGTAAAAGGCGATTCCGAGAATAAAAAGAACAGTTATGTTAACCTCTCCCCATCAGGCGGTCAATCATACATGTATGCCCTTCCCTACATTATCAGGAAAACTGATTTATTTATAAGGGCTAAGCTCGGGGGAAAAACACTAAAAATCATTGAAATAGTGGTCTTTTAGCATTTTTTTCGGGGGAAATTTCCCTGAATTACATGTATATTTATTTAGGGTATAGTTTTTGCATCTTTTCGGAACATTCTTGAAATAGAGTCCCAAGTATGGTTTTATAAACCTGTTATTTTTGGGTGTTTTCCCTCCAAAAGCTTGTAATACGAGTAATTTTATGCCGCTTCCCTTCCAAAAGTTTGAAAACAGGTAAAAGGGCACAAGTTGATGCGACTTCCAACCAAAAAAAAAAAAAAAGCATAACAACGAAAAAACTAGTGATAGGGGTATCTGTCTGAATCCTGGACAAGTACATGTATGTATTGTTCACTGTCCGAGTTGGGGGGGGGGTTGTCAAACTATTAGGAGTGGAATTTTCCTCCCCTCCTCACAGGTTAATGTACTATGTAGGCAATCTAAGCTGCCATTAGATTATGATATTGCATCATCCCAAACAGATTACTTTCAAAACAAAGGGTAGTACAAAAACATCAGACGGATACACCAGAGATGATTAATAAGCCTATATACATCTATATCAGCAACATATGTACTTAAATTTGACCTAAATCCTGATATTATTTCATTTAGTGCACTATGAATTCTTTTGATTAGGTCTATGCCCATTCTCCCAACTTATCAAAATTAAAAATGGGGAATTGAAATGATTCATGTATATAGTCAGTCAGTTATATAGTCAGTTATACTGCATGTTCTATGGGGCCCATCTTGGAAAATGGCCGCTTTTGTTATATTTCGCCACCAGAACATGCTTGTATCCTCAAAATAACCTCAGATTTGGATTCTCCACCCCCTAAAACCTCTATATTCCAGATTTTGAATATTTTAGGTATGTTAAAGTAAGAAAATAGAAAATCCAAGATGGCCGCCGGCGGCCATTTTGGATTTTCGCGTATATCTTAAATTGCTCAATGCTGACAGAGCTCCAGCATGTGGATTGTTAAAATAGAAGGTCTCACCAGCCAAAATCAGTTAAAAAAAAAACTATAACATTCCAATGCACACTTAGGCCAAAAGTCAATGGGCTGACTGCCGGACTACTATGGTCATGGAATTACCCTAAACATGTTCTAATCTTACCAACTCTCATTATAAATAATATCGATGCATGTCATAACTTTTCCGATTAAAAAAAAATATTACACCTGTAAAACTTAAAAACATTGACCAGTATTCTCGAAGGGCGACTAAGTTTAATAGGCCTACTAACTTTAGTCAGCTTTTGAGAATACCGGCCTATGTCTTGGAGATGAGAATTTCCATGAAACTATTGACATAAATAGACTACCCGTTGCCATGATTGCCTGACCTATATCTATAGCAATCAAAAAGCTTCTTTTTAGCCCAATTGCGTCGTTTGCTAGGACCGTGGACATCGTTTGTCCAATAGACCTTGCAATGACCCTTCTTGCATTTTTATTACCAGCGATATGTGTATATCGATCGTTAACGAAAATGTGAGGGTGGTGGCCATTGACCTAATCGTATCACGCCTCAAAGTTGCTTCGTTGTGACGTCACTATTATTATCACAGTCGTTTCTTTGTGACGTCACTATTACTATCAAAGTTGTTTCTTTGTGACGTCACTATTATTATCAAAGTTGTTTCTTTGTGACGTCACTATTATTATCAAAATTTTTGACGACAATAACGCAATATCGATACCATGTTTATGACGCCTTCTATTTCAAATGACGTGAACTTGAGGGTAATATTAAATATTTTGAAGCAGGAGTGAGAATTTCCACCAATGTATTCTTATGGAAACGGAATCACCGATGTTTTTTATTTTATTTTATTTTTTTATTTATTTATTAAAAATTATTATTTTTTTTTTTAGCCTTGAAGTCATAAATTACGGACACGTATGAAATAATTAACTCAGCATAATGTTCTTGTATGTCAGAAACTTTAAGCATAATAACGATCGCCTAAAAAAAGGAAATAAATGTTAAGTCTTTATTTCAGAATGATAGTTTAGGATAGCAAAATATTTTATAAAACATATTTTGTTGAAGAAACCATTGGTGGAATATAACATGTAAAGCGAAGCATGTCTCCAGATCTATATATTTTTTTCAAGTGATATTTGTGTTATCATTCATGTCATTGTGATTTTAATTGAATCTCCCAATAAATTCCAAATTTGAAAGTTTATATTTTTAGATCAACCAAACTATATCCAAGCCTAAAAGGAGTGTCGTACATTTTGCTGACCATTTTGCTTGCACCAATATTGATTACATGGCGAAAGAGAGCGAAACGGGCTACATTTTATGCAGGTGTGACAATCTTTAAAAATTACCTTTTGACTGATACGAGTGCACTTTTCATTATTATTTGGAAACCTTTCAGTTCTCACCCTTAAGGAGTTGTCATGGCAACAAGTAGTATAGATATATTATTGAATTTGATTTTATACACGAGGACCAAAGACACTCGATCACGCCTCTGTCCTGCACTTCTCAAATTGAGTTATATAAAATGTTGGGATTTATCGTGTATCTGCGTTGTACATACATTTTTTATTTTATTTTACATGCATTTGTTGCTGTTGTTGTTGGTTATATGTTTGTTTGTTTGTTTGTTTTTTATTCATTTATCTATTTGTAGTCTTTGTTCTTTGCTTCCCGTATACATATCAATATTCTCATTTTGAATCAATATATCAGGGCTAACATCGACTTTGGTTGGTTTTCACTCACTTAAAAAAGTGGATTTATTTCTCCTTTAGTTCTTTTAGGCTGAAACTGTTACAACACTTTTATGTCTTTTATGTCAGAAATTAAATTAACCTATCTTTATTAAGGACTCTTAATGTAACCCATTTTTTTGCGAGTGTAAATCTAGCTCAATCGAAGATCTTTGCCTGAATGAGATAAATCCAAAATGAATGAAAGTACACATTTTCCCTCCAAAGTCTCTCGAATTTCACTCTAAATTCACTATTTTCTGGTATTCACTCGTTCAAGAGAGACGATTTTCACTCGTTTTAGAGAGAGTAAGCCATTTAGGTTCCATTGTCATGAGCACCGTATTACGGTGCAGAGTTGGGTAATTTCGACATTCTTTTTTCTATATATTTTTATTTGTTTTATTTTTATTATTATTATTATTATTATTATTATTATTATTTTTTTTTTTTTTTTTTTTTTTTGGGGGGGGGGACATAAAAAACTATATCATCTGGGATTCAACAGAAGAGCTGTAAACAGTTTTCAAAGGGCCATACAATCACCACTCTATTTCTTATATTATTTATATATTTATTTTATAAAAGAGTTAACATAAACAAACAAAAAAACATGGATAAAAAAAAAATCTGAATCGGTATAATATTACCATGGATCTGTTATGTTATAACGTTACCCAAGACTGATTTTGCAAACAGGGGCTTCGCAAAAAGGTCGAAGAGGCAGAATTAGGACAGCGAGAAACAAAGAAATGACGGAGACAAGTAGGACAAGCTCTGCAAAACAGTGAAACGGAAGGCAGCTGTATCCTTCCCCCGGACGAGAGGTTGGTTTTCCTAACCTATAAACTCTCATTGGAGAACATGATAAACCAGATTAGCCCTATTAACCCCAATTGTGCCACCAGTGTATAGAACCGGTACAAAAACATATCCTTGCCGAACACCACTTTTTTCAGGCAAGGATTTGGCTTTCTTAACCTACATAGAATCTATCTAGAGAACATGATCTGATGATTAGCTTTATTATGAGGATTACGGGCAAGAGGGTAATCACCTTGTCTAACTTGATCTTATCCAACATGCATGCTCATGACATTATTTCATTGCCGCAGCCGGTTTCAAGTAAAATGGTGGGGGAGGGGCGACTTACGGGTTTTGGAGGCGGATGACACGAGAGAGTTACCGGAGTTTGAGAAAGGAGATGGAAGGAAGGGGTTAAGGGTGGGGGTGATGATTGATCTTACATTTTACAGAATGATTGTCGTTTCCTCTATCTCTCTTTTCTCCTTCTCTCTTCTCTATATCTTTCCATTTTCTCTCTTTCTCTCTCTCTCTCTCTCTTCCCCTCTTTCTATCTCCCTCTCTATCTCACCCTCTCTCTCTACCTCTACAAGCCGTGTATCTTTATTTCTTATATCTTTGTGTCAATTCAGATGTGCTTGGGGGAGGAAGGGGTGGGGTAACCTTATCCGATGCCTTGCAAATGATTTTAGTGACATTCAAACAAATCTGAAATTGCAATCAAAATACCCACATAAATGATATAATTAATAGAGCTGACACTGGCATGGCGTATTTAAGTAATAAATGGATCTTCAAATGTACAGTGTGTCATTTACAATTAAATATTATCAAAAAGCTCTAACTAATCCAATTAAGCGATAATTTCGCTAGCGAGATTTTTTTTTCCTACGCAAAATGATTAGTCCTTCATCTAAACTGTGGATTGTTCCCCTCTCCGAATGTGATAGAAATGAAAGATGTTCAACTCGGTAATAACATTTCCGTTTCTCAAATTCAATTTGCCCTTCAAGCATGATCTATTTACATTAATATATTTCATAGTATTGTCTATCAGAAGAGTGTATATGCGATAATTAGGGCAATTATTATGATATTTTAAATACTATCCAATGTTGACGCAATGGATGAGTTTTGCAATGCGTTCCAGAAACTTGATCTTACTTTAAAAGGGAAATGAAATCACATTTCCAAATAACATAGTGAAAGGTTATTGCAGTTTATCTATTAAATGTATCTAAAAATTTGTTTTCCACTTTTGCAATGGCTGCCAAAATAAAGAATACTGATTCTGGAAATGGTGATATGCATGGGAACCTCATAGACTCAACTTTCATTTAACAGCAAAAGGTTTGAATGTTATTCATGTTTGGACGAGAACGTATTTTCACCTCATTCTCAATAAAGTGCCATTCCTGCAGTCACCATGCAACTTTGTTTGCTTTTTCTTTTTGATGTCATATAATAGAGGAGACTTAGCTTTCATGTATTCCAAAACCTCCTTCAATGTTCGATCAAATTTTTTTTTTTTTGTATATGGCAAAAGAGTACATTTTTTTTCTTCCTTTTTTGGGGGAGGAGGGGGTGCATGGTATTTTGAATTTGAATATTTAACGTAATGTTCCCGAGACTAGTAAGGACGAAAGCTTTTATCCTTTAACATATGCAACGCCATAAATCTTTCATGGATGAAAACCTTATAACATGTAATGTGAAACACCACTTTTCAATTTCATCTGTGCACTGATGAATGATGTTTGTCAAAACATTCTATCACATAAAAGGATCAAATTGCGATCTTATTTGAGTTTAACCTCATGGAAAGTATCACATGGACAATTTTGATAGATTTCATCCATGTATGATTCAACGCGGTAGAGGGTAAAATCCTGCTTGAAATCAATCCATCTATCTACTCCGGAGGCTAGGCGACATCCATATCTCAGAATGTATCCGGGAATCTAATAAAGCCCCTTCCAAATGACTGTCTATCCATAACATTTTATTCCTATAAGGGACTCATATATCAACCGCTAGTATATGCCCAGTGACACAAAGACTTACGATTGATAAAAAGATACGATTGATTTTTTTCTTCTCTGTAGCCTCATCATTGAAAGGGTGCTCCCAATTTGATGATCTTTATCCTAACCCTAGCCCTAACCCTAATCTTAATCAAATCCTTATGCTAACAATGAAGTACCTGCGTTTCAAATGAGGCTACCGAGAAAAAAAAAATCAATGGTAAGTCTTTGTGTAATGCTGCGGTCACAACTCGCCGTACCTTCGACGTGCAACTCCCTACGATGGATTTCGTAGAAAATTCGTGCAGCGTATGTACCATGCAGGCACGTTGCTTGTACGACGTGCAGGAAGTTTTTTTCCAATACCCTAACTACAGAAACGCAGGAATCGCTGAAATTGACCCACGACCTGTGCGTGCATTGTGCATGCAACATAGGCTACGTTGATTGCACGTGCCTCGTAGCCTATGACGAGTTGTGACCTCCGCAATATACGGAGGCATGTGTCCACGTTGTAACAAGGTAAACTAAATTTTACACAAATTACCAACATCCCAAAAACAATATAATTTAGTCATGATTTTACGGTGAAATAATAATCAAAAGCAAAAATATAACGTAATTATTCTGACCTGATTTTGAAATAGTTGGAGGCTGTCGATCTGTGAAGACTTGTCAAAGACTACAAGGACCTCAGGATAAAGTCGCACATGGAGGCATTCGTTGGGCATAGACATACATTATACCATACCACTTTGAGATATCTGCGTTCACACCAAAATTGATTCGCAGCCAGGTTTAGAATAAGAAGTTCTGTCTCATTCCTCCAGGTTACCGAATGTAAGAAGTGCTGTATGAAATAAAAGAGACGAAAATAATCTTTTAATATGTTCTTTTCTTGCATAAAGTATATTCTTAAAAAATATATATATACAGTGCGTCCCAAAAAGAACTATACACTTTTGAAATGGCTACCAAATAAAAAAAAATATAAGATTCTTGGATAAAAGGTTTGTATGTATATAAGACTCATATCACACAAAAAACAAGAACTAGTTTCGATGAGTAAAACCCGTTTGCTACTCTTGGAGGCGAGTGCTTTTATTCGTATATCACGTATTTTTACTTCAGAATCTGTGTTTCTGTTAAAAGTACACACCCGCTCTTCCAGAACATGTAAAGTTAATAAGGGATACTCAAGAAAAAAAATTATTGAGTATAATAATTTTTTTTCTTGAGTATCCCTTAGTAACTTTACATGTTCAATTGCGTAAAACAATTGTGCAAGTGAGTTTCTCTTCAACTTGGTACGGCTTGGTGGATGATCGGCTGAAAACACTAACAATCGAGTAAAGTGAGAATTGCTGAGAAATTCTATATAGCCTGTAATTCACTAGATGAGTAAACTACGACACGTCTTCGTATACGTCTAAAGTCTCGTGAAAGTCTTTGAGAGTAATTTTACTGGCTATGCAGCGGTACTTTTATGCTACAGTCACACAGACACTTACGTATAGTTACGTCTGGTTGCGTCCAAAAATTATTTTCTTTTCTGCGGATCCCCACAAATGCCTTCCCGTCGTAGTCAGCAGAGGAAATGGTGATAATTTCGTTCATCCAATAAAACAAAGAAATACATATTAATTGATAGAATAGAAGAGTAGCATTACATGTTGTGCCCGGTACGCCTACTCGGATCACGAGTACGGACATCGACACTGCACACGAGGTAATGTTCTACGCTGGTACGTACGTAATGTGTAGCGGATCGAACGGAGATCGAGAGCGGAGAGCCTGCATGCTCTTATTGTCTTTGGGTGAGTCCTATTCCTTTTTGTTTGTTTGTTTGCCTGTTTTTATAATGATATTTGGAATGTTCCGATGATATACATCGTCTGATAACACTAACAGCTAGATTACCATGCATGGATTTCCCATTACTTTGTCAGTCATGTACACAGTTTTAGTAATTTGATGCATTGATGATTGTCAGTAATGCACTGTATTGGTTTGTGTGAATTGATGCACTGAAGTGAGTAATGCAGTGTATTGGTTTGAGTGAATTGATGCACTGATGTGTATATCATCGGAAACATTTCAAATATCATTATAAACAGGCAAACAAACAAACAAAAAGGAATAGGACTCACCTAGTGAGTAACGCTTTAATATATACTCAGAGAGTCAGTAAGTAAAAGGTTGCACAAACTCATCACAAGCAAGTCGATGAGTTTGTGCAACTTTTACTTACTGACTCTCTGAGTATGTAAAGCGTTACTCACTAGATTAGTTTGTGCAATGTACTCAAACAATTAGTTATGTTACTCAATAAAAATGAGTTAATTAAATAAACTCATTTTGGTGTGTCACTATATTGTCAAATTAAAAATACTCGATTTAGGTGCGTTTTCAAAGTAGCGTTATTGAGTGAAAGCACTCGTGGATGTGTGTCACTATATTGTCAAAATACTTGGAATTTGAGTGTGATCACTCATATATGCAAGTTCTCATTTGTTGTGTGTATCCTCAACTATCATTATGACACCAAAAATTCCGAAAATAATGCATGCTTCAGTGAGTAATGCCCACTTTTGTAAAGGACACAAAAATTAGCCTGCGCAGGAATTCACTATTCATTTTGCACCTGGTTATGGAACGCCATGAATGAGTCAAAATTAAAACGGATGAATAATCAGCCAACAGAGTCAAAGAATAAACCAAAGTCAGAAAAAAATTAATATTATGCAAAAATGTTATGTTTCACCATTTGTTTTCATATCATTGATTTATGCTTTGACTTCAATTTATTTTTGTCTTTGTTGGCCGATCGATTAATCATTAATTTTGACTCCTTCATGGCGTTCCATAACCAGGTGCAAAATGAATCGTAAATTCCTGCGCAGGCTAATTTTTATGTTCTTTACAAAAGTGGGCATTACTCACTGAAGCATGGGTTATTTTCGGAATTTTTGTGTCATAATGATAGTTGAGGATATGAGCCTTATATACATATAAATCTTTCTCCAAGAATCATATATTTTTCTGTTTGGTAGCTATTTAAAAATGTATAGTTCTTTTTGGGACACACTATATATATAATGAAAGGTAAAAAACAAACACTTTCTAGGTTTGTTGGGGGCCATTTACGACATTTCGGGTCAATTATCTCGAGACATTCTGGTATATACCCTCAATTGACTGAATAATGACCCCAATTAACCTTATTTTGACCCCCGGCTTTTCTTGAGCGTATAGTGCATGAATTACCATTCTCTTGAGACTAATAATGTTTGGGGTGTTTACATAGCTTATAAAAAAAATGGTTGATGAGCCTTAAATTTTCTCGACTCGAATTATTGTTAAGTGATATTTTAAGCTATTATGATAAACGAATAGATTCGTGAGTTTAACGCAATTGTCCTAAATAATTATGCGTGCCCTTGTTTTGCAAACGATTATGAATTCGAAATCCGACAGGACTGAATTTCTTTGAATATAATATATATGTCAGGGACAAGCTGTTTACCAATCGCAAGAGAAAAAAAAAATGTTTTTTTTGGCTCCTGTCCAGTAACATGTGCATTTCATGAAATACACACAGGGTATAGAGTTTGAGGAAATACTGAACTAGAGCATGTAGAGAAAAGGGAGAAGGAGGAGTTGAAGTACGAATATATTTATACAGGGAGAAGGCGAGAGAAGAATGGGAGAGAGGGAGAGATAGGGAGAGAGAGGAGAGGGGGGAGGGTTATAACACATGTAGATGGGGTAAGAGGGGTGTAAAACAAAGTGTTAGTACTTGCAGTATGAAAATTAGAAACGATTAATGAAATTGAGGAAAGGATCAATGCTGTTTCAAGGGGGATGCATCTTTTTTTGGGGGGGGGCGGGGGTGGGACCTATAAACAAGATTTAGGGGCGACAGCGAGTTTCAGATGCAATTTCTAAGTCGACAGAAGGTTTAAATTTTCGGGGTCAACTGCAAACTGCGACAAATCTAGTTGTCCATTGAATATTCGTTTGAGTTTTTAGATGACCCCGAACTCATGATGTTAAAATTATACTCAGACAATCTTCATATGCATAGATAAAGATATAAAAAGAAATTATGCTTGTGTTATTGTTACATAAAATAATAATATTCCTGTCCAAGAAAATCTGTGCTTCGATCGCTCATTCAGATCGCCTCAGAACGATTAATGATAAAAATGGTTCATTACACAGGAAATGTATTTTCCAGGCATATCAATTCTAGTTGTAAACTTAAGGGGAAGAGGGCGCTATCACTCTACGCAAAGCGAACGCGGCCATAGACTTTTTATAATTTGCACAGTTTTTTCACTTTGTTTTCTTGATTATGGCGAGCAACTACCTTCTCAAAGAAATGATCAACTTGAATAAGTACGCTAAGAGTCTGAATTTTTCAAAAATAGGAATAACTTATTGCAAAGGGGAAAAAAAGTCCTGTCACTTGAGTCAATTCGAAATCCTAGTAAGGTCAAATTCCTGTACAATATGGCCAATTTTGCTCTCAAAATAGCTCATACGCTGTATAGTCATCTTCCTCGATTACGCATAATTATATTACACCTTAATGATCAAGCAGTTTTTAAAAGCCTGAATTCTCAGCTTTCCAAATATGGTACATTCATTTCGATTGGTTAAAAAAAAGTCCTGTCACTTTGAACATTATCACAAACGAATCTTTACTCGATGGGTCAATATTTCCGCATATCACATGCATATCGCATGTGGACGGCGTCTTCGCAAGATGTGACAAGATCACTATTGATATCAATAATCATTAGGAACATCAATCTATGTGAAATAAAGATTCTGATTACAACTTTAGCACAATGGTGTTATAGGCTTGCCAAAATGTCTTTTTCCCCAATCTGGTCTGAAGCATCTACCTACGAAAACTATGATAAAAGTTCAATTATTTATTTCATGTCCATGACGAATTTCCTCGAACGGATCGACTGATAATACCATTTTACCGACAGGGAAGTTTTCTTAGTCGAGTTTTTGTACGCTAAGTAATAATTGCATGCATTTGTCAATCGGTCGCTTCCCGCCGTTAGCGCAGGTTTTGTTGACATTAATGTAGAGCCGTATAATTTTCTACGCCGCTCAGATGCATGTATTTCCACTAAACTCATGAAAGTAATGTTGCGTTTCCCCTCCTCAAATAATGGACGCGTCTTTATGTTAAGATTTAATGTCATACGTTAGATTTACATTTCACGTGGAGTAGAATTGATATGGTGCATTAATGAACAGCTATTACGACAGCATAGTGTATTTTCCCTTTTTATGCAGACGTTTTGCTTTTTAATATACATTAGCTTTGTAATTTAAAAAAAAAAGATCGAAAAAAAAATGACAAAGGACATCACTGGTCGATGACTGTTAAAAAGTCGTTAAAAAAGAAAATCATATAGCATTAATCTTTGATCAAATGGTTATAATAAAATCATTAATCATCAGCTTATTTCGTAATTATAAAACAGACGAAGATATCACATATTTAAATGTCTTATCATTATCTTCATATCAATTTTAGTTGTAAACTTAAGAGGAAGAGGGCGCTATCACTCTACGCAAATCAAACGCTGCCATAGAATTTGTTATTTTGCACAGTTTTCACTTTGTTTTCTTGATTATGGCGAGCAACTACCTTTTCAAAGAAATGACAACTTGAATAATTCGCTAAGAAGTCTTTTTTTTTTCAAAAAAGGAATAACTTAACTGCAAAGGGGAAAAAAGTCCTGTCACTTGTGTCAATTCGAAATCCCTAATCAGATCAAATTCCTGTACAATATGGCCAATTTTGCTCTCAAATAGCTCATACGCCAACATAATTATCTTCCTGGATAACGCATAATTATATAACAGCTTAATGTCAAGCGTTTTTAAAAGCTTGAATCTCACCTTTCCATAGAGATGGTAATTCATTTCGATTGGTTAAAAAAAAGTCCTGTCACTTTTAACCATTATACAAGCGAATCTTTACTCGATGGGTTCAATTATTTCCGCATATCACATGCAATCGCATGTGGGAGCGTTCTTCGGAAGAGTGTGAAAGATCACTATTATATCAATAATCGTTAGGACATCAATCTAATGTGAAATAAGATTCTGATTACAATTTAGCACAATGGTGTTAGTAGGCTTGCCAAAATGTTCTTTTCCCCATCTTGGTCTGAAGCATTCTACCTACGAAAACTATGATAAAAGTTTAATTATTTATTTCATGTCCATGAGAAATTAGCCTCGAACGGATCGACTGACCAGACCATTTTACCACAGGGAAGTTTTCTTAGGCGAGTTTTGTACGCTAAGTAATAATTGCATGCAAGTTGTCAATCGTGCTTCCCGCCGTTATAGCGCGGGGTTTTTGTGACATTAATGTAGAATCGTATAATTTTTCTGCGCCGCTCAGTTGTATTTCCACTAAACTCATGAATGTAATGTTGCGTTCCCCTCCTCAAATAATGGAGCGCGTCTTTATGTTTAAGATTTAATGGTCATACGTTAGGTTTACATTTCAACGTGGAGTAGAATTGATTAATGAAATAACCATTATATAAATAGTGCATGCTCTACCATGCAACATATTAGATTATGTGCACGACAAATACTAAATTATCCCGAGGGGCACATTTATTTCACCGAGGCCGTAGGCCGAGTTGAAACAGATGTGCACGAGGGATAATTTAGTATTTGGAGTTCACATAGTTAGTAATGTTGCATTAATAGAGCATGCACTATTTATTATAGTAAATAGACCCCTAGATCTTTGACCTTGCCTAATCTGGTTTTATCTTTGCCAATGTTTGCCAAACTTTTGGTGCTAATTAAGCTATTGTGACGTATATTGTTGCTCCGCGTATCTATTGTTGTGCGCACCATTTACTGTTATTACGCGCTAGCGCAACAAAGCAATCGATTTCGCCATTCATTTTAACACAGGATAAAACCGTTCAATATAACAAAAAAAAAAAAACGTTCAATATAACGAAAACCGTTCACTATAACAAAAACGTGAATGACACGTGACATCATTTCAACCAATCACAACTCTTAAAGTACTGCCACTATTTACTATAGATAAATAATCTATGCCCGAATATACAGCATAATGTCGTATTAAGCAGATACAAAGTTAATGTATGTATCATACTCAATCGTGTTTTCACATGTTCATAATTATGTTCTACAATGTTAAACTTTATATGCCATTATACAAGAAGCATGAATTGAACTATCCATAAACTATATAAATTATTGGTCTCCATAAAAACTTCATCTTGAAGACAAATCAAATTGAAGATGTACATTATTGAACTTTACGAGAAACGTGGATGTTTCCATAAACTGATATCTTGACACTCCTAATACTCTAGCCCTCACCCTCACCCTAACCCTAAACCTAATTCTAATTAACCTAAAAGCTATATATTTTTTGTTTTTTGAGTTATCTTCATCTCGAGTCCTTTCTCTCATTGTTCTGCTTTTGGTCATGAGATTTACTTGTGGAAGAAACTGTTTCAAAGTGATTGGAAAATTTATAAAACAATTCACCTAAAAAGTGTAGTGTGCTCTGAAGGTTTGGAATCAACAAAATGAAAAGAAATTAACCCAATTCTCCAGAGAGTAACATGTAATGCACATAAAACTGCAAGTATGGGACTACACATAATTGTTCGGCCCGAACATTTTAACTTTTCTTTGTCAACTTATGTTATGACTATAAGGGCATTTTCTGGAGAATTCTTCGACCTTTCTCATGTTTCTACTACAATAATTATTCTACCTAAATGCCATGGAAAGAATTTCAAAACTCACAATATATTTTCTCACCTTTCCCACTACTCTATAGATTATTTTTAACCTAACTCCAAAACTCTAACGCTAATCCTTAGCCTTAGGTTGAAGGTGTCAGGTGCGATAGTAATATACACAACAAAAAAAGTAAGTCCCCCCTTCATCAAATTGGCATAACTTTTTAACCAAGAGGAATTTTACGAGTTTTATTACATGTGCTTGTAGGTAATTTTATCAGCTTCCATTTTAGTGAATATTACTGAAATTCGTGAAATCATGCGTCAATGAGCACAGTCAAAACGCAAACATGTCACTTTTCAAAAGTCACAAGGTTAGTTTCATAACTTTAATTCAATAATATCGAAACAAATTCAAACTTCTCAACAAAAGATGTGTTCAGAAGTCTTGTTGTACTCAATTTCTAACACATCAAATGACTTTTGGATTAAATTTCACGGTTGGATGAGCATTAGGTAAAATTGGCAAAAACTGCATTTTTTACACATTTTTACTATAAAAAATTATTGATGACGGAATTTGCAATCTGGAAGAGTGTTTTAAACAATATCAATCAAATCACGGTTGAATAAACACTTAATAAAAACAAAAAAGGAATATTTTCAAATTTGTTAGGTAAGTATTGTTCCCTTTTGTGTGATGAAAATCATTTTGTCAACAATGTTTTGTTATATGTATGTTAAATAATTTTTTTTCAAATCATGCTATGGCATTTTATCAAAAATTCACGCTTCAATGAACACGTGATACGGGAAAAGCCATTTTGTCGTTTGTGGACTAAAATTAAATTGCTTACTTTGGATAATTGTCACAGACCTTCTTGGATAGTTCATTCGATTTGAGTTTCACGAAAATTTCAGTGTTTTATACTTCAGTGAGCAGAAGATATTAAAAAAATATGGAAATAAGAAGAAATTTCAGAGCTTTAGCCCTACCCTGTGCCTTATCAGATTCTCAATTTAGCGTTTGTTCCTGTTAGTTAGTACCACCATGAAGTTGTGTTCCAAGTTTCATGAAAAAACTTTCAGTAGAATTAACAAAAATTATCAATGAAATTAAGCCAAATTTCAATTTTGTTGACATTTTGATTTTCTCTCCATTGACATTGTGTACAATTTCGAGGCAAAAACAAACTCTGAATCAACATCCCGGAACTTTTTAACAAAAAGGTGTTGAGTATTATCATTTGGCAGTTATGTTTATACACTCATCGACTAACTTATGTGCGAATATGAGATAAAACCGTAGCGTAATGCATGAATAAACACAAATTAAAGGCAAATTTGTCATGACAAAAGTCACAAAACTCACCTTTAAAGTGTGCTTGCTCATCCATGACACGACGAATAGTGCTCATGTTCTCACAAAATGTGTCGATCATGTTGGTGAAAATATCTGATGGCAATTCTTTTAATAAAATTGTTGAATTTCACCATTTTTAGAGGTCTAAACATAATTCTTAAAATTGTGCTCACTCATCCATGAAAAATAGTGCAATTTATCGGGATTGGTGATGAATGGTCAAATTTTGGATGATAAAACCACCAAAACAATTCAACACAAGGTAAAAAGAAATTTTTTAGAAAATTGTTATTTTTACAGACCAAAAAAATGACCCTTGTGACTTTTGAAAATGTCAGTTTTTGCTTTAAACGTTGATCACTCATGCATGTCTCGGGGGATCGATGTCATTTTTTCACAGAAGGTACTCAATAAGTATAGAAAACTCCCCTCCCAATTATTTTGCTCAAAACAATCCCGTTCAAAAGTTACATCATTTTGATTAGGGGGCGACTTACTTTTTTTGTTGTGTATAGAAAGGTATCAGGTAATGGAAAGGTCCAATGGATGGACATCAATAGCAGTCGCATCAAATGAGTTTCTTCGGCTTTGTTCAGCTATATGGCACTTCCGTTGAAGGACACTTGACTTGACGATACCCCCATCTCGAGATGCCAATCAAAGTATCAGTAGCTAGTCAGATCCGATTTAAGAATCCATTTAAGGGCTTTGATGGGTATATAGTAGGCAGCTATACATGCAGTGCCCGGTAGCACAAAGACTTACGACCGATAAAAAGTTACGATAAATTTTATCTCGGTAGCCTCATTTGGAACGTAGGTACAGTCATGGATTAGGATTAGGACATGATTATGATTATAGTAGGGCTCGGGTTAGGATTAAGATCGTCAACTTCAGAGCACCCAATCCATGATGAGGCTACTAGGAAAAAAAATAATCGTAACTTTTTTATCGATCGTAAGTCTTTGTGTTACAGGGCACAGGACGAATACACCAATATCCTACATTGCTCGAGTCATGGAGTTACGTAGCATCTGATCGATATCTCCCAAAGTGCTTGGCTATAGCAGGCGTGTTTCCATAGCCTGGACACTATGTGGAATAAAAATTGAATCTTATAAAGCGGGATCCATAATTATGGATTTCGTGTATAGACCGGAAATATGGTTTCGTGTGAGAGTGGAATTGTAATAGATACCAAATGCACGATAAGGTGACGATCATTTATTATTTTTGTTAAAAATTCGTTGCGCGAATTTGTGGTCTTATTGTACCAAATACGCCGAGAGGACCCCATCTGCCTTGACACGAGTCAGAACTTCAAATAAGAAATAAAGTGGGTATGGGAACGCACCTTAATAGTAAAAATGTCGTGTGAAAATCAAGTCTTTAGCTTTATTGGATCAAGTACTGGCGAATAAGACGGAGTATCTATTACTTCTTATTTTAACCCTATCCCCACCATCACTTTATTACTTTTTTTGTGGAATATTGTTCGATATAGTGCATTAACATGATTGCGACCTAGTCCCCTATTATATGCCCCTTTTTAAGTCGTCTTTCCTCCTTTTCTCCATTTATTTCTTTCCCAATTGCTTTTACTCTCTGTTTCTCTTTCGGTGCAGTCTGTATACCTCTGTCTTTATCTCTTTCTTTCTCTCTCACTCTCTCTATCTCCTTATCTATCTTATATGATTTAGTTCTTTATTTCTTTATTTGGCATTACATATCATTATATTTTATCTTGATAGTGAAACTAAAAGGAAAAAAATACTTCGCTATCTAAAGTATATATCTGTTTATCACACTTTCTTGTCATTTAAAGTCTGTGGTCGAATTCACCCCCCCCCCCAACCCAAACAATACGCAACACACACACACAACAACACATACACACGCACACACACATATACATATATACATATATATATATTATATATATATATATATATATATATATATATATATATAATATATATATATATATACATATATAAACACACACACACACACACACACAACGCGTGCACGCGCGCACACAAACGCTCTCTCTCTCTTTCTCTCTCTCTCTCTCTGTATTAGTCTATCTCCTCCAGACTCATTGTACTTTCTTCCAACTCATCCTTCAAATTTGATGGATGGATGCAATCGAGAATAAATTTCTAGATATATTTATGTAGTCCTCCTCCTCCTCTTTAAGCCTAAGTACCTCTCTCCATTTACACACGTGTCCATTATTGAGTGGTCGAGTCAAAATGATACTTGACCAAAGATGGTTTTCATTTCAAAAGGTAATAAATCCACTTTTTTTTATGAAAATTGAGGGATTTTTATCAGACCGCTGTTCAGGTCTTTGAACAAAAAATATAAACTTTCACTTTTTGGAGCAGCTTTAAGGAAATAGGTTTTGCATATCGACACCTCGTGCACGGTAAGAAATCAGGGGGGCATTTCATCATTTCATCAAAGGACTTGTCGGATGTTTTATCCGACAAACTGTTATAAGCTACTGAAATGCTTGCATCTGATTGGCTGAGAGCAAGTTTTCGTCGAATAACATGTCCGACAAATCTTTTGATGAAATGCTCCCCCGGTCAACAAATGGACTTTATGACGTTTAATACAATGGATCCAAGAATACTCATTTAATTTTATGCGCTATACTTATTTTCATCGGATGAGTATTTGAGGCAGCTTTTGTTGCAGTAGTTAGCTCCAAATCTGTTTTAAAATGGCTGTTCCATAATTATTTTGTATTCATTTTCAATGAAAGGGTTAAAAGGGCGATAAAATAAAAACCAACTTAATATGTTATTGTGTATATCCATGAAAGTGCCAGAGGTAGAGGAAAAAAGATGAACAAGAAATTTGTGAGTCGGTCGCTTTTCAGATAACAAAGTGCGATTAGTCTTTTCTTATTAGTTTATAAGGTCCTTAAAGTGTTTTACTTATGCAATTTTGTTTCATAATGGAGTTATAAAATTGCAATGATATCAAAACAACATTCAGCTTTTTCGCCAATCAAGTCCAAAGATATCATGCTTTACATATATATTTTTTTATTTTTTTTGCTTCCATTTTGCTTTTGGTTGACAAGGGAAATGGTAAGACATCGAATATGTTTCTTTAGCTTTGCGGTAAGGTGTCCCGATTTCTTGCTCCCGGCAAAGTTGTAAATAACGTGATTATTAGATGCATTCGAAAAAAAGTATCATATTGCAGCATACGCTACCTGCTCTAATGTGGAAGAGGCTTTACAAATATCATGATGATTTTATAAGGCCAAGTGTACGACATAATCGCTCCGCCAGAACATGACAATTATGACATAACCATCACGTGCAATATCGTTTGTGTTTAGATAGATCTATTATTAAATAATGTTTTCATGCAATTCATTTTAACTCTCCTTCAAAATTTTAATATAATCAATTACAATCGCAATTGCACGATGTAAAATAGATTTATAATTTGTATACCACAACAAATTTCTAATACTTTCAATTGAATATACGCGTCTTAAAATTCTATTAAAGACCGTTGACGGAGTAAATACAACCTTACATCGATTGAAAGCTAAGTAGGCGTATAACATAAATACCCCCAAAATAAATTA
>CALNVZ010000641.1:22907514-22936238 GCA_940671915.1 Paracentrotus lividus
TCCAATGAACAACTTGATACGGGAAAAGCCATTTTGTCGTTTGTGGACTAAAATTAAATTGCTTACTTTGGATAATTGTCACAGACCTTCTTGGATAGTTCATTCGATTTGAGTTTCACGAAAATTTCAGTGTTTTATACTTCAGTGAGCAGAAGATATTAAAAAAATATGGAATAGAAGAGAAATTTCAGAGCTTTAGCCCTACCCTGTGCTTATCAGATTCTCAATTTAGCGTTTGTTCCTGTTAGTTAGTACCACCATGAAGTTGTGTTCAAGTTTCATGAAAAACTTTCAGTAGAATTAACAAAAATTATCAATGAAATTAAGCCAAATTTCAATTTTGTTGACATTTTGATTTTCTCTCCATTGACATTGTGTACAATTTCGAGCAAAAACAAACTCTGAATCAACATCCCGGAACTTTTAACAAAAAGGTGTTGAGTATTATCATTTGGCAGTTATGTTTATACACTCATCGACTAACTTATTGCGAATATGAGAAATAAACCGTAGCGTAATGCATGAATAACACAAAATTAAAGGCAAATTTGTCATGACAAAAGTCACAAAACTCACTTTAAAGTGTGCTTGCTCATCCATGACACGACGAATAGTGCTCATGTTCTCACAAAATGTGTCGATCATGTGGTGAAAATATCTGATGGCAATTCTTTTAATAAAATTGTTGAATTCACCATTTTTAGAGGTCTAAACATAATTCTTAAAATTGTGCTCACTCATCCATGAAAATAGTGCAATTTATCGGGATTGGTGATGAATGGTCAAATTTTGGATGATAAAACCACCAAAACAATTCAACACAAGGTAAAAAGAAATTTTTTTAGAAAATGTTATTTTTACAGACAAAAAAATGACCCTTGTGACTTTTGAAAATGTCAGTTTTTGCTTTAAACGTTGATCACTCATGCATGTCTCGGGGGATCGATGTCATTTTTTCACAGAAGGTACTCAATAAGTATAGAAAACTCCCCTCCCAATTATTTTGCTCAAAACAATCCCGTTCAAAAGTTACAATCATTTTGATTAGGGGCGACTTACTTTTTTTGTTGTGTATAGAAAGGTATCAGGTAATGGAAAGGTCCAATGGATGGACATCAATAGCAGTCGCCATCAAATGAGTTTCTTCGGCTTTGTTCAGCTATATGGCACTTCCGTTGAAGGACACTTGACTTGACGATACCCCCATCTCGAGATGCCAATCAAAGTATCAGTAGCTAGTCAGATCCGATTTAAGAATCATTTAAGGGCTTTGATGGGTATATAGTAGGCAGCTATACATGCAGTGCCCGGTAGCACAAAGACTTACGACCGATAAAAAGTTACGATAAATTTTATCTCGGTAGCCTCATTTGGAACGTAGGTACAGTCATGGATTAGGATTAGGACATGATTATGATTATAGTAGGGCTCGGGTAGGATTAAGATCGTCAACTTCAGAGCACCCAATCCATGGATGAGGCTACTAGGAAAAAAATAATCGTAACTTTTTTATCGATCGTAAGTCTTTGTGTTACAGGGCACAGGACGAATACACCAATATCCTACATTGCTCGAGTCATGGAGTTACGTAGCATCTGATCGATATCTCCCAAAGTGCTTGGCTATAGCAGGCGTGTTTCCATAGCCTGGACACTATGTGGAATAAAAATTGAATCTTATAAAGCGGGATCCATAATTATGGATTTCGTGTATAGACCGGAATATGGTTTCGTGTGAGAGTGGAATTGTAATAGATACCAAATGCACGATAAGGTGAGATCATTTATTATTTTGTTAAAAATTCGTTGCGCGAATTTGTGGTCTTATTGTACCAAATACGCCGAGAGGACCCATCTGCCTTGACAACGAGTCAGAACTTCAAATAAGAAATAAAGTGGGTATGGGAACGCACCTTAATAGTAAAAATGTCGTGTGAAAATCAAGTCTTTAGCTTTATTGGATCAAGTACTGGCGAATAAGACGGAGTATCTATTACTTCTTATTTTAACCTATCCCCACGCATCACTTTATTACTTTTTTTGTGAATATTGTTCGATATAGTGCATTAACATGATTGCGACCTAGTCCCTATTATATGCCCTTTTTAAGTCGTCTTTCTCCTTTTCTCCATTTATTTCTTTCCCAATTGCTTTTACTCTCTGTTTCTCTTTCGGTGCAGTCTGTATACCTCTGTCTTTATCTCTTTCTTTCTCTCTCACTCTCTCTATCTCCTTATCTATCTTATATGATTTAGTTCTTTATTTCTTTATTTGGCATTACATATCATTATATTTATCTTGATAGTGAAACTAAAAGGAAAAAATACTTCGCTATCTAAAGTATATATCTGTTTATCACACTTTCTTGTCATTTAAAGTCTGTGGTCGAATTCACCCCCCCCCCAACCCAAACACATACGCACACACACACACACACACACCACATACACACGCACACACACATATACATATATACATATATATATATATTATATATTATTATATATATATATATATATATATATATAATATATTATATATATATACATATATAAACACACACACACACACACACACACGCGTGCACGCGCGCACACAAACGCTCTCTCTCTCTTTCTCTCTCTCTCTCTCTGTATTAGTCTATCTCCTCCAGACTCATTTACTTTCTTCCAACTCATCCTTCAAATTTGATGGATGGATGCAATCGAGAATAAATTTCTAGATATATTTATGTAGTCCTCCTCCTCCTCTTTAAGCCTAAGTACCTCTCTCCATTTACACACGTGTCCATTATTGAGTGGTCGAGTCAAATGATACTTGACCAAAGATGGTTTTCATTTCAAAAGGTAATAAATCACCTTTTTTTTATGAAAATTGAGGGATTTTTATTCAGACCGCTGTTCAGGTCTTTGAACAAAAAATATAAACTTTCACTTTTGGAGCAGCTTTAAGGAAATAGGTTTTGCATATCGACACCTCGTGCACGGTAAGAAATCAGGGGGGCATTTCATCATTTCATCAAAGGACTTGTCGGATGTTTTATCCGACAACTGTTATAAGCTACTGAAATGCTTGCATCTGATTGGCTGAGAGCAAGTTTTCGTCGAATAACATGTCCGACAAAATCTTTTGATGAAATGCTCCCCCGGTCAACAAATGGACTTTATGACGTTTAATACAATGGATCCAAGAATACTCATTTAATTTATGCGCTATACTTATTTTCATCGATGAGTATTTGAGGCAGCTTTTGTTGCAGTAGTTAGCTCCAAATCTGTTTAAAATGCTGTTTCCATAATATATTTTGTATTCATTTTCAATGAAAGGGTTAAAAGGGCGATAAAATAAAAACCAACTTAATATGTTATTGTGTATATCCATGAAAGTGCCAGAGGTAGAGGAAAAAAGATGAACAAGAAATTTGTGAGTCGGTCGCTTTTCAGATAACAAAGTGCGATTAGTCTTTTCTTATTAGTTTATAAGGTCCTTAAAGTGTTTTACTTATGCAATTTTGTTTCATAATGGAGTTATAAAATTGCAATGATATCAAACAACATTCAGCTTTTCGCCAATCAAGTCCAAAGATATCATGCTTTACATATATATTTTTTTATTTTTTTTGCTTCCATTTTGCTTTTGGTTGACAAGGGAAATGGTAAGACATCGAATATGTTTCTTTAGCTTTGCGGTAAGGTGTCCCGATTTCTTGCTCCCGGCAAAGTGTGTAAATAACGTGATTATTAGATGCATTCGAAAAAAAGTATCATATTGCAGCATACGCTACCTGCTCTAATGTGGAAGAGGCTTTACAAATATCATGATGATTTTATAAGGCCAAGTGTACGACATAATCGCTCCGCCAGAACATGACAATTATGACATAACCATCACGTGCAATATCGTTTGTGTTTAGATAGATCTATTATTAAAATGTTTTCATGCAATTCATTTTAACTCTCCTTCAAAATTTTAATATAATCAATTACAATCGCAATTGCACGATGTAAAATAGATTTATAATTTGTATCCACAACAAATTTCTAATACTTTCAATTGAATATACGCGTCTTAAAATTCTATTAAAGACCGTTGACGGAGTAAATACAACCTTACATCGATTGAAAGCTAAGTAGGCGTATAACATAAATACCCCCAAAATAAATTAAATTTTCATAACAGTATTCATAAAAGATGATCGAACCTCAACCAGGCCATCCTCCAAGTACTCGTAAAAGTACCCCTATTATATAATGCGGCTGATGACGTCAAAGAAGTTTAAGGGAATGCTACTGCCAGGCATGATTGGGTTTCGCCTTTAGAAAACACGTTTGTGTTGCTATGTCAGAACAATAGAATTCTAGCACACATGGGGTCTATTGTTCTGACATAGCAATACAAACGTGTTTTCTAAAGCCGAAACCCTATCACGCCTGGCAACAGCATTCCCTTAAACTTCTTTGACGTCATCAGCCGCATTATATAATAGGGTACTTTTACGAGTACTTGGGAGGGATGGCCTGTTTGAGGTTCGATCACCTTTTTAATGAAATAACTTTCTAAATGGAAGATAAAAATGCTTAAATTGGGAATTGTTGTATTAGGAAGAAATATTAGCTTTCGTTTTATATGTAATTTTGGTTTTCATTTCTCGGTCCGGTCTGGACTTTAATGAGATCAAAACTTGCTGTTATGAAGGCTCCTTGAAATTAGTCCTTCCGCATCGTTGAAATGTAAAGATTAATGCGGCGGTCACAACTCGTCGTAGGCTACGGGGCACGTGCAATCAACGTAGCCTGCGTTGCATGTACAATGCACGCACAGGTCGTGGGTCAATTTCTGCGATTCCTGCGTTTCCGTAGTAAAGGTCCTGTCCCACAGGAGGTGATCGTTGTGGCGACAACCTATGCATGTTAGAACCTGCCAGAATTGTGTCAGAATCGTAGGTGACCGAAGATCATATACGTATCTACGACTCTGTCTACCATAGGCTACGACAAAGACTTGCTTTCACGCAAACAATAGGCTAACAATAGCTGATATCCGATAATACAATAGCCTCGACCTTCGCTCATCTCGCGGCTCGACTTCTCTCGTCGCAGCTTAAAATCAACTAAAATATGAACTTGCGCACTGTGGCGATCCTTGCGACTGACACAGGCGAACGAGTGTTTTCTACCTGATGGCGGCCTGCCGCCTTTATGTTCGTGATAGTCCTCTCAGTCGCGCATTATAATTTGGGTCGTGAGTGATTTTTGAAAATGTCAAAAATCAGCGGCGACTGTACAGTATCTGAATAAGAGGTCGATCCTGATTTTGGTGAATGTAGGTGGCGAAAAAAGGCCGTAGCGGCGTAAATTTCACTGGTCGTTCGGTTCAGCGATGCGTGCAACGTACCCTGGAGCGCGGCAACCTACAACTGGCAGCCGTTCCGCTTTGCTAAACATGTTCTATCTGGCGACAATCTACGATAGCACCTTGTCGCGACAAGAGAAGACAGGCTACGGTCATTGACGTCAACCCAACTGACGCAGGCTATTGTTTAACTTGTTGAGAAACCAGCGGCGAACAGAATTTTGCTACGTATTTGTTGGCGACATGCGCGATAATTCACGATTTTATAGGCGATTGGACCTGCGCATGGTGGCGATGGGTACTAAAAAGTAGTTCGCAGGTCGTAACCAAAACGATCGCCTTCTGTGGGACAGGCCCTTAAGGGCCTGTCCCACAGAAGGCGATCGCTGTGGCGACATCCTACGAACTACCTTTTAGTACCCATCGCCACCATGCGCAGGTCCAATCGCTGAACCTCACGGCCAGTGAAATTTAAGCCGCTACGACCTTTGTCGCCAACTACAATCACCAAAATCAGGATCGGTCTCCCATTGAGATACTGCACAGTCGCCGCTGAATTTTGAAATTTTCAAAAATCACCTACGACCCAAATTATAATGCGCGACTGAGAGGACTATCACGAACCTAAAGGCGACGGGCCGCCATTAGGTAAAAAAACACTCGATCGCCTGTGTCATTCGCAAGGATCGCCTCAGTGCGCAAGTTCATATTTTGGTTGATTTTAAGCTGCGACAAAAGAAGTCGAGCCGCGACATGCGCGAAGGTCGAGGCTATTGTATTATCGGATACCAGCTATTGTTAGCCTATTGTTTGCGTGGAAGCAAGTCGTTGTCGTAGCCTATCGTAGACAGAGTCGTAGATACGTATATGATCTTCGGTCACCTACGATTCTGACACGATTCTGGCAGGTTCTAACAGGTTTAGGTTGTCGCCACAACGATCGCCTTCTGTGGGACAGGCCCTTTAAGGTTATTGGAAACACTTCCTGCACGTCGTACAGGCAACGTGCGTGCACGGTACATACGCTGCACGAATTTTCTACGAAATCCATCGTAGGGAGTTGCACGTCGAAGGTACAGCGAGTTTTGACCGCCGCATTAAAGATGTAGTATAGTGTGAAAGGTGAACAAAATTATTGTGAGCTTTTTAGTTTCTGGTCTACCGGATCCAATAAATAGACATTCTGGTGGAGTCCTAAAAATGTTATTTTCATGGTTTTTCGGTAGAATATTTCAGTAGAGAGATTTTGTGCAAAGGATTGCTTTTCAAATGCCATCATAGTCTTAATATGACACACACACACACACACATACACACACACACACAAAAAAAAAAACAGTTAAAATGTTCGGGCTGAACATTTGCGTGTAGTCCCATACTTGCATTTCTGTGTGCAGTGCATGTTACTCTTTAGTATAATTTGGTTAATTTCTAGTCATTTCGTTGATTCCAAAACCTCACAACACATTTTAATTCTTAGGTTAATTGTTACGTACCCTTTTAAAATCATTTCGAGACAGTTTCCTCCACAACTCAATCTCATGACCACAACAATAACTTTACACTGTAAAAAAAAAAAAAAAATCAGAACAAAAACAGCAAAGTGATGTCAGTAGAGTCGCCATACACAAATGTAATTTAAAAAACAGTTTTGCTGTAAATTTCTCCTCTAAGAATTTATGAAAAAGAAGGAAAAAAATAATTAGAGTTCTAAAGCTTACGTATTTTGGTTAAAACGGAACAAATGTGTTACTCTTGATGTATATTTTTTATTTCTCATGTAATTATTTGCAGGAGAAATTTACAACAAAGGTGTTTTTTGAATTACGTTTTTTTTATGGCGACTCTGCTGACAGCAGATTTGCTGTAAAAATACAAATATTTTTAACAGTGTACTTTAAAGGCTGTTATGCATTTTATAAAAAGCATCGAAATATGGGCTTCAGGTGATTCGATTAGAAGCAAATGCAGCTGATACACACATGATGGATGGATAACAAATCTGTTTTCCAACAATTGATTCAGAATATTATTCTCAAATGCTTTTTGATTTACTTCCATCACTCTATTTTTCTACTAAATTGAATTACTGATTCGGAGGCGATACAGCCAAATATCATATTTACGTTTTTGCTGACAGTTAAAATAAAGGTCATCTGCATGTTTACATCCCCAAAAAATTTCCCCATCTCATCTCTCTATTATATTCAGTTCCCCTTGCCATACTTTCACTTTCTTTCTCTCTCTCTCTCTCTCTTTCTCTCTCTCTCTCTGTCTCTGTCTTCCATCTATTCTCTCCTATCTACCACGCCATCACTGTATGTATCTGGATATCCTATTTTCTTCTATTCCCATCAATTTTTATCTTAATACAATATGATCAATATTATAAATCTCTCTCTCTCTCTCTCACTCTTTATCTCTGCAAGAACATTCATAGGTAAGAAATTGTTGGTTTGTATTATTTTCTCAAGATAGCCAATGAAAGATATGAAAAGATTCTTTTTTTCCCGTCATGTATTCATTTTTGAGCACCCTTTCACTCCTTTCCAATTACAGAATAGTGTTATAGACTGGATTAAGTGATTTAAAAGAAGGTATAATGCCAATAAATCCACTAATATGTCATGACAAGTCGAGATTCCACCCACTATAAAAGTGAATAGGCAATTAGAAAGATGGAATTTCATAAAAGGGATTACAATGAAAAATGCAATTTCTTTGTAATCCGTATCGCTTCGGGAACGAAAATTATATAGGTTAATCACTTAACCATTTTCATGGGATCCATTCCTTTGTTCCACTTTACAGAATGTAACAAATATTGCAGGTTATTAGATTAGACAGTCTATGAAACACCCATGCTGTTTCGCGTCACATGACTTGCTTTTCTTCCAAGCTGAATGACATTATCATCATGATAAGACAGAAAAGTTTGTTCTAAAACTCAATAAAGCAAGCCCACGCGTGCACAATAGCCCGGTTCACTTTAGTGAATATAATTTACTTATGTTTCTCTCATGGGCACACAGTAGTATTCAGACAACCTGTTATTAAAGAATAAACAACAATATTTGGAATCCAGTTTGCATACATAATTGCTGCTATGCTGGGCAAGCCTCGGGCAAGTTTTGGAGTTGGCAAGAACAACCTTTGTTTTAAAAATATGTCTCCATTTATTGAACCGGTCTTATTTTCAGGCATTCTTTACAAACACTGTCCTACGACATTTTGCAGAACAATACTCTAGGCATTGTGCGCCCGTTCACTTCTGCGCCCATTGGCTACCTTTATCAAGGTTTGGTATGAACTGTTTGGCTCGTATTCTGAACTGCTGTCTAAACTCGAGTTCAGGCTAAATCAGATACTAAATTTATTTCAACGCGATCCTACTGTTAAATTTAACCTGACCTGTGAATGAACATATTGTGTGTCTTTCTATCCGTGTTGCAATGGCACAGTAACTCACATATACCAAATAATGTTCTTTTTCTCCAAGGAAGAAACGTGGAACGATCTCGAAACTAATTGGGGACAAAACAAACAATATACCAAGCTATTCTGCATAATCCATATTTCATTCCCCCGTCACACATGCTCTCCTTCATTAAACACAATGATTTGAATTACATGATTTTTTTTTTTTCATTAAGGGCATGAATAAATGCATGGATGTAAAATCGTTACTATTGACATACCGTCATACATTTTATTCAGGAAGCTGGTTGGAATAATCTAGATTCGCAAATCTTGTGTTGATTTTTTTCAAATATCTTCCGGTCGTAGCTGTCTCCAAGGGGAATTCAAATTGATATGCGTATCAATCAGAAAGTAAACGAATGTGCTTTCTGGGAAGTCCAAATAACCGTGTAGCCCCGACAGAAACGTGAGATTGCATACAAGTAACGCCATTAAAGTCAAACGTGCGCCACCGGTTTTTCAATGGCGCGAGACAGAGAGGAAGGGCGCCGCCCCTGTTCGGAAATCGAGCCAATAGTGTGAATAACACGAACAATGACACCATGTGACAAACAAGTTAGTTTAAAACATTGTTACGTCAATGCCGCCAGTCGACACACCTTATCTGTTGCATTAATGTTGTATTTATTTTGTATTAAAGGATATTTTCCTGGTTTCACGACGCAGTGGACCAAGCGGTGTTCTAAATATGAAGGCGAATTTTAAAACGGCGATGTTGCATTTGAGAAGAAAAAAAAAACAAAACAAAACAAAAAACCGTAAACATTTCCAAACGTGATGTACATGGAATCTCTTACAACTATCCCAGCTAAAGCTCATTTTTTAGTTTCTGGTCTACCGGATCCAATAAATACACATTCTGGTGGGGTCCTAAATTGGTTCGCCCTTGATCGAGAAAAGTAAATAGAAAACTAACTAAATGCAACCACTTCAGTTTTCATAAAACCTACTTCTTTATATTCAGAGCCACTCGTTTCCTAGACATGAGTATACACAGGATGTTGTTGTGTCATGCCATTGCCCATGTTCAAAACAGACTCCATTTATAGAAACTTGCTTCAGTTTAGGTTCACCTTTTTCCTTTTTTGTGTGTGTAGTTCATTCGAGGACCTATTTAGACCATATCTTGTCATGAAAACGTGATTCTTTAACATAAGCCGAACCTGAAGTGAGGGGTAACGCTCAATGTTATTTCGCCTGGGCCTCTTTGAAATTAGGTGGCTGAACAGGGTAAACATATCATTTAATATTTATTCTTACGTTTTTGTACACGTCTACTGAAAATTGGGGGCTGAAGATCCACCCCTTCCTTTCCCCTTTTTAACTACGCTTTGAAAATAACTGAAGAATATTCACATAATCTGTGAATAATCTGTAAAATGTGAAATGACGGCAAACAACCGGGGCATATCCCGAAGTCATGATTTTAGCTTAGTTGTTTTCTAAAGACATTAAATTATAATCTTTGTCATCCAATAATTCCTGATATTTGATACATGCCTAAAATATTTTATGGTTTTTTTTTTCTTGAATTTCAAGTTATTTTACTCATAAAATCCTTATAAGACTAATTTACTTTTACCACATTCAGAACTGACATTTCAGAGCAATATGATTATTGGAAGTTCATTCTTGTCGGCAAGTCGTGACAACTTGAAAAGCTGGGAGGAAATTTGAGACAAGCGCTATTTCATTTCTTTCAAAGTTGCATGATTTTCTTTTGACACGCAATTATTCTTTGAATAACAGCATGGTTCAATTTCGTCTTACCGATTATAGATCTATCTTGCGCTCATGAAATCATTCTACCAGGCACGCTTTCTCTTTTTAGAAAAATGATGATACCATTAAAACACAATACAACTGCTATACATGCAGGATATCATATTCTAAACTTGTATCTATGAACATCATGTAGGCGTACATGAATTGGCGAGGTAGGGCCTTAATACCTTTAAATTTAATTATTTCAACTAAATTTTACACCTTGCAAATTAATAGGAAAGTATGAGTATAACAGAAGAGAAAGCATCGAACCTTGGCATCGACTTCATTCTGTATGATAATTTTTTTTTATAATGTCTGTGGAATCTTTTGTTATTATACCATCCTTTTTAAAGTGTCCTTTTAACAATAGATCACATACTCTCAAAACATAAAGTTCCATTGAGCATCTTTAAGGATGGTCAAATTTGCGACACACTAATAAGGTACCCATTTGCACCTTTCTGTAATTGAAAGGGTGCTCATCAGCATTCTGAATCTTTAAGGTGTTGGTAAACACAAAGGTGCTGATGAACAGCCTACAGGGTGTCTCTTCGGTGGTAAAATAAAGGTACTCAATGGAATCCTTTTTCTTTTCTTAAGACTGTGTATATGTGAGGGCCATTTGCGTCAATTATAATTTTTGTTAAGCATAGATCGTGTCCATTAAAACTAACGTGGCAATCATTAATGTGACGATTTCAGTTTGGACGGCCCCTTCGTGACTTTTCCAAGTACATGCATCATTAAATTGCAATACCTGAAGTCTGAGAGCATGATTTATTCCCATATCGTGCGGCCTAAACCACTCAACACACATTCCCTAAGCATTCGAGTCGGACATATTTCGGGTAGACAGTAAAAACGGAAATTGATTTCAAATAAACATCATCTCAAACGAGGGAACAAACACGGAGACTTCTTACCAAGTACGCAAACATCACCCTCCAAGTTGATAGATCAAAGCCTTTCCTAACTCACTCCCGAAAAAAAAATCATACGCCATCAAAAGATATGGCAGCCGGAAAAGAAACACTACTTTATTAACATTTCGGTGGTACACATGTTTGAGTTATGAGTTTGATGGGACAGGATAATTTGAGAAAATCTGAACAGAATAGCCAGAGTGAATGCGGTAGTCACAACTGATCGTAAGCCACGGGGCGATGTGGGTCCAACGAAGGCTAATTTCTGCATTTCCTACGGCTCTAACAGGTTTTGATATAGCTGCATGTTGAAAAGGCATTGAAAAAATCCTGTGTGTCATACCTGCTTCATGCGTGTATTTTGAAAACGCGCGTTTGATGTAGGCCCTCTATATTTTTATATTTATTCTTTTTAAGAAAGCTCCTGCAGAGCTGTGCACGATGCATGTACGACCAGTTGTAACCGCCGAATTATCCTGTATTCACAACACATCATAAGGGCAAATTGCAAATATTTACTACGTGCAAATTTCTATATCGTAGAGAGTTGCACGATGCTCGTACCACCAGTTGACTTTGTGACTTTGCATTGTTTTACACTGTCATGACCGTTGGAAAGTCTTGAGGAATCCTACAGTTTCTGTAAAGTCACGCCACGATTAAACGGTGCCCCATTCAATTTGCAAGTGCATGCAAATCTCTAAATTGTTGAGAGTTGCACGATGTTGGTAAGATGTGACCGCCGCAGCATTGTTCTACGTCGTTGGAAAGTCTTGAGGAGTCCTCCATTTTATGTAAGGTCACGCCATGATTAAACGGCGCCACCTCTAATGAGGTGACCAAGTTTATATTAATATGGGTCGAAACTTGGGAGTTCCCTTCGGACTGGCACGTCTAATTTGTTTGGATTTTGTTTTTCCTTTATCTTACTTAAATTATTTAATAGGTCCTGTCTTTCTGATACAGCATTATTTATCAAAAATGTCTCTACAAAGTTTATTGCGTATTTTATATTTTAACAATTCATTTTCAATCAGTATTTTAAACGAGTTTTAGATGGCCCATCCCTGTATGTCCAACAACGCTGCAGCGTAGTGTATACTCGATAATATGTTCTGAACAGAGACTTAACTTTCACATGTGAAAGTGGTCACCTGGGGAGCTAAATGGACGACATAAGAGTTAGAGTCAATATAGTTTCAGAGAGCCGAAATATCGTCTGTTTACCCACTGACCTCTTAGGCCTGTCGTTCGCCCCTATTCGGTTTCAGCCCAGGAGTATTGAGAGCAGAAGATTAAAAAATATAAGGGAGATTAAAAGACTCAGTTTAGGCTTGTAAACCATTTGAAAACATGTCCAATATATAGGATTACAGCCCGACTAATATTGGTGTGTTTGATCTACTATGTATAGTATTTTATAGCAGAGCTTAAAAGATGAAATAAGAAAGAAAATAAATGTGATCAGTTTTTAAACTATTAAAATATTATGTATATTTTTAAAAATGCAGTTTTACCACAGAATGACACACATAATTCAAATACATTGTAAGCTTAAATGTAAAACATATTCATATATTCATAAACTCTTAACCCTTTGAGCGCGGGCCTGTGAAATGCGATTGTTACTCCTGTGGCGGAGCGATTTTTTGTACACTGACAGTATTATAGAAATTTGTCATGTTTTGTGCTTTCATTACTCCTTGCATCTAACTCGGTTATTTTCATGATTTGTAGTTAATATAAACATGAAAGGGCAGACATTTTTCTATCTAACACTGTAAGGCAAAGTCATCAAAACCAAATATAAGACGCGTTATTTTGTAAAGAAAAACACTCATTTTGGCAGAAGTTCCGCTTTCTTCCTTTCCAGTAGATTCACAATGCAAAGTGCGTAATGCATGTACAGCACGCACGGTTCGATCGATGAGCCTACTGAATAGCACTTGAAAAGAGGTCCTGTTTCTTTCAAATTATTTCTATAAAATATGGATTAAAGATCATAGCGGCCGGCTTCGCACCTGTGGACAATGGGCACCTTTGACTAAGCACCATTCATTAAAAGCGCAGGTGTAAGTTTTGAAATAAAAGCGGGACTTATAACTTATAATGCATACTGCATTAGGCATACTTTACTTATATAGTTACAACAAACTAGTTCAAGCAAAATTCAGATAATCGACCCCTCTCATTATCGTGATAAGTATATATAACCTAGGGAGAATCGGAAAATCGACAGGCTTAATCTCCATGCAATAATGTTTCATATATATATTATAATAGAATTGTTTTAATCCTTAACCTTTCTATTTCTCTCTCTTCTTCTCTCATTCTCCATCTTTATCTCTCATATTTTCCTCTCGAGCTAGCTTTATTTTGATTATTTCTTCCCCTCCGACGCGTAGCGTAACGCCAAAGTTAAGATCGGGAATTTGTTTCTTATGTAGAAATTATGGTAATGCTGAAATGAAGTGAATTTTTCTTGATTTTTTTCACGTAACTAGGTTATTTTCTTAAATGGATATTAAAAACGAATATATCTTTGTCCTATTCCTCAGAATTTAGCCCCAAAAAGCTGGTGAAAAGCCGAAAAAGCTTGTCAATATATTAAGAATTATCTCGGCTTCTGTAGAAGCCGCGTCGTAGCAGACTGACACCTCGCTCGGCTTCTGTAGAAGCCCGTCGCACCAAAGGGTTTAAGGAATGTCAACATTAATTGTCATCTAATGATCTTAAAAGCCCTCCCCCCCCTCCCCAGTCTGGCCAGCTCTAAAATACGCCAGTCTAATTAGGTTAAGATATATGCTGCAGGCTTGGTGTCCACGAAGAGGGAAGAGCAACTTTAATAGGCATAAAGGTGATTTTAATGATGGTAGCTTGCCGCCCAGTCAAGAAAATGTTTTTTTTCTTTCTTTCTTCTCGCGATTTTTATTTTTAACGTAGGTCATTATGTAAGAATTGTTTAATTTATGGTCTGTTGTCATCGATCTACTTTACTCCTTACATAAGGACCTTACATCAAATAATCAAATATCCTTCATTTACAATCTTTGTCTCCAGTTTAAAATATAGTCATCTTTTCTACGTTATCATTTTTTCTTTCTCTTTTTCTTCATTCTTGTGTTTCTTCTCTTATTCATTTTTCTTTTTCCTTTTTTTTGTGGGGGGGGGGGGGTGGGGGGGGCGGGGTTCTTTTCTATCTTTTCATCTTCTCCCTGTCTTTCTCTGTCTTTTCATTTTTCTCTTTCTCTCTACTTCCTTTTCTCTTTCACTTTCCTCCTCTCATTCTCGTTATCTTTCTCCTTATCCATGTCATGTCTGTCTTTATCTTTTTATTTTCGTCAAGCTCTTCCTCTCTCCTTTTCTCTTTCCCTTTCTCTTTTTAAATCTTTTTTTATTTGTCTTCTTGTCTCTATTTCTCTTTCCCTATCTCTCTCTGTCTCTCTCACTCTTCCCCTTTTCCTTTCCTTTCCTTTCCTTTCCCTTTCTCTTAACTCACTATAGTGCACTACGATTATTCCAACGAATTATTTATTGTATAATTTTGGAAATCTTTTCCCAATCCGGGGAAAATCCCCTATGGAGATTACCCAAACATTTGCTTTTGTTCTCACTATATTTAAACTCTTCTAAAATCAGGCACCGATTAAAATGAAAGAAATGTAAATATAGCAATCGTCCGGTGTCTTTTCCCGTCACCATAGTAACTTCTATTACCTTCAAAGTGCAGACGACAGATTAAAATTAAGGACGGTATATGTCGATATCAGCTTCGTGTAATTTGAGAAAATCTCTGCAGGTAGAGATAACAATTCATTGTGAAAAAAAATACTAAACTATAAAAAAAAAATAATAATAATAATTAAAAAAATGAAAAAAAAAAAAACAACAGTTTTTACAGTATTTTATGTCTATATAGTAAGCTACTTCTGAAATAACAATACTTACAATAATAATACATCAAAAACCAACCACAGAAATAAGAGATTGTGGAAGATTGTGGTCTATTCCACTGTAAAAAAAAAATAAATAAATAAAAAAAATAAAGTGAATGACCGGCAACTGTCGATAATCTACTATATATTTTTATAAAGGTAGTAAGCTTATTTTGAAATTACCATATCTACAATAGTATATCAATAAATCAAAAACCAAAACCGTTTTAGAGAATGAAAGCATAATTGACAAGACCTTTTGGGCTTTATTTTTTTATTTTTGAATTTTTTTTTCTCCTTTTTCACATTTTAATCTTGTTGACAATATATTTATTCATATCCTGTTACATTCTTATCGAACATTGTAATTGCCGAATTGATAATAAATAAATGAATAAGTAAATAAACATTTCAACTTTGTTTTTTGTTTACCAATGCCTCCTAAATTTTGAATTTAATCTCAATTGCTCAAAAGGAAACGCTTCACAAATTATTTTACAATTTCATTTTATTTTTGTCGATAACTCACTTAATACACTACATTAGTACGTGTTAAAGCATGTTCAAGTATTTCTATACTTATTTCCGAGTGTCTATGAAATATGACACCTCTACAAAGATGTGAACTACATTTCAGCTCAACCTTTTACCTCGTTCTTAACTGTCAAAGGAAATAATTTTAAAATGCCAGGTTTAAAAAAAAAAAAAAAAAAAAAAAAAAAAAATCAAATTTAATACAACACGCACGGCAATCGAATCATTCTCCATCATTCCAAACTTCTAATACTTTGTATTTATTATAAAATTATAAATTATGACTAAATGGCAAGGACACAGTTTTTCTAAATAGAGATAAATTAAATATTAACCGATGTGCACTACATTCTCTCTCAACTTCTACCCAATTCTTAAATGTCAAAGGAAAGGATTTGTAAATTTGTGGTCGAAAATGAAATTAATAAAAGACAATTTAATCATTTCGCCATTATAACAGATTTAAAATGTTTAAGATAGGTAGGCGCCCACCAATGCATGATATTCAATACAAAATCAATATGACAACACCCCCCCCCCCCAAAAAAAAAAAAAATAAAATAAAATAAAAAATAAAGAATAAATAAATAAATAAATAAATAGAACAAAAATAGAAATAACAAAGTAAATAAAAATGAAATGAAAATTAAAAAAGAAAAAAATCAGAAAAGGGAAAAGAAAGAAAAAGAACGAATGAGAAAGAAAGAAATTGAATTTAAAAAAAAAAAGTCAAAAAAGATAAAAAGAACAGTAAATGGCATAAGTAACAGTCATAGTTAAAAAAAAAACACAAACCATTCAAATAGGAAATTCCACACCAATCAAATGACTGATTTCAACAGTGTTCTTTTTTTATACCTTGCCCTAAGCCTAACCCTAAACCTAACATAGGACCAAATTGAGACTCTAACCCAACCTCTACATCTCAGACAAAATACATCTCGGAGAGGAGTTAAGCTCAAAAAGAGAAAGAACCCTTTATTGGTTGATTTTGTAAATTCGCTTTTGTACCAGTTTTAAGTTTTGTTTGGTTTATCTCTCTAAATCAAGTTAAGTAGATTTGTTATTCTTTATCCCAGTAGAGACATAATTTTAAAGAAGATTTGTTAAGTTTGTTCGAAAAAAGTTGTGATTTCAATCAGAAAAAACATGAACGAGGCGATTGTGTCCCAAAATACCCAATGGGTTCATCGCCCACGCGGAGTGATATCATCTCAGTTCCCATTAGGTGAAGTGTCGATTCGGGACATATTACCGATTGAGATGACGTCTCCATGGGCATCCATTGGCAAAATAGGCCCTCCCGACACGCCTCGGAAATTGGATCAACTACGCTTATTAATTTGTATCTTTTTGCTTTGTTGAAAAAAGTTAGCTTTTGTATTTTGATCTCGAAATCCGTGAGGATTTAAGTTTAAGAGTTGCCTAATTTCAGCTTACCTAAAGCAACACTTTCACTAAGCGTGTATTGTGTTTTACTGTGACACGAATCGTTCCGTCTAACGATCAACTCTAAATCTTCCCCCTGATAAAGTATCAACAATTCATTCTATTACCCCAACCGACAATGGCCCGAATTCACAAACGTGGTTTAGTTAGTCCATGGTCTAAATCCGGGGTTTAAACCACGGATTTAGACCATGGACTAACTAAACCACGTTTGTGAATTAGGGCCTTTGTGTTTATCATACGTGCAATGCGGCATATCTTCCTATCTTGCGGTATTTCAATACCATTCTCCTGATTTACTTGATAAAAATGATAATCTTTAACAAAAAACAAAAAAATATATATATATAACTAACGTTCGAAAATAGATCACTGATCGGCACGAACGCAGGCTGCGGTGCGATTTTTTTAAAGGAAAACATTAATATTATTTGATACAAACCTACAAAAAAGGAAATTCATACTGTTTGAAGTTGCAGGTATTCCTATGAATACCAGATTTAAAATTCAAGGCGATTGCGATCCCCCTTCTCCATATAAATTAAAAATGTTTCCATACCGCAGTGACGTCACAGCGATTTTGCAACTTTTAAGGTAATTTGACTTTTACTCCTAATTAAAGGCTTGCACTGGAACAGAATTTCGATTACATTGCTCCTTTATAATTTTTACCTGTCATAAGATAACTTTGCATTTTTTTAATGTGGCATTAATAATGCAAACTACCATTTGTTTAAAATGGCACCGCAACAAGTCGCATCGTGTGAGCCCGCCTTAACTCAATCGAAGGGCTAACTTAAATCGTGGACTAAGGACGAATACTTACCCTACAATCAGTTGCGTATCCAGCATCAGCTCTGAAAGAATATTTTATCTGCCCATTTGTTTAGGAATTATATTGCCTATATCGGTGCCGACCTTCTAATGCACCATCCAAAAGGCGTGACTATGATTCGAATTAGGGTCTGATCGGTGTGAGTTTAAACCTTCACCTTGTTATGCAAAGGTGTATGCCACAACGCAAGAGTTTGAACTTTTGTCGGTTCCCATTTATACCGCGTTCCAAGGTGGATTAACCACACCCTTTTACTAACTTATATCTAAAGTAGATATGGATACAGTATACTCTTAGAACCAACACCCATCTCTCTGCCTCTGTGAGTCTCTCTCTCTCTCTCTCTCTCTCTCTCTCTCTCTCTCTCTCAGACTCTCTTCTATTTTTTTTTCCAAAGCTGCACATCCAAATACGACTCTTTTCCCGGGTTTATGCAGACCAGTTACGATCTACCCATTACCTATGACCCTTTAAATAAATAAACGGGATACGATTCGCATTATTTACATTGTCCTTTTTCAAGCAAGTATTTATGGAAGATTAGGGTTTTCTTCGTCTTTTTTTCTTTTTATTGAAGGATACGATTTTTGAAATATAGGCCATATGGAGTTTTATATAATTACGGTATAGACCTGCCCTCTTTAAAGGATGTCCATGGTATATGTAAGTGTCTCTTGTGGCAAAATTAACGATTTTCTACATATCATCTTATTTATTTATTTTCATAATGTTTTCATTTCCATTTTTTTAATACCATATCGGCTTATAGAAATCAAATACAACTCATGTTTCAGGTTACTATATCATGATAACCTTCTGTATCTCTACCGGACAAAACGCAGGTAATCTATTTATAATTTCCTCGGCTGAGGGCTACATAAATGGTATACCTGGGACCAAGCACCTGTGCCGATCTGTGTCACCAGCCAGTGTTCCTGTCATTCTCATCCCGGCCATTGTCCTTGGACGATCCGCAACAATAGCCCTGGAAGCATGTTCATAAACCCCCGACGTGACAGCTCGACAAACACAAAATGGCGCCAGGCTAACTGATCGATTTCCCGCGCGCGCCAAATGATCGCGGAGTTTGGATATGAACTCCGCCGGTTGACATCGCTTCTCTTGTATCTCTTACCAAAATTGGGGGCTCCATTTACACGTGGCTTTCTTAAACCCGGAGGAAACGGATGATAAACGCTATTATCATAGCGGGAAATGTATCCCTTTTAAAATCCGACGTAATCCCGAAATGAGCCTCCAGATATGTTTGGACTATATGGAGACGGCCGTGACTTATAGGTATACGTGTCTTTGGTTTCATTCCCTTTTATTCGTCAGCTGGCTGGAGTTATTAAAATGCAAGTTCACGAACCAAACTAGTTGAATGTTGAAGTTCAAAATCAGTCACTTAAGTTTTGGTTTCGTGGGAAAGATTTTGAGAATAGGTAGCTTTATATTGAAATAATTACATTTCCCCGTTTATTTTCAAGATTCTTGTTTCAAATGATTTTATTTGCAATACAGATATGATTTTTTTTTTAATATAAAGTATTAAGCAAATTTAATTGTGGTCGTATAGTGTAAAATGAAACTGTTGATTTTCCCCTTCGAAGTACTCAAACAAAAATAATAACACTACCAAAACATCAATAGTAGCCCTCTTATATAACACAGTCCTGAAATAGTTGGGCAAAAAAATGCAAAATATTTAACCAACACTTGTTAACATACTGTCCACGCAACCATTGGCTAAACTTTGCCCAACTTTTATACACTTGTGGCCACTTGCAGCAATAATTTCTCAGATTTGGGTAATAATTGAACAGAACTGTGAATTAGTTAACCAAAAAAATGATTCACCAACTAGAACCAACAAAAATAGCCAACATTTTAAGTGCGTATGCTTCACTTCACTTCAAAACACGGTATAACCTCTTCAGCAGGTCCAAGTTAATGTTGCTCCAAATGTTCAATATCATCCAATTCGTCGAGTAGACGTCACAGCGCATATTGACTTGCAAATATTTTCAAAAATCGTTCATTATGTTATTTTTCATCCCCAAGATGTTTCCATCAAAACATGTTTTGGAGAAGCTTAACTTTCAATATTGATTTGCTTGAATGTTTCCGGGGATTTTTTTTTTTTTTTTTGTTTTGTTTTGTTTTGTTTTTTTCTAAACATGAATGTGAAGACCGTGAAGAATGTGAAAATAATATCAAAATCAATCATGCAAAGATTGTTTTTCCAGTTGTTATGGAAAATACTCAAGTTTCAATTAAATAAAATAGAAACAGGAGACACCATTTACCTTATATAGAAAAAGAGAAATATATAAATAAATCAATAAATAGAAAAATATATAAATGAAAAAGTAAATACAAAGGAAATGCTCAATATATCCTGTAGTATGTCATGGGCGTAATTTCCTTTGGAATAATAACATTAAGCTGATAATAAATAAACAAGGACGACGATAGTCATTAGATTCGTCTTTGTGGATGCAGAAGAATAAAATCCGGAAAAAATATATAGTATGCCGTGGAGTTCATTTCAGTATCATATTGAAATTATGGAACTGTAACACCATTATATAGATTTAACAATTTGACTCTGACATTTTTCCGCTTTTGATCAAGAATAATGAAATTCATATTGCTACTTTATCGAATATTTATCCCTCTTATCATGCTTATGTTAACGCTGCCGACAAAGTGTTCCCAGAAAAGAAAGCTCTAAAAATAGAACTAAAGCTTCATAAGGTTCAGAGAAAATTCATACAGTATTTATTATTTACTATTGTTTCTCTCTCACAGTCTCCTACCCCCCCCCCCTCCCCACGCACAAACAGACACCCTCCTTTCTCTCCTTCTCTCTCTCCCTCTCTCTTTCTCCCACATTTTCTCTGTATAAATGGTTGACCACATTGTTTGTATAATTGTTTAGACATGGATCGTACATACGATTCATGTCCTAAGGTAATTGAATTATAAAAAAAAAAAAAATCGGGCCTGCATACAACTCTAATATAAATTCACATTTGTTTGTTTTGTTTCGATTTGTCTTTTTGCCCCCCCCCCTTTATGACCTTCTTTTCTGTCCGTCACTAATTTCATATGTCCAATCAACTTCTGTATTTGCACAGGCTGGAGAAGACTGAGTCCTGATTATTTCTTCTGGGAATCACTTCGTGTTGTCAATGGCGCACATCTTGAAAGATTGGATTCCAGTCTTCTAGTTGACTCGTAATTCAGTCACCAATCACTCAAAGTAAAGTTCATCCATGTCGCTGTACAAGGTCTTCTGACATTTTGAAAGCTAACTGAAGTTTTCTTTTCAATTGTTTGTTATCATAATGGTATCATTACTTGACTAAAGTTGTGAGGGTCTTGGGTTCGAACCCCGACACAACACTTAGTACGTCCTTAAGCAAGGTATTCTATTTACAATGCTTTTTCCAACCCAGGTGTAAATGGGTATCGTCCGGTAGAGTGATCGTTTTGTGGTTGCAATTATGTGCATCAAATTGCTGGAAGTCCCCCTAGCAGTGGTCAGTATGCAAAGAAAGTTTTGATATATCATTTTGTGTTTAATGCTAATCAAAATAAATCACGGGCCGGGGAGCGTTTTTTTCAAAGTGGAGGGGCTGAACCACAAATGGGGGGGGGGGGGGGGGACTAAACAGGCTAAAAAGGCACAAATGTATGGTCATTTTTGTTTGCTGACAAAAAGTGGGGGCTGCAGCCCCCCCCCCAAACGGCTCCGCGGACCCTGTAAATCAGTGAGAAAATTAAACCTTTAGTTATCATTTCATATCATTTTCAAGTTATAAACGCTTGCTGTACCTTGTTTCCCATTATTGTCCATGATTGGCTGATATTCTACTATACACAACTTTTGGACGACATTCCGCTACCATTTATCCTTTTTAACATTTTTTTAACCATGCTACATTTTCTTGTGTCATGGTGAAATCATGGCGAAATAACAGCATTCTGTAAAATGGATCCTTTCCTATTAACCCTCTTGCATAGGAACATACAAACTTCCATAGGACTTTGTACGTAATGATCTACACACGGGGATCAAAGGGTTAAGTGGGAAACTGATGTGGGTCAAGGTACTTGGGTGATGTACTCGAAGTAAGATGTTTTCCTTGGATGATTGAGTTTGGTAGATGGAGAGCAATGCAAACGATTGAGGGACTACTTCATGGGCGTCCCATAGGACCTGTAGCTTCATATGTTTGTCTTCTATCTCTCAACGTATCCACTGTGTGTGAGCAATGGTAAAGTGTACTGTCTCACTTTATCTAATCTCTTTGCCGTTGGGTTTGCTCGTCTAATCGTTTTTGTCAGGTTCGGTTCATACATGCATGTAAAATTTTGACATGTCGGGGGCCTATTTTACAAAGAGGTAACCCGTTAACTACCGAGGCCTTTCTTTTCAATATATTTAACACAGGAAATCACAGATTCCCTTAGGCAATAACTTACTTAAAATCCACGCTTAAATTCCTTGTTGCACCTGTATGCATCACACCATTGGTCAGATGAAAATGTGCTAGCCTATGTATGAAGTAAATTTGGTTTGTCGTTGTGTTGTTGCGTGATAAAGTCGTATGTTGTTTTTTTTGTATGCAGAGCCTTTTACAAGTGTTACCATTCGCCGTACTTGACATACAAACATTCACCGAAAACAGCCATGAAATTCCGCTGCTCCTCAGCTTTGAGATTCACCAATCTACTAGCCCTCTTTCTGGTTTTGTTCTGTCGAGATTGCTCAATAAGGAGAAATCCCCTTGTGGAATGAAATCGAGAAGACTTTCATGAGAGAAGGACAAACCGCGAGCAGGAAATTGTTCACTCAAAGAGCTTTTCTCTTCGGGAGAAACATTATGAACATAGCACAAACGTTTTGATATTCGAGAAACTTTTCAGTGAAGGAGAAATAATCATTTGATACAGTGACATAGCATTAGAAAGAAATAACGTAAAAAATGAATGGTTCGAGTCTCGAGCTCTATATAGTGTTGCGTTTATTAATAGGAATGTGATATATTATGCATTGAAAATTGCGGCAAACCTGTAGCGAGACACATTCCGTACCGTACACTCTAATAAATAAATAAATAAAGGGTCAAATAATTGTTCGGCATAATAATGTAATATCTTTACTTATTTTGGTATATTTTGATTTAAAACACCGAACAAATAGACTTGAAATTGTAGATCTTCACATAAAATTCAAATTTAAGCCCTTAATTTGCCAAATACAGATAATACGTTTTTGCGGCAGACCATCGTCGTATTTTATCAAAACAGTAATAGATTTTGGTCAATATTTGATTATACTATTATCTCTCCAGTAATGACAGTTCGAATGACTAATATTTTTTTAAGCGTTCATCATATAATTTGTAATAAATTTTGACGATAAATCAATGCGCTTGAGTAATCCAGTTGCACTGTGAGAGTATTTTATTTTCGTGACCTATATGTTTACGAAGTTTCGACCGTTTTGAGCAAAGTATTCGGGCCCCATCGATAAGAAGAGGAATGGAGGACAGTTCTGCTGAAGGATTTGCAATTTCAAAACATGAAATTGTAAACAAGTTTTATGTATCAAAAGAAACCATAACCGCTATCCTGTTCTCCTTTTTTTTCTTCTAAATTTAGATAATAATTACGTGATCAAAATGTTAGGCTGTTGTTCAATCGAAAGGGGCAAGAAATCTAGAACGCAAATGACATTGATAACATTTTTTTTCTTTTTTTTTTCTTTCTTTTTAACCTTTGCCGGTGAAATTCAACCCGGTATATTCTAGGATATTTGCATATTTATTGTTTGAATATTAACAATTCAAATTTTAAAGAGCTTCAGGTATTAAGATTCCATTAAGGAATTTTAAGTTGGGTCTTTTATCGATGCCCTAATCTGCTTTGTAACTACTGACTAAAAATATTAAGGGTAAACAGATAAGTAGACCACGCTTAGATCCAAGATTATGATTAAATAATTATGTTTTCTATTTTTCAACTTCTACACCCAATCTAAATCTTCGAAATCAACCATGAGCAGAAGTAAAATAAACATTTTAAAAATCCAGACGAAAACTGGCTAAATCATTGATTCTAAAATATATTACTTTACAGATGTAAATTAACAGAAAAACATTCAAAACAGAATGAATTTCGACTCTTGCAATGAGTTAATTTTTCTTCTTATACGATGATAAGTCTGTATACTGCAGAGAGAGTGGTTGCGGTTACTGGACAATAAAAATAAACAGGACATTTCGAAATACGATCAGAACATTGTCAAGAAGCTGACGTATGTGGTCACGTGTTTATGGCAAAAACAAATTTAAAATTTAGAATGAGCATTCTGTGTAGCGGTTGATAACTACTTTATTCAAGGGAATTTGTAACTTTGTGAAAACTGCCCCCTAAAAAACCCTGAGCTTAAGGTGGTATCTCATTTCGCGGAAACGTCTCTGCGATTCTGACACAAAGCATTGCTCAGAGACGTTTCCGATAATTTGTTTAGATTTAGAGAAACCCTGAAAATTCATCATACTTCACAATACTAAAAATGTACGGGTAAGAGGAAATGTCAGAGTATTGTCCCTCCATAGACCATTGTTAACTTATCATCTTGTAAATGGTGATATTCAGTCATAAACATCGTGATTATAACATATTCTTGAAACCTTAACATTTTTGGCTGATTTAAAAAAAAAAAAAAAAAAATCTGAATGTTAATACCAAAGTATGAAAAATCAACGATTAAATCATGCCTCGACAAAGTTTCCCAATCCCTTTAACCAAGTTTTTTTTTAGGGCCATCACGTGAAACAACTTAATGCAAACATTGCTGAATAATTCGGTTGAGATATACTCAGGTACGTTTGATACATGACTGTGAAACGGGTTTATTTTGACGAACCAGTGAAAAAATATCAGCACATTTCATTAAATGAAAACTTTCCGTTACTTCTATATTTTCTACTGCAAATACGATCGTGGCTTGTGGTTTTACTGTGGAATACATTATTTGGCTATTCCGAGTCTTCAAAAAAAAAAAGTAAGTATCAAATTTTTTTTTTAAGGAGGGGGGGGAGAAAAGGAAAAGAGAAACATTTTCTGCCAGGAAAAGCGTGTATACAATTAAATATTCAGCTGAGCCAATATAAGCAATAATGATGACACATTATAATAATGTGCGGGCACATAACGTATTTCAACATCCTGAAATTAACTCCACGTATTACATTTGCACAATAACTCATGTAAAATTATCCTACCGACTGATATTAGTATCCTTAATAACGAAAGGCGGTCTGAATTTTTCTGTATCAAGTGCCAATGTAATTTTTGTCTTTCAATCAAATAAATGCAACTGAAAAACAATTTTCTTTTTCGATAAAGAGGTAAGGTATGACCTAGATTATCAGAAGGTTGTGGGGTATAGTAAAAAAAAAAAAATGTATATATATATATATATATATAATATATATATATATATATATATATATATATATATATATATATATATATATATATATATATATATATATATATATATATATATAAACAAACACTAGTAAACATACGTTTAATGATGGGAAATAGCTTGTGGAATCTAAAACAGTATCTTAAACTATTTATATTCATTGCTGGATAATGTAAAAGTCTGTATTCCTACAATTATTGGGATTAGAATGATACAATCATAAAAACATCATTTCAGTGTGTATTTCACAATAATAATTATATCAAAGCCAGGGTTCCGGTTAACGTGAGAATCAACGCGAGATTTACGGCTAACGAGAGAATTCCTGGACACACAGGGGAGGATAATTCTAAGTATAACTTTTCAGTAGATGGAAATAGAACAAATTAACCTACTACCCATGCATTATCTAATCGATAAAAAAAGCCCCCTGAATGAGGTACAGCACCATACCCCAGGGTCTAATTGATCAGTGAATTAACACGCTGTACATCTGGCTAGTATTTAATGAGTTAAAGAAGATCTGGTGTATCAGGTTGTCGACAAAACTAACACCATACACCCACCTACGAAAAGCAATATCTCGATGAAACGCAGCGCCGCATTTCCGTTGAGCACAATCTTAGTCCTTTTTTTTTAACCCATTGACTACTAATTTTTCTCGTTGACGTAGGCTTAATACACGACTCACTCATTTAAAGCAGCCGTTGGTCTGATTGAGATAATATTTACTTTTGTCCTGGCCATGAATCGTGCGTAATGTGAATTATATAAATTCGCATTTGAATGTCAAAATCACCCTATAACATTGAAAACGTTCAGTTAAGTTTCGTTTATATAATTTTTGGTTAAATTTATTTCAAATTTTATGGTTATCCTGTTCAATCCAAACAGCTTTAAACACTGACAGGCACTTGCGTTTACACTAACAGGACTGTGTATAAAACAAAGTCAAGAATATAATTATTAGCGTTTAATATTATGCAAATTTGTTAAATCATGCTTATTTTCGACCATTGTTATAAAATATAATGTTCATTCCATTATCTAGTTTCTTTACTGTTTTATTTACTTTAAACTTTTTTGTATTGCTTCTGTGTATTTCGTCGGTTAAAGATGGCAAGTTAAATATTAGCACATGTAAATTTTCTACCTTTATACTATTGAATAGAGTTTTGAATACGACTCGCTGCCCCCGCCTTGAACTGATTTCATATGGAATTTCCTTTCAACGTTGTCGTGCATGTCATGGCTGTCTTTTAGAAATAAATCTTTTTCTAGCGCAAGGAAACACGCGCATCAACGTGTGCTTTGTAATTTACAATCACTCAGTAATCTCTTTGTATAAAATTTTGACATTTTCAGCGTAAATGGTATTTGAGGGGATTCGTGGGGATTACATAACGGAATAAATACCGTCATTTGCTTGTTATTCACGGTTTAAAATGAGGTGTGTCAGCATTTCCAATGACATGAAATTAAAATCAAGTTCACAGTGGTGGGTAGTTGTATTCCACAAGGTACCAAATCCACATTTGGTGAAAATTGATAATTGATATAATTTCATTTTTAAAGTTTGTACTCGTCATGAAAAACAATGTCTAAAGCTATATTGAGAGAGCAATATCAAAACATCACCTTTCAATAAACTCCTGTATAAAATTCGATAAGCAAACTCTTTTTTTTTCTCTGAAGTTATAAAAGTGGATATAAAACGGTGAAAATGTTGTAAACCTAAGTTTTGAGAGAAACCAAACAAAATATCTGTACAAACATTCGGTAAGCAAATAATACTTTCTTTAAAATTAATAAAAAGTGGATATAATTCCTTTTGAAATTAACTTTTCAAATCAGGTGTTCAGCTTAACCATCCTCTCAGGAATTAAAACACTCCATTTTTAGCCTCCAATATCCTTCTTCGTTTCAGTTAATAATGAAAAGGATTATACATTAGAAGCGATTACATTCTAGTTACGCCAATAATGCGTAATCTATCATCATAATCCCTTAAAAGCGTAATTATAGAGTTAAGCTTCTCAAAGATTGTGAATGTAGACAAAACAACCACCCCTCTCCCACAAAAAAGGAGGAATATAAACAAAAATAACAATCTAATTTAAAACGACCCTCTTAATTGGTTAACAGTCTGACGCTAATGCAAGAAGTCTAAGCAACAAGGATCCTGATTGGCTACTATGGATTTGCAATTGATCGTAACTGTTATAGGGCACTTGATTAGTAGTAGCATATGATTTACCGAAGGACGTTAGCGCCGCGGATTGGACTTGGAAACCTGTCATTCTTGGATTTAGACACACAACCAAAATGGAAGCTAGTTCTTTCATATCTACGGTAGATATATCATATTGATGTATATGTATATATTGTGCTTAACAACACGAAAACTTTCCCGAGGTTGCCCGACATAGCCAGAACCAATATGTAAATTGTGGATTCCGAATATTGTAGTTCATTATTTAATAACGGCTTTTTTTTTTAAACTTCGTAACTGCACCCTGAGAGAAGAAACATCCAGGAATTATAATATCTAAGAAAACCTTCCTATACTACTAGTTTGTACGTTGAATTAAGTTGTGTTATTTTTTTGGAGGGGAGAGACAGAGAAAGACAAATAAAGAGAGAGGAGGGTGCAAACTTTTATTTTCATCCTACCACCTGTTTCCCTATAAACCATACACTACCCCCCATCTCTATCCCTTCTTGCAAGATAAGTGTGACCCTACCCCTTAACGTATCGTAAAACTAAAATTACGAATCAAATGGAAGATTAGGTTTTTCACGTGGGCACTAGAATGACAGTCAGTGTCTTTACCGAGTGCCCTGTCATGCTTGTCAGGGAATATTGCGCACATGGGGGAGATCTTAAAATCTGCCCCAAAAGTGGTCGGGATAAACATTTAGGGAGAGGAGGAGGGG
>CALNVZ010000641.1:22944470-22960160 GCA_940671915.1 Paracentrotus lividus
CCCGTTTGCTTTCATAAAGTAATTTATATGGGATTGCCTTGAGGCATTTTGGATTCCATCGTATGGTGTTCATCGAACTCATTATCGCACTGGTATTGATTAGCCCGGAGTCTGATACCGATTTTTTTTGTTCTGTACGTGGTCCGGCATCACATGCAGAACGACGTTGTCGCATGGTTGGTTTATTGTAATGCATCGTTGCTTTGTGCATAACACCGTAAGAGCTTGTTGCATTATGTGTTGAGATGATTGGTGCATCCATGTGTAATGCATGTGGTCACAACCGACCGTTGATCGAGTCTCTACGTTTGGTTTGGCATGTCACACAAAATCCGTGCGTCGAACCGTAGGGAGTTTGTGCGTAATCCCTCCGTTTAGTACGGCGTCGTATTTGGCCGAAAATTCTTACATCAGATTTAGGAAGGTGTTAGTGCAAGGTGGCCTGGCACCCTGCAGGGCCTTCTTTACCCAAGGAATTGGAGGAGAAGGTTCGTGGTCCGTCAAAAGCTGCAAAAATGCACTTGCCTAATTAGGCTAGTCACATCAGTGAAAAAATACCGAACAACACCAAACCGAACAAAATATTACATTCCACGAATGCCAAGCCAGTGGTCGGTTTGGATCAGTTTCACCGGTGTGACTCAGCTATAAACACGAATGATCAGTAGTTTCAATGGTACACATATTGTCTTAACGTCTTTTTGTTGTTGTTGTTGTTGTTTGTTGATGTTGTAATAGGGGGCAGTTTCTGGAGCACATACCTGTTTATTCATAATTATCGTACCTATTTTTAGAAGTACTTGATTCACCCGAACTCAACTTGCTTTCCAAAACCCTGAAACAAAAATAAGGTTAATCGTATTTCTTGTTACAGGAGGTCATGAACTTGATGACGCGCAATTGTATTTAGGTATCTAATCAGTCGTAAGCCACAACACAAACAATTGCATTAGCATCAGTTACCAGAGTTCCAGGTGATACAACAAACCCACAAAAGTCAGGTTGTGTATTCGGCCCACCGCATTTTACCGTGTGTCCGACCCCGTGGAAAAAAAAAAAACACAGCGTCTACAGTGTGAACACACTGTGGCACAGTGTGGCGTTTTTGTTCCTAGTACCGACACTGTGACAATGGGCCAAATCCACAGTCAGTCGACACAGTGAACAGAGTGTCCGAGTCCTTCACAATGTGACGACTATGTGGATTTTTATCATTTTCACAGTGTTTTCAAAGTTTGGACACACTGTGATTAACTCTGTGTTTTCCGGCAGGGAAAGAAGCGTATGACTTTGTCAAAAGTCCCTTGATGATTTTGTTTCACTCTCTTTTCCTGGGAATTTCAGAAAATAAATTTTGAACGGTGATGGGCTATATTCAAAGAAAGGGTGGTTTTAAAAGCCCTTCTAAAAATCTATTTTCACTGTGACACAGTGTGTTCACATTGTGCCATATGCCTTGGTCACATATCGTCGTACTTGCACGTACGTGCTGTCTACGTGCAAAAACGTGGGCAAAATTTGGAAAAATCGTACGTCACGTACGTGGTGAGTACCGACTCGGTACGGAATTTGGTGTGCGCAGACACGACGCAGAACTTTTAGTGCAGGAGGAACTTTCGCTGCGTGCGGGCTACGTTCGAGCTACGGATTTGCCGCACGTGCGCGCACGCACGCACAACGCGCCGACTCCGTAAGTCTTTTTAGATATTTGCGGCAGTCACTTACTGCACCGACGGCGCACTTGGCACGTGCGTGCTGCGTACGGGATAAGTGCGTTGCCCACGGTTTCTTTGCTCTTGCTCATTTCAACTGTTGATTGAGCACGCAGAACTCGCGTGGATCGGACGGACTAAGCAAGTGCTCCGCACTTACAACGCGCGTTGTGCGCACTGATTTCTACTGAGCCAACGTACGTTTCGTATTCAATATTATGTATATATAAAAAATATACTAGTATGTATATAAAATATAATTATAATAATATGTGTGTATGTACATGTTTGTATATACTGTATGTCTCAATATTGCACAGAATCCCCTCACCTGTCAAAAAGTATTGCAGCATTGCATTTTTTTAAATTTATTTATTTATTTTATTATTTTTTTTTATGAGTCTTTATGATATTACATGTCATTGATGGCCTGCATATTGTCGACTATTTTTGTATGCCCTGAAATAAGAAAATCTTCATACATGAGAACAGAAGATGACTTGAACAAGTTATTTCTTAAAAAGAACAAATGCCCCCCAAATTAAAATTATGGGAGGTGGGCATTATCAAAAAATGAAAACTTAAAAGATGTTTCATACTTCTCAGCAAAAAATGTTTACAAAAGAGATTGCATATACGGCAGACAGCACCATCAACATATGAAATTAAATTTTAACGTTGACAAAGACATTGCAAATATTGCAAATACTGTTTGATGCAACTTTATTCCACCAAATCATAGTCAATTTATTAACATAATTATGTTGTAGTTTACAACAACAATCTATTTTTTGGGGTAAAATTTTTATTATATTTTGCTGGATAATGACTAATGACTGCTTGTCATTTTGGCACGTATCATCCGAGTACCATCGCATAAAGATGTTCCCCACTTGGTGACCTCCTTTTTTATTTGAATTTGATAATGATGACGATGATCCACAGCATCGTAAAAACAAAGTTAACTTATTCCGAATATTAATTTGCAAAAAGCGAAACATTTCAACAGCATTCGAATAAACAATAAACGTAAACAAATATTCATTTTACGATTGTTATTACTTTTTACTGATAAATTCCATCTCCAAAAGTTTCTTTCTTGTTTTTCTTCTTTTTTTCCTTGGGGTAGCCTACTTAGTCAATAGATTTCGTGAACAAAATCATGATACAAGTTTCAAATTCTCCAGAAACTGTTTTGATGTTTCGCCTATACATGAAATGAAAACTCGCCAAAATGTACCATGAAACTGTCAAAGTAAAAAGAAGCAAAAACAACAACAACAACACTCAAAGAAGATAAATTTGTTTCTAGCGTTGCTTAAATTGAGTCTTACATTGCAAAAACAGGTTTAATGCAATTTCATTAGGTTTTGCTGTATAATCAATCATTTTGATGCACATCTTCCATTACAACGGCGTAAAAAGAATCTTTCTTCTCTATAGAGAAGGTGTTCGTTTTTTACTATGCCATTATAAAAAGACAAAACTTTCATTTCATAATATACCAAACAAAATGTATAAATTGTTTGTAAAAAAGGAAAAAGCATGTGAATCAGCTATGATGCAATACTTGTGATGGTATAGGTTTATATCAGTTTATTATGTATACTGATTATGATATCATAATATGATAATATAATAAATTAATCTAAATTAATAAATATAAATAAATACAAAAATATATACATCATTCACCACAAATATCGAGATCAAAAACTTACGCTCATCGCACTTGCACGCACTTACAACATGCGCGTGAGTACTGACACCGTACGTGTGGTGCACTTGTAAGCACGGCCTCCGTACGATAACGATTCAAACGCACGGAGATCGTACGTTACAAGCACGTACAGCTCACTTACAACGTGCGCAACGTGCGATGCACACAACCGCCCATTACCATACATGGTGTTCAGGCCACGTACTTACACCTTGCGCAGTCCGTGCGTTGACGTACTCGCACCGTGCGCTTGCCACTTCCCTCCACGTTTTCAGAAAAACGTAGCGACCGTAGCCTCCCCAAAAAAACGTACGGCCGAACAAAACGTACGGCGGCTTGTGACCAAGGCAATACCCGTGTGGATGTGTGGATTTGGCCCATTTTCACAGTGTTTTCACAGTTTGGACACACTGTGATTGACAGGGAAAGAAAGGTGTGATAGGATCTATTACCCCCCCCCCCGACAACTACCCCACCAAAACCTCTACGACATCTTGATGATATAAAGCTTTGTCTTTCCAGATATTACCACAAAACTAGCCTAATTCAATGTTTCTTACCTTGCAACTTATGCCACATTGGAACAAGAGATCCTGAACTGGAGAGATAAGTACACTAGAGAACTGAACAAACCTAAGATGGATGCTTAGACCAGGAAGTCATTCAGATGCAGACTCAGCTGGAGGAAAGACAAGCGTGGACGATTCTAGGATGGGAGGACCCAAGGCAGAAATAGAGAGTTAGGTCAATCGATGAGGTCTCAAATTATTTCATCAAGGAGTAGACGAAGCAGAGATAAGAGGAATCCAACCTGTCTTCTTTCCATCTCTGAATAATGGTGAATACTCTCATAATAGTCGCTATTCTGTTTTCTTTTGGTAGCCTCCTAGGAAGGACCTGGTTATTCATTTGCTACTGGTCGTAAGTTAAATTCTGGTTGATTGGTTGGTTTGGTTATAGGTAGTTTGGATTTTATAGACGTTTTGCGTTTGATGAATAATGCGGCGTTCACAACTCGCGTACCTCGACGTTGCAATCCCTACGATGGTGATATCGTAGAAAAATCGTGCCAGCGCAAGGTACCTCCGAGGCACTTGCATGTCGGCATACGTGCAGGAAGTTTTTTTCAGTACCCTTACTATCAGAACGCATGAATCGTAGAAGGTAGGGACCCAGGACCTGTGCGCGTGCGTTTGTAATCTCACGCGGCTACGAGTGATGGCCACGTGCCCCGTAGCCTGACGACGAGTGTGACCGCCGCATTAAACATCACTTCTTTGCGATCAACTTATGTCCCCATCAAAGATGCTACTTATTTGAAGCCAGGGTTTGGGCAATTGGAGATTAATTGAAGCTAAGGATCAAGAGCTTAAATACCCAAAACCAATTCAATCCCTCTAAATTCTCCAAACATCAATAGATTATGGTATTCAAGTATTTCTTATGGGCAGTATATTGTTCCATGCTGTCTTATCCTCTTCCAGGGCAAAACTTCTCAGCTTGACAACAGAGAAATCGTTTGAAGCAAGGAGGAGAAGCGCTCAATAGCCACCATTGCAGACCCACCAAGAAAGCATTCAATTCTGTAGAAAAGGTAAGTATCGGATGATGGAAATGCAAAATATTATGCACTCGGAGTCCAAGTGAAGTTGCCAGAATGTACATTAACTGGCTTTTGTTGTTTACTGTGTACCTCAATGTTCCTATTAAATCTGAATATTCCTAATTTTGGTGAACTGTATATTAAAGGTGTGTTGAAAAGAAAAATATACAATTTATTATCAATAAATCAATTACCCTCTTATTATTATTGCTTTCTCACTCAGACTCGCCCAAATATTCAAGAATTCAAAACTCACATACCCATTCTGTGAATTGCCCAACATTACCTAAAAATGGATAATGTACGAATTGTCTTCACTTTTGATGTCCTTTGAAAAAAAAACTTGACCAGAAATAAAACAATTCCGTATTTCTCTGGGACGGACATCGAAAATAAGGGCTTGTCATAGTCATCGTAGAGCCCCCTGTGTGGTAATTAGGAGGTCTCTTGGTTTGAAACCCCTGGAAATTCCCATTTTTTTTGCTTCATTTTTTTCCAGTCCTTTTGGTTCGTCTTATTTTCCTAACAACAAGTTTGAGTTTGATCTGAAGCCCTTCGAGGGAAGCAAACGATGGAGCAATTGTGAAAGAACAAGAGATTGCCATGGCTGCTGTAAATGCAGAGAAAAAGAGAATAACAAGATCCAAGAGGAAGTTAAATATTTCCATGCTCGTCGTCCCAATACGTGTAAATATGTGGGTAAATGAACGATGTAGGTAGTCCACATGCAGCTATTTGATGGTATTCGTAAATTGCAACTCTTGCAAATGAATATTTAATCTCAACGCCCTGTGCAGCTGTAAGATTCATGTTCATTAATGGTTAGATATTTGTTCCTACTTAAAAAAAAAATTCATCAAAATGAGTCACTAGCAAGTTACTTTTCTACAAAGTACCTGTATTCTGTACCATATAGTCACTTTCTGTTCTTTTCTCACCTCGTACAGAACTTCAAAAGACAGTGGTCCAAGAGAGGGAGATGAGAATCAAGTAGGACAAACACAACTCAATCCTGTAGCTTTGATCGTAAACAAGCTCACAAAGATGAAAGATCTAGATAGGCGATGATCAAGATGGAACAGAAGGGTAGGATTTGAGGATGTGGATGAGAAGATGTTGTGTGACGGGTGATGTGATTTGTGGAGTGATGAGGGTGAGGGATGGAGTGGATGATGGGGGTGATGGGTTGGAAGGTGGGATTGATGATGATGATGATGATGATGATGATGGATGATGATGATCGATGATGTTGAATGATTGTAGGTGATGTATGATGGTGATGATGATGTGGTGATGATGATGAGTATGATGGTGATGAGGTTGGGTGATGATGATGGATGATAACGATTGTGTGATGATTGATGAGGTGAGGATGATGATGATGATGATTTAATGATGATGATGATGATTGATGATATGATGATGTGATGATAGTTCAATAAAATTCATGATGTATATGAGGCGGTGATAACTAACAGGGTTGATGATAAAATTGATTACCTTATTATTGTCAATATAACGTTCTTATTGTTTAGCTCCACAACAAATAAAAACACTCTCCATCTTATTACTTTGGAGATAAAAAAAGTACCTCAAACAAAAACTGATGAAATAAGACATCTTTGGATCGAATTATTATTGATTGATTTTTTTTCTTGCAGACGAAAGAGAAGATGTTGCAGCTTGGCAGGAGGAGCGCGTCATGTTTCACTCAGAACGCCTCAAGGCTTCAAACAGATAGTAGTGGTATCAGACTGATATCAAGAGATTACGAATGAACTCAACACCATCAGAGAACAAGGGAAAGAACTACAGGACGCCTAGAGAAGGCCAAAGTTGTTTACGGAATATAGAATATGATTGAAGATTATGTAAGTGGATAGGTGTGTAATAGTTAAATGTATAGGTTGATATGATTATGATGATGATTGATGATGATGATGGTGATATTATAATATGGTGATGAATGATAGTGTTGATTGGTACTCTCTTATTGATGAAGTATTATTGGTGATGATTGTGATATGTTGATGTGAGGATGATGGTGATGGTGTGATAATGATGTTGAGGGATGATGATGGGATGATGATGATGATGTGATAGTGATGATTGATGATTGATGATGATTGTATGATGATATGATGATGATGATGTTTTGTTGATTATGTTGATGTGAGAGAGGATGATGATGATGATTGATGATTGTGCGAATTTCAAACATTATATTGGAATTCAATGAATTGGTCCTCTGTTATCTCTAACGACAAACTGATAATTGTATCCTTTCACCTTACAGCATTTGCTTCATTGAATGCTTCCAATAAGCGACCTCAGGAGCAGTAGAGCGAGCACGTTCACTGTAAGTTTCAAATTTTATATCAGTTTGTATTCCTTCAAGTAATACATTTAGTAACCCTTGAAATTAAACCTTAAATAAATAACTGATTTGTCAATTTTGAGACTCACTTTGATTTTAATTAGAGATGACTGTTATCTATCAGACATGAATAATGCATATTTATTAATTTCTTGCAAGTTTTCAAAATTGTCTTTTTAATGTGACTTTTACACTTTTAATTTGTTACGAAATTAATTGGCCTAATGATAAGGTGCCACTAATCACCTTACATCATTAATACTCATTTATTATGAGAACCTCTTTGAATAAAAATAGTAACACATTGTTAAAGCACAGCTTCTGATTCGATGTCACTCATTAGCGACAAATGGATAAGTGTGTTGCTTTGTCTTCTGACTAATTATTTATTTGTAATCATCATGCAAGTATGTATAGGCTTGTATCAAGAGCCAAAACAGTCACTGAATGAAGAATTAATGGAAAGTAAACAAGTAATTCCAAACAATTGAGACAGGACTATCACCAGCTGAGCAACGAAAAGTAAGATTCATGTACACTTCTATCATACTAATCTCAGTGTCTAAAACTGTGATGATATTGCATCTATAGAACAGAGATAAAATGCAATGGATTTAGAAGCCACTCGTGCACAAGCTGCATAGTAGAACAGATTGTATCCTGTAATTTGGAGTGAGAAATTGAACGTTTCATGCCAATATATTTTGGAAAGTACACGTAGTATGGCCATATTGTACTGATTTCCCCCATCCAATTACCAATTTTTTTTTCCAAATGAATCTGATTTTCGCCTTAAAACACTGAAATGTTATGATTAGAGTAGGTGATCTGCATATTTTTTAAGAAAAAAAGTTTATATGATAGTGCCTTTGTATTTGTGCTAGATTAGTACAGTCCATGGAGGTTGATGTGAAAGAGTTGATGCTTTAGTTAACCAAGACATTTTTCTGTTAGAAAGCAGATTAATAGTAACCTTTTTGAAATGATAAGGTTCTTTTAGTAATCATAAGCTTTTCTTGCTTGTTAAGACAGATGAAAGCTTTTATTTCTACGCTTTAGAAAAATTAAATATTTGATGTTCCACTAATTCTGAATTGAGATTATATTGGATTAGGATAAACATTAATTTAGTCTTTTTGTGGTTTTGTTTAATCCTTATTTTTGGTTTAGAAATAATGTGGGAATACATTAAATCTTGGCATGTAATATAGCACTCTACTGTACTCCAAATTAATGTGGGCTTGCCAATAGTTAATGATGCTTGAATGTACTCTTTCATGTCGGAATTTGCCTTTAAATGTATTACAGCATCCTATGTAGATGTTCTTTACAGTATTTGCTTTTTTGTCGTAAAATGCTTAACCCTTTTTCCTCATTGTAGAGAAATCTTTGGCAGCTCAGCTCGGAGCTCACTCTCACGAAAGCAGACTCAGAACAGCTTGCTAAGGTATGGTTACCATCACACCACCACCTCACCACCATCACTTCCCTACTTTAATATTATACCCTCAAACTCTAACCCTAACCCCATTTTTTTTGGGGTGGGGTATTTGTTCGTTGGGGTAATCCCGTGGAAAAGTTCTCCTGATACCCGCTGCTCCTTTTTTTTCAAACCCTCTCAAAGATTTATTTTACTTTTGAGCTTTTGATTGAAAAAAAAAAATCATTATACGAGCTGATTTTTGAACAGGTTTGGTAACCACCCCACAACACTCTATACCCCTTCTTCTCTGGTTTCTTCTTCTTTTATTTGCCACAAAAGGTTACAAAGGATTTTTTTTGGTTAAATTAGATTCAGCTTACCAACCCTTTGGAATGAAAGTATAGTGGAAAATATTAGACAAACGTATTCCAACCCTGTTTGTTATCTATTGTTGTTCTTTTGTCCTTTTCTAGGATGCTATGCACTTTTTTCCTCAATTGCACATTGAGTTATATGTGTCAAGAACAATATTCAAGGGTGGTCTTGTGGGTAGTTTGTAGCTTATGTATAAGAGAATTGATTTTTCGTAGTATGGTGGTCATCTTTTGGATTTTATATTACTTATCAGACAGGAAGCACAGTTCATGGACATAGAACACTTTTCGGTCTACCAAAAAATATGTACCGAAGAACACTTCTTCCTACTCTCAAGTCCCTTCCTATCATTGTCGGTTGATTGTCATATTTTGTTACATCTGAAAGAACGTAATTTATGTTTATTTTCTTAAGGGAATTAGAATCTAAATCAGACTCTACCCATTAATACTGAACGCAGGCAATCCCATAGAGCGAAAGAGTAGTAATCAGTTGGGAAGAGGGTGAGGCAGAAGAGGCTTTGTAGAGGTGACTCATTGTCTCCTCTCCACATTCGCATAATGCCGTTCTTCCCAGTGGTTGATGCCATTTTGGCCATTAACCTAGACGCACTATACATATTCATACAAGTCTACAGTTAAATCATGGATACTCTAAACTTCACACTTGCAAGTGGACCATCTAAGATAGAATCTGGAATAAGATGTATTACCAAAAATGTTCCTACCCTTTTCTAGGACGGATCGCTGAAGACCAGTACCACAGGACCTGGAACGAGAGGACGATGGTAGAACTGAATATAAGGAACAAAACTCCAGGAGAACAAGACAAACATCAATGATAAGAACACCCATCTTACAAAGGTGCAGCAAATCTATGTTGTTCCTCCTGCATGGGTATCTTCTGCTTTCTCTTTTCTGCTAGATTACATCAATGTGCTGGGGGTGACAGGCCCTCTTATCTCAAATGTTAAAATGTTCAGCGAGAGGAAATAACAGAGGTGTCCATAGCACTGAGCTCAAGAGAGTGGAGTAGGTGCTTTCCATGACGTACGTCAGAGTATTATAAAATTGTTGTGACTGGGTTAATTGTGGAGTTTTCTCTATTCTAAAAAAAAGACAACATGTACGGTACATGTACATGTATGTCTATGTTTGGACTTTGAGATCATTGTTGCTGCATGTTATTTCAGAGTGTATGGTCTATCAATATGTTGATCAGTCAAAGATTTACAGAAATAATCCCTTTGAATTATCATATTCTAGTTTTCAAGTGATTCCAAAAGACTACAGTGTATAACATGAATTGTGATGCCATACAAATCCAAGAGGAATACCGTAGTGTAAAGCCTGACTGTATTCACATGTTTAAAATGAAGTATGGATTATGGATATCTTCATTCTTCCCTTTTATGGGGTCTTTTAAAACAATAAGGTCGCGAGTGAGTATTAACATAGTGAAGGTGTATTGGATAAGGAGGATTTAAGGTTGGCATGTGTATAAATCGAATTCTTTTATTTATTTTTTCTACAGAATTCCTAATTACTTCTCAATCATCTTCTATTAACTTTGATAACATGATAATTACTATCGACCGTACACGTCCCGTGATGCTCTGAGACTCGTTGCCGGTGTATCAAACGAGACTGCAGTCACCCCTGGAGTAAGGCAAGGCCTCACAGGATTGCGCGGTGTCCGAACATGTTATCTCATCATTCCAGGACCTCAAGTAAGCTGGGACCAAAAAATGAGTTAGGTTGGAAAAACAGATCAGAACAAACCAAGAAACTCCTGGGCAAGGAAAGCTTAAAAAGAATCCGTCTTTTTCATTTAATTTCCTATTTACATGTTCCTTTTGATATCCTCATGATCCGCTTTATTCCCCCTTTCATCCTCCCAGCTCAAGAGCCCCTTTGAGACCAAAAACAGTGAGTGAAAAACAGAATGGAACAAAACCAAGAAACTCGCTGGCTGATGAGAAACTCAGAAGGCAGGCGGTCAGCAAGCTGCGAATCAATGAACAGAAGGACTTCTGCGATCGAGGTAAGGGTGCAAGAAGGTCGCCCAAGCTAGATGCGCAGAATGGAGAAGGAGTTCGGAAGGCTCCCAGCAGGAACTCAACCAAGAGAGGGGACAAATATGGGGACAGATGGTCTACGTTTCACCCAAAGAAAAAGAGGAGCTCACAGTGGTAAGTTTGTTTGCTAAAAACCATTGTGATGGTCCATAGTGAGACTTGTGCCAAGAAGGTCTAAGCGACAAGGATCTATTGGTTCTGTCAATTTCAATTTGTTGTTACTTGTTATTACAAAGTACAGTCTATGATTCAGATCTAGCAGGGGGCCTTTCACAAATAACATAACCAGCACCTTGCAGTGCTGGCAGGGACAGGGTGACAAATTTCCAATTATACATGTTAAATTCAATGAGGGTGTTTTATGAGCTTTAACCATTAATTAGAGATTTTCAACAGCCCAGTTTCAAAATTAACCTTGCCTCAAAAAGTAATACAATTGCTGTATGAGAACAGAATATTATTTTGAATTTCGTGTATTTACTGCCCTCCTACCAGCTAACTACACGAAGAGTATGCCAAATCTGTGTGGAGCTCTTCCGTGAGTGATTAGCCGAGGACAGTGCGAGCTAGGCATTGCAAGCCAAAACAGATTAAAAAACTTGACGAGCGATGCACGCAGTCGGACAGTGCTACATCTAACTAGTGGCAGGTGAGGCGAGAACTGGTTCAGGGTATGTTTCAAATCAGATATGGTCAATTCTTAGATTATGACATACATGTATATCAATAACACATGGGTTACATAATGTGATACTCCGGACGCCCCTGAGACCTAGGAGGGTGTCCAGAGTAAGGGGATACAAGAAAGGAATGTGCACAAGCCTTCATTAATCATGACATTAACCAGTGTGGGAGCAGATGATAGGATATGAAGCGGTTGGCCCAAGCTTTTTAGGCATGGGAGATGATTTTGATGCACCCGGTTTTTCAAAAGAACATGCAAGTTGCAGAGAATATTGAAATTTGAAATGGGTTAGAGAAAAAAAAGGGAACTGGCAGGATGGAGAAAAAAGAAGAGAGCAGTCCCAAGAAATAGAAAGAGCAAGAGAATTACAGGGGGAAAGTGCATGAAGAAGACCTGATGTCAATCCAAGCAGGTGTGAACAAAGGCCTAGTATGATAAGAGCCAAATAGAATGGCCCAAATATTTAGCTAATATGGTTAAAAATGATGGGAAAATCTTTTCGCCTTTAATAAGATAACCACATACATTTTACACTTTCTTTTCAACATATGTCATACTCCCCGCTTGTACAATTTCTTTTTATACAAGAATGCGTGGGAATTAGAGATTGACAGTTTTCATAATTGATGACTTCCGCATGTATTTGTTCATGTCAGTTTTGTTGTTTTCTAGGTTGAAATAATAAAACACTGCATGGAATCAGTTGACACTATTCTCTTGCACTGTTTTTCCACTTCCAAAACGTCTTCAACATTACACCAGCAAGTAAACTTAAACACATGATTTTAATGGCTATTAATGATGGGCTTTTATTTCAGGTGTTAGACTAGAGGGATTGGCTTTCGTACCGGGTAAGACCTCCGTCGACACGGCTGGAAGAAACATTTTGTTGAGGTCAGCTCCCTCTAAGAAGATTTGCTGTTCTTCGAGTTGAGGAACAGAAGAATCAAAAGAAACCATACTTGGGTGCTAGCTATAGAGTAAGTTTGAATTACCTTGTTATTTATGGATACTGGTGACTCATCATTTCAAAATTAGGACACAAGTGCTGAGCAAAAGAGTGAAAAAGAATCACAGGGGATCAGCAAAATTCAATTTTGCAAAAGTCATTTTTTTAATGTATGGGAAAGTGTTAAAATTGATGGGTGTGCTGATTTCCTTTGACTCTTTGATGCTTCTTTGCTCAGCGATGGTCTCATATTGACCATGATTCATCAACATTAATGATAATGCAAATTAATTATTAGTGATTTAAGTCAAAACTGCATTTGTAGTGAAGTGTGATATATAGTTCCATCTTTAATAGCAAAGAATGTTGTTTCATTACTCTTTCTTTTCACTGTTTGTTTGATAATGATGAGATTGGACATTAACCTGTGTATGATGAGAGAAATGTGATTATAAGTAAAGTGTGTCTCAGGTAGCGAGATACTAGCGACAAGTCCTCTTGTGCCACGACACCACCATCATTATCACATCCACTATCATTATCACCAGCTCTCATCATCAGTATCATCAATCATTTACCATCTCCATCATTAGCATCAATTCATCATATCATATCACCAAACACCACCACAGTAATTGTCACTCTCACATTATCAAACACCAGTGAAGAGAGGAGCTAATGAAAACACATTTCTTTTTGCTATTAGATGGAATTATTATATCACACAAAATGGCAGTTGGACTAATTCATAATAAATTTAAATTTTTTGCTTATTCTATGTGATGAATCATCTTATTGTACCAAAATTGAGACACAATCCGCCTGAGCCAAAGAAGCTCAAGAGTCAAGGAAGATCAGCAAACCAATCAGTTTTTAAAACCACTTATTCCATATTTTCATTAAAAAAATGACTTGAAATATGCTTCCCGTGATCACTCCTCCCGATGTCCTAATAGATATCATCACGTCCAAACACGGGGCTGAGCCCGTTGTAGAATCACCGTTCCGTGTTTGCAAAGCGGAGTCAGATCAGGTCACGCGCGAAGGATGAGTCAGACTAGGGATAGGAGCTCTGTGAAGGATTGAACATCCTACCTTTTCTACATGTATAACATTCATACGGGAGAACATTAATGTGGCAAGCACATGACTCCCCCTTCTCTGAACGCTTGTTCAATGGACTGTGCTGGGTGTTCTTTTGGTTTTGTTTATTATTCAAAACTGTATACTTTACAAATCTTGTCTTATCAGGAAAATCATTGTGCTGTCATCGTCTTCACCTTTGTCAGTGGTTTTATTTATGCCAACTAGAAACAAACTCGGATTAACTTACTAGTCTGGAATCTGCTTTGGCCAATGTGTAGCCTCAGACAAACGCCTTTGTTTCAAGATCAGACTGCTTGTTCCAGGCGTCTATGGAGAGAGTAACCATTAAAAATCTGCATTTCCTTTACGATTGCTCTCAAATTTTAAGTTAAAACTAGTATTAGCAAAGACAGTTATCTACCCTAAAGATTATTTGTCCAGTATCAATAAATTGTTTCTTTTTTTTAAAAAAATCGGAATTGCTACTTTGATATTCAATATAGATATAAATTAAAGAAATTCTTCTATATCACTCCCATATTTTACCAATGCATTTTCATATTTACTCTTGTAAATTACGCGAATGCTTTGATTGTTTACTAGCCATATACAGTCTGATTGCAAACAACTGTGTTTTTTTCACGTATGAAAACTAATCCACGATCTAGTATTGTTTGATCATTTTAATCAAAAGAAAAAAAAAATCAGTCAATTTTCTTTTTCATTCTCACTTTCATTTGTTATTGATTAGATTCTGTGCTGTAGATCTTGAGATATGATCAGCTTTCTAAAGTCAAGAAAAATCTATTTGAGCACGCTTTTTCCATGGGCTCTTGTAGGTTTCACATGACTCAGCGCCTCCAGAACAATAGATGTGTGTATTTCGATTAAGCCCGTCGTCTTACAAAGTTAGGCATAACTTTTGTTTTTACAATAAGCAATTGTACAAAACAAAGTCGCAACTTGCAAGAAAAACTTATTTGACTTCAATTTGGTACCACATTCTCACATCATTTGAAAGATTCCTGTACCTAAATTATTCTTTCCCCCGATTGTACCATTCATTTGATACAGTTTGTATATTGAATGAATGATGCATTTGATTTCTGATACAGATGGTATTTGCTGTTCATTACTGCAATGCCACCAAAAGCGGCGGCAAACCACCTGTCATCCATTAGTGGTTTTTTAGTAAATTATTAGGCCTACCCTGGTATGAAGTACAGGTGCACTAATTCATTTGTGGTGAGATGCTTATAATATGCGTTCACCACAAGCTAAGGTATGATCGGTGAGTTCAGCCAAAAATTTACAAATCAAAATTGAGACTTTGCGGACCTTGTGGAGTTGCTGGTTCTTTTGTGGTTGGCCTGTGTCCCAGATATGTTCCTTTCACTGCTCTTTATTCATGATGTGGTTTGGTTTGGAATATCATCAAGAATGTGGATGACTTTTGTCACAGTCAAAGTAGTCCTTTTGGTAAAACCAACTTTTAAGATCAGTGGAGTGTTCTTGTTAAGAAAATACACAGAAGATATTAATAATTGTTTATTAATGGCTCTGAAATACACTTTGAGGAGGGCTGTTAAACCACCCCTCATTTGAGTTATGCACACCACGTTCTAAAGTGAGTCTTTGAAATTCTCCAGACTAGGGGAGTGAAAACAATAATTCACACAAAAA
>CALNVZ010000641.1:22960185-22989639 GCA_940671915.1 Paracentrotus lividus
CGTTATGATAGTTTGAATAAATGAACTGAACTGAATAATATATTCCAATCACCTACACCGCACACATTCTCGTAATAACGCCACCAAAGTGTGACATCGGTACCTCAAGCGGGCCAATATGAAGGTGATACTGAAGTTGGCCTCCAATGTAAATATGAGAAAATATAGCACGGTGGATAGCACGGAAGTAACACGGAATGTCCCTGATGTTGAAAGGTCTTCTCACCTGTCTCGGTTTTGAGTAATTTCTACGCGTCATTAGGACTCCTCACCTCTGTGTCTTCGCTAATCATCTTTTTGCACCCATTTCGTTTAGGGCGGCTTGGCTTCTTCGATGGTGCAAGATTTGCAAGTCTCTAGTTCTCGTCTATGTGACTAGCGCCCCAGACTGCATTGCTCGTCTATCTGTACCTCTTGTCAGTTAACGCTTATCCATCTTCTCTCCTATTAAAGATACTCATCTTGTATGGGGCTTTCTCCTCCTTTGTTTCATCTCTCTTGAGTTTCTTCTCTTTCTACCAGTGTATTTTCTTATAATGCTCCCTATCCCCTTTATGAAAATGAAAATGAAAATGAAAATGCTCCAAATTTTATTGTCCGGAAAATATATTTATTTTGCCCCTTTTCTCGTGGGCCCGACAGCCGCTGAGCTCATCTCTCTCTCTCTATCTATCTATCTATCTATCTATCTATCTCACACACACACATACTCTCTCTCTCTCTCTTTCTCTCTATCTCTCTCTCTCTTTCCTCCTTATCATCCCATCTTCTCTATCCGTCTTCCTTCTCTATGTTCATATTGCCTTCACTTCTCTCCTCCCTTCTCCTCTTCCCTTCTCCCTCTCTCTCCCCATCTTCTCTTCTTCTCTCTCCTCCAATATATCTCTCTCTCCTGAAAGCTTTTACCCAAGGATTGAGTCAAAATCCCCCAAGTGTTCCCGTCTTTTGAAATCGCTTCCCGGCATGATCATGACATGCATTCAATTCACTTCATTAAGGCACTTATGATCGACACCAGTAGAGCCCCGATTACACGGAAAAATTAAGCATGTATGAAGCATGCTAATCACCTCAATTATGACTTGTTCAGACTTTTAGTACAGGTACGTTTGAAATACACCGTAAAATGGCTGCTGGTTTTTTACTATTATCATATCACGATTGCATTAATTTTGTAGACGCCTATACCCGGTTAGTCGTTGCAATTTTGAGTAGTTTGAAAAAGTATTCTTGTATATGGTATTCTCCTTTATAGCATTACCTCATTCCTGAACTATTGAATTTGTTCATTTTCTTCTCCAATGATGCAACGCTCCGAAAACCTACATTATAGTAATATGTACACTTGAATGATCACCAATTTATTCGCTAATCTTTACACACAAAAAAAAACATAAAATAAAAGTTACAAAGTTATTAATTCAAGACATTCTTGTTCTGCCACATTAAAACAATCGAAGGCTAATTTATACTTTGCTAGTATAGATTAGTTTGCGCATGTCTGAGCACTGTTCATGGTTCGTTTCCCGATGGGGTATCAATTTCAAAACCATTCTGGTAAACAGCATTTAGTATGCAACCGCAGTCAATACTCTTGCACATTTTAATAACTTAAGAAGAAATATAATTACTTTTCACATCGGGTATTAATCGTCGATCCATGCATTCGATCATATTCAAAGTAATCGTAACTCAGCTCAGTTTCCAGCGCAGATTATGATTTCACATGGGCTTTCTAAAAATATTCCCTGCCCTGGAAGTGAGACCTCCCCCCCCCCCTTCCCTCTGTATCTCTTTCGCTCACCCCTCTCCCACGCCCCCACATCTCTCTCATCTCTCTCTCTCTCTCTCTCTCTCTCTCTCGAGTTCTACAGCCTTTTTTGTTCGTTCGATTTTGGGTCAAAAACCGTTTGTCTCCAACTCAACTCTAATATTTTTTGGTTCCTAGCCATTTCGTATACTATAGCCTTTCTGTTTAATGACGTATAGATCAAGTTTACACTTTCTTCAAATCTACGTCCAAATGATCATTAAAAAGACCAAATCAGCGACTAAAAATGAGCAGTCGCATACGTACGCACACCGAAAAAAAAATGAACCGAGCATAGCGTCCTCTTTGTCGTGAATTCGAGGTTAGTATCCCTTTAACTTGGCGTTGTAGCGTGCGCCTCTAATCCAGCTAAGAAGTATGAAAAGTGAAAATTGTAAATTACATCGGTCGGACCCTGGTTCAAATCTCAGTCATGTTTTTCCAATGGTGACGTTAAAAGTTGGTCCCAGACGCTAATAATCATATATTTGACTGACGTCTTTCAAAACCCATTACCCCCTCCCTTTAACAAAATTAACGTCTATTAATCCCTTATCACTTAATATGAAATAATTTTTTTTTTCGCCAAAAAAATGAAGAAAAATATTTCAGTTTCTGTTCAGAACACAACATTTATATATAATTGTCACTACAACTACCAACTGGTATTCCAGACAAACGTTGATGAGCAAAACACAGAACAGCCGGTGCATGGAAACCAAAATAATAGTTTTTTTTTTTTTTTTTTTTTTTTTTTTTTATCTTTTATTGATTTTCTTTCATGTTTTCAAAAGTTAACAGAATAAATAATCAAATTAACAACATCAGTATGTAACATAGAATATTTTGTTCAAAAGTAACAGAGAAAACAATTATTAGAAAATTCAGGAACCAGCAAGAAGCAAAGCTTGTAAGGCGCTGGTCCCTTAATAAAAATAGAATACAAAGTAAGCATTTTTTTTTTTTTTTTTTTAACTGAAAAATATTCATGATAAATTCATAATTTAAATAAGTCTAATTGAATATTCTTGCCCCAAGCCCAACACGGATAAAAACTGACTAACAGGGCAAGCACCATCAACGTACTATCATGCCGGGATGAGGCAAGAAAAAATAATTTACAAATATATATACAACAAAAGAAGGAAAAAACAAACAACTTAGAGAGACAAAAATACCCGGGAGGGGACTAGGGTGGAGGGGGGGGTGTCGAAGATTTAGATAATGATTTCTTTTTTATATAGTGTGCATGAAAAGTAAAGTTTGCTCTTTGTTTATTGACCTTGGTGATATCCGTCTGTCATTAGAGAAACAGAGTGATATTAGTGGTTATATGATGATACAAAATAATTTAAGTTTGTGTTTTAATAAAATAATGCTTCTTATCTCACGCATGTCTCTGGGTAGAGAATTCCAAAATTTAGGGGCAGTAAATATAAAAGTGTTTGTGTGAGCACTGTACGCGGTTCTTGGTAAGTGGTAATGTTAATTTGCCTGGTAGGATACTGATGTATTTCATTATTTAGAGTAACATGTGGCAAGCGCTGGGGGCAATTCCTGATTTTGTTTCTGGAACATGAGTACTGGCAAGGTTATATATAATCTATGAACTTTTAAAACATTATAGAAAAAAACAGTGTATCAGTATGGTGACGGAAATGGACGTTACTGATAACTCGCATATGCTTTTTTCTGTAGTAATAAAATTCTTTCTAATAAGTATGAAGCACTGTTTCCCCACGATAAAATCCGTAATTAAGGTAAGGTAATACTAAGGTAGAGTAAAGTGATAAAAGAACCTTTGAGGGAAAGTGTATTTTAGCTTATTCATCATACCTATATTTCTTGAGATTATCTTACAAATATTTTCATGTGATATTTCCATGTTAGTTTATCATCTATTATAGTACTAAAAATTTAGTTTTCGATACTTTTTGTATTTGTACATTATCCATGTAAATTGTCGTGGTAATTCCGGAAAAGTTGAGCTAAATAACATAAAATTAGTTTTTTCTTAGATTTAGTGATAATTTATTGGCTTTGATCCACTTTGTAACTGCTTCAAGTTCTGTATTTACTAAGTTACATAAAGTGTCTATTTTTGTGTGTATAAAAATAAATTTGTGTCGTCTGCGTACATAATCGGGGTAAGTAAATTGGAAAGATTTATGTAAGTCATGTGATGTAAATAATAAAAAGGAGGGGTCCGAGGATTGACCCCTGCGGTACTCCACATATGATATTTTGAGGTGTAGATGCATATTTATCAATAATTACCATAACAACTCGTCATTTTAGCATTCGACCAGAGTTAGATGATTGGGGTATTAAATAATGTATGAATCGTGTAATTCTGCTTGCCCTTTTATTACCATGAACTCATAAAAGTGCATTGCTTGATACGGTATGTAAGTCTACAACACACTACTCAGATTCGCGTTGCCTGGATTTGCACAGGTGGATTTGGAAATGCATTTTTGCAAAAAATAAAATTTTCCAGAACCAGACTCTGAACGTATACGAGATGGAAATCCGCTATGTTAAGGAGAATTCTTTTCTGGTGGATTTCCACTCTCAAAGAGTGGATTTAACGTTTGTTTTGAGCCAAAGATATTTCATTTTCTAATTTTTAGTCGGAGTGGTGTTTTCTTTTTTATCATGTTTTTAAGAAATGGAACAGACTCTGGGAAATCCTCCAAAAACGAAGGGCTCCAAACTACGACTCATACACCAAAAAGCGTGAAATTCCACCGTTTTACATTCAGAATCCACATTCCAAAAGTGCAGGGTCAAAATTAAACCTTTCTTTGTCAGTTACGTCCATATAACCTTCTGTGTATATTATCACAACTCATTCTGTACAAAGAGCAACAATAACTTGGATTCGAGAACAAAAAACAGGGTCTTCTTTAAAATAAGTTTTTCACCGATTCTAAACGAGTCAAAATTATTTGGACATTTGACACGATGAGCAAAAGAAACCGATGTATTCTTCTGCAAATGTAATATTTAATTTTAAAAGTCAGTATCATAAACAGTAGGCCTAACGGATCCAGGCAAAGCTCATAAAAAAAGGAAAGTATCGACCATACCAATACAGCCGCTATTGTCCCAAGACAATTGGGCCTGCTCAATCTTTTATAAGAACATGTCCTGGCTCCGCGCCTGATAAACTACACAATAAGACCAACAAGTCCGTAGCAACATAAATTTTGTCCTCAATATGGTCGGATTTTTTTTTACATATGACAAAATGGAAGTTAACTTCAGCATGATTATATACGCAGACAGAAATTGTCTACTTGGACACTACCTATAATTCTAATCGAGACATTCCGTATGCCATTATAGACTGACAAACTCTATCGGATGCGATTTAGATTTCTGCCCCAAGTGCGTTCAACTTGGACTAGGGAACATTGGGGTATTGGAGTAATCGTAGCAATATGGGCGCAATTATCTTGGGACTCGACGAAAATGGAAAGAGAAAAGATGTCCGATAACATGTTTCAAAATGTGTTCGCTATTGTCCAGTTTACCAGACGTGATTGGACGGGTGGTGTATGGGGAGGTTTGACCAAATTTCTGGCGGTGCTTTCGGGGACGAAACTGTCTCTAAGGATCAAGATTTCTTAATAAGCAATATCATCAGGCAATGGCGTTCATAGAAACTGTGTATTTTGGCCGGATTATGCTACAAATTATTTGTAACACTTTGAAATGTCACAAATGTTCGATATAAATTTATTTCAGGAGTTTCCTCCAAAGATGATTTTTTTTTTCAAAAGGGAAACATTTGTTGTTTCTCAAATATTTGTAAAAGTTTATATAAGAAATGGTTATAACTTTGTATTAAGCCAGGTAATGGGGCTAATCAATGAAATAATTTTCATAAGAAATTTTCAAATGAATCCAACTTCAGCTTCAATATATTTGACAATGGAACAATACAATCCTTTAAAGGGATGCAGTAGCATTGAATGATTTCAAATAACATTTTATTCGATTTAGCTTATTTTGCCAACATAATTATAAACACTTAGGTCAGTCTGGTATCTCTTCAAAATTGCAAGCTAATTGCTTGCTTTACCTTCGAGATATCAATGATTTCATACTCAAATTTTATAAACCAACACCGGATGGTTTATAAAACCATGTGCTTTTCCATACACCCATTTCCTGTTGTACAGTCCCCCGTCCCTAGCGGCCTGGTGAGTTATCAGCAGAGGGTACTGGTGTTCGGCTGTATGCTTGGCATTGTTTGTTACACTGTTTTAAGGTAGTAAATGACTTCCATTTGATCTGAAACTTTCTGTAGTTTGTTTTTACTGTTGGAACAATATAATTTTATTAATCTTGATATAATTGCTCTTGTTTTTGAAAGTTACTAAATCCCTTTAACCCTAACTTACCTGTCGTTTTTTTAAAACTGTGCGTCTAAACCGCTCAAAATTTCACACTCCTCTTTCATGACATTTTCGCCTCATGACCGGCACCAAATTTACCCCGGGGTACCTATGGTATGACTTCTATTTTGCAATAATTAATTGACAGTCACTAGAAAAGTGTATTTTTGCACATATTTCAATGTAAACATGTAACATATGCCTCACACATAAATAATGCAAATTAATTGAAGTAAAAACCCACATTAAGGGTCATTTGTTTGGATTTCACATTGAACTGTTAAATTTGACCAAAACAGAATTACAGAGCAATTAGTATATTCAACTGCTGAAACAAGTTCAAACAACTATATTTGTCGAACTTGTTCGAAAACTTGCATATGATGTCATATAATTAATTATGTAAAAAAAAATCAATAATAATAACAAATAATAATAACAAACCAATACCATCATCTTGTTCCTTACAATGTTAGTCTGTATCAGTATTATTTTCAAGCTGATTGGACCATCCATGGCCGAGATCTAAGGGGGCCATAATGCCCCCCTCCCCCAGGAATTTGAGCTCACATAATAGCCCAGGTAAGTTAGTGCTAAATTCATTAACTTCAAAATCTTCCCGTGCATTGTCCTGTCAGGCAGTTTATCCTGTCATCGTATAATATAAACCATGACAAGTAATATTGTTTAACAGAATTCATATCATTCCCGTTTTTAGACTTTTTAGCAATCAATCCGTTCAAGAATTGCTTCCGCCCACAACTAATCCACTTTACAAGTGGCATGAGCGGATTTGTCTCACTGTATTGCAAATTTATCTTTTGATGGGACGCTGAAAAGAAAATAAGATACAAAATATGTATTGTTTTCGCAAAATAGACGTGACCAGACCTAGTTATATCCACTTTGATTTGCTTTCTAAATCTTAGCTGTATATTATCCAATATTCTGGTGATTGAGGATGCAATCATGATCTTGATTACTAAGCGAATGGCGTCTTGGGGCTCTGTAGGTTTCGTAGAACAGGTTTAACCTTTTGTAGACCGAGCAACATGAATATAAACCCTCGTCAATCAAATGAGTTAAAGGTGATATTTCGGCCAATGTCATATGACTTAGATGGGGGGGGGGGGGAATGTTTCAGGAGAACATGTTGACAGTGAATATTTATGATTTATATGACAATTTGAATCTTCAAATTGCCATAGACATACTTTAAGCTATTTAAGGACAAATACAGTCGGAGAGATCTGTCAGCTCGAACAAATATGTTTTCCCTTTATCTCAATTTTCCTTTGTTTTGATAAGATTGTTACGTCAAATCATCGGCTCAGACAGTTAGCGTGTTTTATCTATGAGACATTGGAGGAACAAAATTGTTATTTATTGGGTAGCCAAAGAATCCTGCAATTCAACACGAACTTTATCATCTTTCAAACATGTAGGAATTCAAGACCACACAGAGGCATGATTGTGTTCCATCATCATTTTTTATTTTCTATTATTTATTTATTTATTTATTTATTTTGAGTGAACGCCCATTTACTGTCTGGAGATGAATCGAATGACCCGGCAAATACTCTATGATAAGCTATTATTTTGAAAAGCGTTATGTTGGCGTTTACTAACACATTGCTTGATTGCCGAAGATCTTTAACATGTTTAAGCAGCCATAATTATCACCAACAGAACATGAGACATGAATAAAGACGTACAGGTGGAAGGAGCCTGGCTGCCTGTTATATCACTTACCTAATTTTGATTAATTCATGATGGACGTCTATCGTCAGGGGTGCTCCAAACACAATCCACGCCGTCTGTGAATGATGGGCTCGGACCGCCGGCTTTCCAATTCAATTGACCAGCCTACAACTTTATCAGATCCAGTGCAAGTTCACCATCCGTAGTTTAGTTTTCTTCGGGTTATAGCTTCGAATTTTCCGGTCCCAAACTCCACTGCTGATATCCGAAATCGTCACTATGAGTTATATTGGATATGCCAAAACGACGACGCAGGAGTTTCCGCAAAATCACCAAAGCTTTGCAAAGTTACCAAATAGTTCTTTTTTTTAGGCGAACGAGTTCGCACCGCCAAGGCGAAGTACGAGCATAATACTGTCACCTTTTGGTCCAGAAGATGATGTCATCTTCTCCTGTGCTGTTTTGGAATGCTACTTTAACGAATAAAAACCATCCATGGAGAGGAATCGATCAGTAAGTTCTCTTACCTTCTTTTCACATGTATCAAGTGAGAGAGTTGACATACGGCAGATGTTTCGAAGCGAGAAATTTAATTAGATGGTTGCGGATCAGAGCATCATACCATCGCATTCAAGTCAAACGAGTCAGAAGCGAAGGCTAATGCGACTGGAGCGATTAATGTCAGACTCCCAAAAACTCTCTCCTTCTCTTTCTCTTCCTCTCTATCTCTTCCTCCTTCGTTTACAGGGCAATGACTGCCTCTGTATGTAACAAGCCCCTACGCAAGATTACTTTTCCATTTGGTGGTATGCGCAGATCATCAGAACTGATAGAGAAAGAGAGAAAGAGAGAGAGAGGGGTTCCGTGCGATGCGGTGAGATTTTCGCTCTTTTGCCACGCTGCAGCGCGCTGGTTGCTGATTGGTTGTTCGTTTTCTCTGCTCAGGAAATACGTGCTTCTGATTGGTTAAACAAGTGTCACAAGTTATGTTGCTGATCGATTGCTTGATTGAATGATGGTCACATGGACACCTTGCGATTGACCTCGTAAAACAATTTTGTTATGTTTTTGTTATTTCATGAATTTGTGATGATTTATCTGTATATAACATCAATATTTGTTTGTTTGTGATTGTTGTGTTTTTATCCTCGCTCGAATCAATTTTCTATAATATATGATACACGAATTATTAGATGTATTCATAATATCATGATATTAATCACTTTTACTATCATAGGCAAATATTTATCATCAAAATTCTAACGTTATGATGGAAATACCCAATTGTCATCATACATATCATTGTAATTAATTTATGATCATAATTAACAACCAGGTAATAATAATAATAATAATAGGAGTAATGATAAAATCTAAAATAATATTAATTATCATAAAATATGAAAACAGTATTGGCCTAATCATGAATTAACCGCTTTATCTTCTTTCGTAGCGCAGTTCCAGTTTGTAAACAACCGTTGGAGACAAATGAATAAATTTCTTGTCTTTATAATATCCCTACGGCGTAAATCTATTTACGTTTGAAATTCCTATACGTATATGGGATAGTTTGAACCTTTATCGCTAAGGGCACTCCAGTCGTCTAGTGGTTATGACGGTGGTCTAGCAATCCACAGGTCGTGAGTTCGAATCCCGCCCGGGCAGTCAAAGCTGTCTGATTTCAAATGTATCACTCAGCAGTTGCGTGTGTTTTAACCGTTGGAGACAAATGAATAAATTTCTTGTCTTTAACCGTACTTTTACAGTACATGCCAGTGTTTGGATCAGTGTTGAATTCATGTCACGTTTTTGATCAACCGTTTCAAACATTGTAACTAATCATTCACATACATCCTCGTATTGCGGATGGCTTTAATCGTGTCAAAACAATTCTACAAAATAACAGTTGGTAATCCATTGGCTATATTGAGAGTGCCTATTATCGTGGATGAAAGACATGAAGGAAAATTGTAGGTGTTCAGCTTAAGATATCAAACATTATTTTAAGTAACCCCGGGCTGTTTTTATAAACGACTCTGCATTTTATATTTTGTTGTTGTTCTTGTTTATTTTAATGTAAGACACGGGCGTAAATCCCGGGGGGATGGGGGGATACATCCCCCCCCCAGATTTTGAGGAGGGGGGGATGGCCTGTACAAATATCCCCCCCCCCCAATTTTCAAGAAAGAAATGAAAAAAAAAATTACACTAGATTATTGTGTTATTGGTTAAAATAGCGCTCTCAATACTCAAAAATGCCTCTTAATAACTCCCAAAACCCCAATTTTTTCTGCTCGGTCGCTATGCGACCTCGCACTAAGTAACAAACAGTAAGTATAAAAACGTTAGATCCAATGTATCTGATTGATACACGTCTGTCAAAACCCAATACACCCCTCTCCTCGTTTGGGGACAAACCGTAGGAAAGGGTGACAATTAAAAACATTAATGTAGTTGTGTGCGGGCTAGGTTGGTCAGTTGGTGGAGGGCTTAATATTGGGGCCTGCAGCCCACAAAATTTTCATAGCAAAGATTGTGGATTTGTTTTTTTCAACAAAGCATGTAAAATGTATCTTCTAAATGGATACTAAATTATTTTCTGCTCGCACTGCGCTCTCGCTGATACTAAATACGATTTATAATCTCCAATTTCAGCTTAAACATTTGGGCTCGGGCTTCGCGCTCGCATTACTTTTTCCTTTACTAAAATGATGAGGAATCAAGGCAGTCATTATGATTCTTTAAAGCATACATTCAAAGAAAAATTTTCTTCGTATCTCCTCGCTCTCCGAATAAATTTCTCTTTAGATCTATGCCTCTGATCTAAAGTGTCCCCTTTTTCAGAAAAAGTGCCCTTTTTATCGAAACCCCACTTTCAAATCCATTCTGCCTCTACTATATATTTTTGTTTTTCGGTTTTGTTTTGTTTTGTTTGTTTGTTTTTTTTTTCGCGCTCGCAGATACTGGACCTTTGATGTACAAACATCAAATTTCAGCTTAAAATTTACGGCTCGCGCTGCGCGCTCGCTGATACTAAATAGGACTTATAATGCACAAATATCTCCAACTTTTAGCTTAAATTTTCGGCTCGCGCTTCGCGCTCGCATTAGTTTTTTTCCATTACTAAAATGAACAGTAATCAAGGCAGCCATAATCTAGAAGCATACATTCAAAGACAAATTCCATTCACACCCCCTTCCTCTCATATCCGCCACTGCCACTGCTATATGGGTATTAAACGAATAATTCCTTGATAGTGCTGGTGTATGCCAAACAAGATCGTGACAAGTTGGCAAATTATTTCGCTCATCCCCCCCCCCCACTCCTCGACACGGATTTACACCGCTGATGTAAGAACATGAAACGAACAATAAAATCACGAACTTTATTTCATAATTCGGAGATAATTCCAAAAATATATCTGAATCATTACTTTTAAATGTGTTTTCTTCTCTGTTGTAATGCTTATGATAATGTATTATATATCATCTGTGACCTACTTTTTAGATTGTTATTCTTTTCAATTCGTTTTCTAATATTCTCTTTTATTTCTAGGGCTTGAATTTTAAATCCATTTCCAGACTTTAAAAATATGTCAAGTCGTTTATATAAAGTTATTTTTACTGAATATACAATAACAGAATAAACATCTGCCAACAAATCCTGAAGGTATTATTTTCATCAGATTGCTAAAGAGTTAGACATTGAACTATATAGATTTATATTTTAAGCTATTTTTAGGGTTTTCAATTATGAAGCCTACATAAAAGTCTGATGGAAGTCTTGCTCTAAATCCAAAACACTAATGATGTTCCCTATTTAATACTCTTTTGGATTTCAAAATTACTGGCGCGAGACAAAAAAAAACAAACACATATCAATTCTAGTTGTAAACTTAAGAGGAAGAGGGCGCTATCACTCTACGCAAATCAAACGCTGCCATAGACATTTTGTATTTTGCACAGTTTTTTCACTTTGTTTTCTTGATTATGGCGAGCAACTACCTTTTCAAAGAAATGATCAACTTGAATAATTACGTTAAGAGTCTTTTTTTTTCAAAATAGGAATAACTTACTGCAAAGGGGAAAAAAAGTCCTGTCACTTGTGTCAATTCGAAATCCTAATCAGATCAAATTCCTGTACAATATGGCAAATTTTGCTCTCAAAATAGCTCATACGCCACATAATTATCTTCCTGGATAACGAATAATTATATAACAGCTTAAATAAGATAGCCGTTTTTAAAAGCTTGAATTCTCACCTTTCCAGAGATGGTAAATTCATTTCGATTGGTTAAAAAAAAGTCCTGTCACTTTGAACATTGTCACAAACGAATCTTTACTCGATGGGTCAATATTTCCGCATATCACATGCATATCGCATGTGGACGGCGTCTTCGCAAGATGTGACAAGATCACTATTTATATCAATAATCGTTAGGAACATCAATCTATGTGAAATAAAGATTCTGATTACAACTTTAGCACAATGGTATTATAGGCTTGCCAAAATGTATTTTCCCAATCTGGTCTGAAGCATCTACCTACGAAAACTATGATAAAAGTTCAATTATTATTTCATGTCCATGAGAAATTAGCTCGAACGGATCGACTGACCAGACCATTTTACCACAGGGAAGTTTTTTAGGCGAGTTTTGTACGCTAAGTAATAATTGCATGCAGTTGTCAATCGGTCGCTTCCCGCCGTTATAGCGGGGTTTGTTGACATTAATGTAGAACCGTATAATTTTCTGGCGCCCTCAGTTGTATTTCCACTAAACTCATGAATGTAATGTTGCGTTTCCCTCCTCAAATAATTGGACGCGTCTTTATGTTAAGATTTAATGTCATACGTTAGGTTTACATTTCACGTGGAGTAGAATTGATATGAACAAACAAACAAACAAAAACAAAAAAAGTGCGAGAAGTACCTGCTCCGTACGTGTTTGGAAAAAGGTGCGTGCGACGTAAACGTTTTCTACGGAATCCATTGTAGAGATGTGCACGGTGTACGTACGCCCAGTTGTGAACCCCATACTAATGCAGGTGTCACATGCGCCGTGTTAGCCCACCGTTCGCCACCGTTCTGGCCAAATTTGTGCACACGGCGGCAAACGGTGAGGCACACGGTGAAGCGGTTGAAGCCCGTCCAACACGTTCACAGGAGCTCGCTGGGCACCCGTTCCCGAGAGGATTTTAAAGAACTGCCGAACTCTTGCCGGGTTCTTTCCGGGTGGTGACCGGGTATTTCAGAACGGTCTTAAACCGGACCAGTCGTTAAAAGGGCGGTAAAAGGACTAAATGAGGACACCGCACCCGTTTCATGCCCTTTCACAGGACGGAGATCGACCGTGGTGAGGTCGGACAAGATTAATTGATAAGCCCCCCCCCCCTTTTTTTTCCGCATCAAGTACACCCCCTTGTGGCTAAACTTGCTAACTCCTAGTACATGAAAACTTTTGTTGTCCCCTTGATTGTTTACCAACAAGATCAATCAATATATGAATGAATTTGAGTTAAAAACGAATACCCCGAGTCATCTTTTACAAAACAAAAGCATTATATACCATGAGGAATAAACAGGGAGATGATTATTAACTTTTTTGGGTGGCTGGTTTACTCGGAAATTATAATTTTATACGGGGCCTATATTTTGTCGCATTTGTTTCATTTACTTTAAGCCTCTGTTTCTGTTTTCATATCGATTCAGTTCTGATTTAATTATTTACACATTATGATAGATTTGTTTACAATATCGAATTGGCTCGGTTTGCAATTTTCGTACTTATTATATTGTTCTATCTAAGAGTTCTGAAAAGGCGGGAAAACCTCAAAGGATCCCCCCCCCCCTCACAAAGTTTCTTTATTTTGCAATATTTTTATTTTGGTCTTTGGCCTTAGCTTCCAATATCCCATCAGTATTCAAGTATTCAAACAACAACAATGTAATAGGAGTCATTCCACACGGATCACTTCATCCATTCTACATGTATATTATTATTTATTTCTTCTAGGGGAGGGGCGGGCAAATGCCCCTAATTCCCAATTTTAGGCTCTTTTTTCAAATTTTTTGGTCGGAAAATGCCTGGGTAAGTTTCTTTTTGTATTTCCAATTGTATGTAGGCTTCCTTAAAAAGTGGTTCAATTTTGGTATGTCATTAACATACCTACATACTTTACTGAAATTAAATGAATTACATGAACTATATCAAATATATGGCAAACAAAATTCGTATTATTTGGTATTCTTAAAAGCGGTTTCTCAGATATAAAATACAATGTCATTTATGCATGTATTTTTATTAATAAAAATATTATGTTATGGTATTGTCTTGTATAGTTCTGATTGATTTATTTCATCACAGTAAAATCACTATAAGGGGTCGTGTGTAAAATAATGAAAATAGAGAGTAAACAGAAAAATGTCAAAATAGCAGAATTAGGAATGATGCAGACATTTCCTTGATGCGATTCTATAGAGGGTTATAATTTGGCTGAAAGAATATTGCAATGAAATGATTATGACAAAATATTAGAAAATTCATAATATAATGATTAAAGAATAATAATAAAGTACTTTTATTATGAAAACAATATTTCATTTGATATAACAAGATTTAAATATTTCAAAAGCATGGGGAAATTTTCGCGGATAAATTGAAATAATATTCGATAAATTTAACATTATGAAACGCGGGTATTAGGTAGACACGTAATTTGGGCAAACATATTAGACCAAACTATATTGGAGCTTATTACCAGTATTAGGAAAGTAGTCAAATGTTCATTTACAAAGGTGTAGTGAAACTTAGAAACTAATGTCAAACAAAGCAAAACAAAACATGACAAAAGAATTTACATTAATTTAGATTAAATGTCCATAAAAGGACCCAATTTTAAATTCTTCTCCCCGATATTAACAATAAAAGTATTTCAGATTATAATGTATCTTTTAATTAAGCTGCAATACCATTCCTCTCTGGGGCCTGTGAAGAGAGCGACAAGATCGAGAGCTTCGAAAACGAAAGGTGGTTTGAAGACACCATATACGTAATTTAAAGACACCATAAGGGTAGATCCACGAGTCAAATCCACCACCGTGCATGACCGCTTTGTGGACGGGCGTGGAGCGTTTGTTCCGTCCTTACACCATCCCCATACCGTCATTACAACACCATTATACCGCCCTTACACCAGGTCTCCGTCGACTAGTGCCTGCGGTTCATGCCCGGCGAAAATTTTGATCCAGAGGGGGGGCGACGGGCCCGGCCCCCCCCCCAAAAAAAAAAAAATAAAAAAATAGGAGGAGAAAAAGGGAGAAAGAAGGGAAAAGGGAGAGAAAAGAAGAAAAAGAAGAAAAAGGAAAGAGAAGGGAATAAAGCCCGATGTTTGCACAATATTCGCAAAACTTTATTTAATATGAAGCGCGAGATAGGCCTAACCGGCTCTAAACGACTATAACTAAGGCCTTTAATGTGGGGGAGGGTCCACGAGGCCGATTTTCTTAATTTTTTAAGAAAAATAAATACATTACTGACGAAAAGTAAAAATAAGAAAAAAATATTTAAAACTAAAGTTTCAAAATTTCACAAAGAAAAGAAGCCTCGTGGACCCTCGGCCTAGATGGAAAATAGTCGGCCTAGTGGGAATACTAGAAAGAGCCCCTTTATTTATTCCATATATCTTTTAAAACCCAAAATTTTAGGCTCGCGCTTCGCGCTCGCTGATACTAAATCACAATGCACAAATAACTCCAATATTTACCTCAAAATTTTCAGCTCGCGCTTCGCGCTCGCGGACACTAAATAGGGTCTATAATACACAATTATCTACAATTTTTAATACTACGGTAGAAAATGCCCCTTTATTTATTCCATATATCTTTTAAAACTCCAAATTTTCGGCTCGCGCTTCGCGCTCGCAGATACCTATTCAGTAGGGTAGTTCCCTGACACCTTCCCTGGGTATATAATATAATTCACTATTAACTCAAAATTTTCAGCTCGCGTTTCGCGCTCGCGGATACTTAATCATAATGCACAAATAACTCCAGATAACTCAGATACCAATTTAGTAGGGTATATAATGCATAATTAACTCAAATTTTTACCTCAAAGTTTTCATCTCATGGTGGCAATTTGAAATATATATTCAAACCACAAAAATTTTGTTTAATTATACCGATTTTTGTTTTTATTTTTTTATTATTTTTTCTTTTTTTTTTGCTGCTAGTATTATATTGTTTTCATAGGAGTACAATTTAAATTGTTTAAATTCCTCGTTTTAGGTCAGTATAGGCCTATATATCGGGGAACGTTAACTCGCGCTTCGCGCTCGTTTGCTCGCTCCACTCGCAAGATTTTTTTTTTTCAAAGTTTGGTCCCCCCCCCCCCTCTGGAAAATCCTGGATCCGCGCCTGCACCCGGCGAAGAAATTGTTTTTGTTTTTCTTGTCCGAGAGCGGTAAGGCCGGTGGACAAGCGGTAATCGCACGGACAAAAGGAAAGCGTGGACTAATTATGAGGACGGTCAGCCCAGTACCAGGCTGGCTAGGACCTGGTATAGACCCGGGAAAGACCGATACAGACCAGGTGAAAATGATGAAAAGTGGCCTTTGCCGTTCTATTGCCGTGTTGCAAATTTTGATTTTTCGGTGAACGGCGAAGACTCGTTCATTTTACCCGGTACATGTGACACCACCATAAGTACGAGTATCATTACTTTTCCTTATAATTGAACGTTGGTCAGTCCTTGATCCGTATAGTTTGTTTGCCCCGTGCACAATGCGGTGGGACAAAGTCGGCGATTTCTGCGATATGCCGCGATCACAGTACCATTTCGGGGCCCGTTCGGCGTGTAAAACTGACATTTTTTACCATTTCGGTCACTTTCGTAAGGTTCCCGACCGGGTCCCTTCCGATCCCACGGGTACCGGTGTATTTTTTTACTGATCGCGCGGGCCCCTAGATTATTGCTTTCATGTTCTCGATTCTCCCGGCATTTTTATCAAATCGGTAGACGGTCTACAGCCCTTGGAAAGCCCGTGGAGTCACTAGAGGGGTCCGGTCGGGCTCCTGTCGGTGGCCGAGTAGGCTCCGCAAGATTTTTTTCTGTCAATTCTTGTAACAAGCCTAAATGGTGTCGGGCGGGTGCAACATGAACCGCACGGACGTCAGCAGGTACCCGGTCGTGGTCGGCACGACGCCTGACCGATTCCCATTGGGTTCCATGTGGTCTTTCCAAAGTTTTTCCAAATCATATTGGATACATATTTTTTAGTATCTTTGTCAAATTTCTCTTTCGAGATTGTCAGTTTAAATTATTATCGGGCTAGTGTTATAGTGAGAAAACATAAATACATTATTAATTGGTAGCATTTTCCAAAGTGTATAGTTATTTGAGACGATGCTCTGTATTGGCTCAGATTTTCAAGATACTAAAATGTTCCACATCAATATCTATAATATATACATGTATATCATTCATATATATATATATATATATGCTTTGAGTGATATCGTCGATAGTTTTCAGACTTCATATAATTTTTTTTTGTCTTTTGATCTAAATGTATATTTTACAGTATATATATTGTGGTTTGAAACGTAAATAATTTAACTGCATTAAAGTTTATACTCAAAAGAGCCTAACACAAAACTTTACAACAGGCCCGGACACGGAAGGAGGCGTTCTGTGAACCACCTTCCCCAAAAACCGAGGGTTAACTGACCAAAATAATAATAATAATAATAATAATAATAATAATAATAAAATAAATAAAATAAATAATGATAAAATTAAACAAAAAATAACAATTCTTGATGCTTGAACGGCCAAAGTGGACCGCTTTCCCCAATTAAAGCATTTTTGTGTGTCATATTAATGTGTTTTTCCTTACAAAAGTGCCATACCCCCGTAAATTGTCATTTGGTCTAAACCCACTACAACTAATGCCTGTTCGTCTACATATCGACAGGAATACTTAAGGGGCCCTTCAGGAGCCTGGTAGGGTGCCACAGGATAGCCGTAGGGGAAACCTTAAACATCGCAAGACGGTAGTCATCTTTTTACAATGAGGATTGAAAGGAAAACCGTGCGGAACCCTTCCGGTCACTTGTAGATGCCTGTGCGGGTCCTTTTAGTGACTCCCGGGCTTTTACCGGGTTGTCTACTGCCTACCGATTTCATGAAAATGCCGGGAGAATCGAGAACATACAGTCAATCTTTCCGGCTTTTCTACGGGTAGTAAAACATGTCCTCGCGCCCGCAGAATCATAAGGGAGCCGGACGGGCACCTTCCGAAAATGGCCGCTATGTACGTTTCTACTCGCCGTACGGGCCCCAAAATGGATACGTGATTGTAAAAAAAAAAGGGGGGGGGTGAGCGTCTTGCGATGCTTTGGGTTTACTTTTGGCTATCCTGCGGGTTCCTAAAGAAGAATTTCTGTACGGAAACAGCCGTATAGAGAAGTGCTCGTACAACTAAATTTAGTTGCGACTGACCACTGCATTATTAAAGGTATTTCGATCCGAAAATGGCATCCAGATTTATTTCTGCTTGAAAGTGTAGGATTTACCATAGAAAGGGCGAGATAATAAAAACGTTTCGCATTTTGACGATATTAAGAACATCCTCAACAAAATCGGCCTTCAATTTCTTGATATTAGACTTCAGTTGCTGACCTTTGCAAGGATTTTACCAGATCAATCGAACTTTGTATCGATAATGACGGGACGATATGGACATCGGAATCGCAAGTGATCGGTTGTGGAACACTGATCACATAGTCAGATTAGTCTACAAGAGCAAACCCTTGTTGATGTTCACAATGGGTCCGTTAATGTCTTTGAAATGATTCACAGAATGATTTTAGTAAATACATTTGAGGTAGCTGAATGCTTGGAATGTACAACATCACATCAGTTCAAGCCTGGACTGCGTCTGCTGGTATTTCGGAAATCAAAATAGCACATGTTGATAATAATTTAGGATTAATAATTGTGAATTCATATTGCACAAGTTCTATTTGAATATACTTTACCTTGCATAACAATACAAAATAGAAAATAGGAAGAGCAATACCAATAATAGCATACGTGAACATGAATACATTCATAAATCGGTATACACATAATAACCAAATATAAACAATAAGAACATTTGATTCAACTCATCTTTTAAACGCGAAAGAAATTATTCAAATTGTTACAATTCCAAAATCAAATTCAAAGACATTCCTGTACATTCAAACTTAAGTATATATACTATAGTTCAACAACAATTTATTGTGTTATCGAGAAGGCTAAATCAGTATTTTAATCTTGCTCTGTATAATTCTTCTTTCGTATGTTTTTTTTTTGTTGTTGTTTTGTTTGTTTTGTTTTGTTTTGTTTTTGTTTTTTTATGAAGCTAGATCATAATGTGAAACTAACTAACGTAGAGGGGGCTGGTCATTTTAAATTGTAACCAACTTCGATGTCAACTTTTCCTTGAACCTCGTAAAATTTACGTGAGCATATTAAAGTTATGATAATGTTTCCACTGCTATGCATGGGCTTACATTGACATGGAAAATTCCCAATAACCGACTTGCAAAGAAATATTTATAGAATAGTGGATGGCCTTGAGGTTGATACAAGGAATATAGGACGAGCTTCGCACAAATATTGGAAGAGTCGAAGACGAGTCCAATATTTTGAAAAGCGAGTTCAATATATCCTTGTATTGACAGAAAATAGGACATCTAATATTATCATTAATATCCATACGGAGGATTTTACGAATAGCCCCCCCCCCATTTTTTTATGATAATATTTTTTTTTTCTGGTTACCGATCCTACATTAACAAATCAGAAAAAAAAAAACAAAAAAAAAACAAAATGTCCCCCCCCAAAAAAAAAACCGCCCCCCAAAAAAAAAAAAAAAAAAAAAACTGCCCCCCAATTTTTTTTTTTTTTTTTTTTTTTGGGGGGGGGGGGTTGTGATTCTGGAGAAAAAAAAGGAAAAAAAAGAGCAAAAACAAATGTTGTTTTGGCTTGACAATCTGAAAGTTTATTTCTACATAACAACAAGTAATTCTATCAGGCACGAGTAGGCCTATAGATTCTTAATATTGTCGTTCATTATTTAATTACAGGCTATAACTGAATACCTCGAACCCAAGATACAGAAAAGTGACACATAAATTTATAATTAGATTTAGAATTCAATTTTCATAATTTAATGAGATTCTTATTATCATTTTAAAGCACACACATTTATTCATTAATATATTTGGCAAGACAAAATTTGTTTCGTGTGTTATACAATATTAATCTATGTGCAAATGATTGGGTAACGATGTTCATGAAATTAACCATAACTTAATTAGGAATTAAAAACGAGTACTCACATGAAGGAAACCGTCACCATGATCAAAATCTACTGTTCTATACGGCGGGACTGTTACACGGTGTATATCGAATCTGCGCATCTTTTCGGTTTACACGTAAAATCGAATTCGCAATCAGATAATGCACATAATAAACCCCTCCCAAAAAGTTTCGCAAGCGGACTTTGGGCCATGATAACTTTTCAGGTACGCTTTAGTTATTCCTGATATTCACACCATTGGAAAGAGAATTTATTCCCCTTTTTATTGATATCCTATTTGCAATGGCTTTGTCATGCTTCAATGCACATAATATCAAAATAGGGAGAAAAGTAAAAAGTCAAATGTTGTAAAATGCACTTTTATTGATCACATTGAAGTTCCGCAACTTGACTTTAGGTCCTGATAACTTTGGGGATATTTTCTAATTTGTATTGAATTCTATACCATTGTCAAGTTAATTTATTCCTCTTTTGATTGATACCTTATTTGTCATGGTTATGTCATGCTTGGGTCCACAGGAACCCTGAATAGGGGAAGGTGGGGCATAACGGACCACGTAACTTCAAGTGGCTTCTGTGACGTCACAGATAGGAGCAAGACTATAAAAATGATATTTCCTTGACGAGTTCTTATTGAAGTTTGATAAACAATCGATCAATAATTCTCATCTCTTTCATACTTCCGGCAAAATGAAGCTGAAAAAATATCGGAAAAGGTCCGTTTTACCCCACTAGTGGGGCAAAATTGACTCCGTGAATATTTTGTTGGGGCAAAATGGTACCCTATTATGGGGTACCTTTTTGCCCCGTAAGAAATAATCAACTCCTGGGGACTGATTTGTCAAAATTTGTTCAAGTTGGCAAAATAAATGTACTTTTGGAAGTCTCCAGAAGGGATGCGAGCACACCAAATTCTCCCCAGGGTCAGCCAAATTATGGTCCTTTTTGCCCCACACCATTGGGTTCCATTTTGCCCCAAGCAGAAATACCCTACATCAGAGGGGTACAAATTTTTGAATGGCACCCCCTCTGTAGGTATTGATTTTTTTCGATGAAACTTCAGTGGTAAATTGGTGCAGCAATGCCTCATTTACTGCAATACATTTTATAGAAAGAAATACTTTTGATGTCAAGCTATGAGAAAGTTCCGTTTTGCCCCTAGGGTCCGTTATGCCCCACCTTCCCCTACCACCTGGATACATGGCAAAGCGAAAGATAATTTTCAACTTAAATTTCTGTAACACTACTTTGAAGCTTGATACATTTTAATGTGGGTTTTCAAGCATTATCAATTTTCATAGCATTAAAAAGTTCATTTATTCTTCTTTATATTGATGCCCGAATTGCAATAGTAACATCATGTTTCAATGCACATAACTCATGAATATAATGCAAAGTAAAAAGTGAAAAATAGCGAAATGCTTTGTTATTGCTGGCAACAGACAGTAATACTGACAATAGGCATTCAATTTGGAACATTTAACTTCTGACTTGTCCTAACATTCAGGTGTTCTGTGCACGCAAGAACAACACTCTCGTTACAATTAGGGTGTCGTTAAAAAGAGGAATAAATTTACTTGACAATGGTATAAAATTCAATAAAAATTATAAAATACCCCAAAAAGTTAATAGGGCCTAAAGTCGAGTGGCGGAACTTCACTTTGATGAATGCATTTTGCAACATTTGACTTTTTACAGTTCTCCATATTCTGATATTGTGTGCATTGAAGCATGACAAAATCATTACAAATAGGATATCAATAAAAAGGGGAATAAATTATCTTTCAAATGGTATGAATATCAGGAATAACTAAAGCGTACCTGAAAAGTTATCATGGCCCAAAGTCCACTTGCGAAACTTTTTGGGAGGGGTTTAGATCATGTCCTTGCAATGCGCATGTTATTCAGTGGATGGACTCTACTCTAGACTTATAGATTGCTGATGAATGCCCGGCTTAGCAACAACTGTGTCTGTGAATGAAAGGTGGCTACGAATGCCCGGCTTAGCAACAACAGTGGATCATTCACTGTTCAGTGTTGCTAAGCCGGGCATTCATCACCAATCTATAAGAATAGACGAGATTCTTGGGATCGAGGTATTCAATTATAAAGCCTGTAATTAAATGAATGACAATCATCAGCAATCTAAAGAATAGACGAGATTCTTGGGTTCGAGGTATTTAGTTATAGCCTGTAATTAAATAATGAACGACAATATTAAGAATCTATAGGCCTACTCGTGCCTATAGATTACTTGTTGTTGTGTAGAAATAAGCTTTCAGATTGTCAAGCCAAAACAACTTTGTTTAAAAATAATACACATTGATCTTGTTCGGAAACAGAATAAATGGAGTAAGTGCGTGTATTTACACGCACCTAATTGACAATACAGACGATAATGGAATTGCTCTAAATAATAGGCTACACAAACGAGAAAAAAAAACACAACCAATAATAATGTTGGCGGTACTCACAGTACTAGTAAATATTAAAGAGTGATTTTAAGAAATTTCATATCAAATTTATTGTCAAACTTTCGTTATAAATACTTTCTCAGTTCGGCTTACACCATGTGGATTCCTGGAAATCAGTGTCAATCTCTGCTTCAGTAGCTCCCAGCTCTTTCTTGCAGTATATACAGACTCCTCTTTTTGCTCCATTATCTAGGTTTGAGAACAAATCATATCCTTCTATGTTATATGTCTCCGCTGAATGATTTGCCGTACTAGATTTTGGGAGGACTTCATTAATCATAACAATGTCTGCGTCTAGCTGTACAATTTTAAGTGACAACTCCTCCATTTTATTGCTTAAAGAGTCTGCGTTCGTGTACAACAAAGATATCTTTGAGTTAGTTTTACCAGGATTGACCAGCTGTCACACAATTCACATTCGATCATACGATTGGTTTTCTTTTGGCATTTTGAGCATTTATATTCTTCACCATCATGGCCATGTTCACTTGCACTGTCACTGCTACACTTATCTACTGACTTACTTTCAGCCTTGAATTTAGTACTTGTAGTCACCTTCTTACTAGAATGAGCCTTGCTTTTGACCTTTTGATCCTTGCTGTTATCTTTCTCTGTAGCAGGAAAGTTGACCACTCTCTTAACTTTTCTTGTGGCTTCATTTACTACACGAGTTTGGCCTTGGGTTAGCTTCTCTGCTTCGAACGTTACGTTTGTAGAGTCGTGTGTATCATCCCCAGTAGCATTCGGTGGCAGGGTTATGTCGCCATCCAATCCAAGTAGTGTAGTATCCGGTTGATTTTTACTGAAGGGTGATAATTTCTTCAGTTTCTAATGAAGTTTATCCATGATAGAATCCAATTAGATCTCCCTTATTTTCTGCAATCCTCCTCTATAAAGCTGAATTATGCTCTCCACTTGAGTTTTTGGCTTTCATATGATGATTTCAGGCAGTGAAATGCTAGTAAAATAGCAAATTCTAAGTCCAAAAAACGGAGCTAAAAATCAGACACGTCTGTCACCCACGCATGTGCATGCCCTTTTAAAAGAATGAATTCATCAAACATCAAACAAAATTTCATTTTATCTTTATTTTTGTTATCGTCAGACGTCACACAACACAATTTCACAAATCTTGCCGAATTGTCTCTAATTAACACCCCATAATTGGTGTGTTTATTTGTTTTGTGTTTGTACTTTAATCTTAATTCAATAAAAGCTTAGAAACATGGAGGAAATTTCTGCAGATACTGGTAGGTTTCCTAAAAGAAATTCAGAAAACCGGATTTGTCATATGTAAAAGGGATGTTTACTGAGATATTTTGTTCATTGATTTGTGACATGTCCTCATATTTAAACATACTCAAGTTTATTTAAACAGAGTTAGGGCCCGTACATATCATTTTATCTCACTGCTGCTGATCTCAGTGGTATGGAGAGGACATTTTTTTTTTTTTTTTTTTTTTTTTTTTTTTTTTTTTTTTTTTTTTACTTTAACGGAAAAGATACGTTTTACAAAAATATTCATCTCTTCCACATTTCTTGGCCAAAATTGGCCAAATAAGATTCATAATGTTACATAGTGGCTATACTAACTATAAAGCATTAAAATTTCACACAACTTTTAAGATATTCATGTATGATATCAGTAAAAAATAATCAAAATTATGAAATGATAATCCCTTTTCCGTTAAAAATGCAGTAAAAGTGCTGAGATTACCCGAAATAATGTTTGCAGTGTTACAAGATTGAACTGTACGTTGCTGTTAATAAGGTCCATCAAATAAAACGGCCAACATGATATACGGTAGTAACTGTTTAAAAGATACCAAAATGAGGAAAATCACAGTCTTAACGTGAAATAGCCCAAATGGAAGTGTAGCATTGACCGTTAAACGTTTCTACGAGGGGCTGATCCGAAAGTTTTTTGAGGGGTGCTAATCTTACAGACAAAAAACCTAGAATTTAAGATGATTCTCAAACAGTGGGGACTCGGCGTCCCCGTTATAGTACAAGTACCAGTTTCCTAATTCTACCACCCCTTTAATGCCCTTTTTGTCAAACGAAATTTGCGAAACAGTGCTTTTCTTTGACTTCTACGAATCCGGTGGTCCTGTAGATTTTGCAATGATTCGTAGAGTGATACAACTTTCGCAAAAAAAAAATTATTCACGCAAAGAACTTCGGACATGTTAAAATCTGACATTTGTCATCACCATCTTGATTTAAATCTCGCATAACTATGTTCCTTGTTTTACAGAAAAGGGTGTAAAGCGTGCTGACTTCCAAACCACCGAGGTTCCTGCTATGGTAAGATTCCTTCCTCAAATTTTGGATTCCGATAAGTGGTTCAATAATAATATAGGAAGCGGTGCAAATATTTTTAATCGTTTATAATCGTTATTTTCAGTAGGCGTAATGTAATAATTTTAGATTCGACATACAAATTTTTATGTTTGTATTGTTAGGCAAAAAGAATATAATTACATGAGAGGGACTTTTATCACCTGACTGACGTAGGCCTAAATGCGGTTATTGATTTTACCTTTATAACTCAAATAACAGGACTATCACTTTATCATTTTCCAGTTCGGAAATTTATTATAATTCTATTATTCTCATTGCTTACCTGAGTCTCACGGAACACATGTTGTTGCTGTTGGGTTTTTTCTATGTTTTATTGATTATTGCAGTTGGATAATATAAGCGGCTTGCAACGATCGTCTGCGTTCGCGGAGCGGGGGTGGAGCGGGGATGGCCGCACCCTTTCGTGAACACCGGGGGGGGGGGCTTTTTCCGAAGGGTGGGTGAGGGAGGGGAGTAAATATACGCACCCATTCGTGAACACCGGGGGGGCTTTTTCTCGAAAGGCTGTTGTTTAGTAGTTTTCTGAAACGCAGTCGTTTTTTAATGAAATTCTTTCATTAACATAGATAACAATATAAATTAATAGGATTATTAATAGGAGAAAATAGAGGAGAGCTTGCATTTTTGTTGTTGATTTGAAGTCATAACTTTAGACCGCCCCCCTCCCCAAGCGGCTATAGCCCGATAGTCCCGCTTGTCCGATAGTTGCGGCGCGTTGAGGGTCGATAGTTCCCGCAGGGGGGGGGGGGGTAGGTTCGTTTATTCCGAAGGTTCGTTAATTCCTAAAATAGAAAAAGGGTTGCGTTATTCCAAAAATAGAGGCAAGGTTCGTTATTTCCAAAAATAGAATAGGTTTTTGGTTTTCGGATAATAGGTTCGTTATTTCACGAGGTTGCGTTATTCCTAAAATAGAAAATAGGTTCGGTTATTTCCGAAAAATAGAGCAAGGTTCGTTATTCCGAAAAATAGAATTAATGGTTTGTTTTCCGATTTAATCAGAATTAAGGTTCGTTTATTTCGCGAAATTAGAAAAGGTTCACGTTATTATCCGAAAAATTGAGCTATTATACTTGTCCAAGAGCGAATGGATCAAAATTGGCTTGGGGAATTTTGTTTTGTGTTCACGCCTCACATTGTATCTATGAAGAAACTTACCCTTAGTAATAGAGTCGCGTGAAATTGATAATTTGAATAAAATTTAAGCGATGTGTAAAAAGCGCGCGGGGGATTTTGGGAGTGCCGGGGGGGGGGTGTCATTATTTAACAGCATCTGCTGTTAATTTTGATTTTCGGAGAATTTTATTTCACAAAATTAATCAACGGCGACTTCTACTGATAAAGAATTGTTTCGCTTCTTAAAGTCTGGCGCGTTTAACAGTCCATAACTAAATAATTTCTTCCGCAATTGTTTTTGGTTCTGTCTTTATTTAATGAAACATTTATTTCAGCGGCGAATTCTTAAATTGCCGACATTGCGCGCGTATGACATATTTATGTAGATTACGCGGCGCTTTGATTAGTCTGCAAATTTGTAAACTCAACAGTCTCCCACGATGGCTCAGGTATACAATTTGACTCAAGGGTTGCTATCTTTTTATTCTCAGTTCGACATAATATATTGCAAGATTTCTAACATGACACAAGTAATCAAACATTCATTTAATCCTCTAATTCTTTCTCCTTTACTTTGTCATTTCTATATCTTTCTTCATAATTTAAGATCAAAGAATGGGGCGACTCCGCCCTATATCGACGATATTTTAAGCCTATAGGAGCGGCCGGGTAGTCATGGGCATCACTCCGAACTTGAGCTGGGGTGGGGCGGGGGTGGTACAACATGGACCTCGCCTCAGCTTTCCAGCTACTTTAATACTCAAAATAATCTTGAATAAGTATAAGACTACTTAGAAGTGCCCCTTTATTTCTTCAATATTTCTTTTAAATCTTCCAAATTTTCGGCTTGCGCTTCGCACTCGGCGGATAATACATCATTAACTCCAATTTTGAGCTCAAAATTTTATACAATTTAGTAGGGTATAGAATGCACAATTATTAACTCAATATAAAAATCAATACTAAATCATAATGCACATAATAAACTCCAATATTTACCTCAAACTTTCAGGCTCGCCCTTCGCGCTTTGCGGTTACTAAATAGGGTCTGTAATACTAGAAAGTGCCCGCTTTATTCTATATATCTTTTAAAACCCAAAATTTTCGGCTCGCGCTTCGCGCTTGCAGATACCAATAATTCAGTAGGGTAGGCTACATAATGCGCATTAACTCAAATTTTTACCTCAAGTTTCATCTCAACGCTTCGCGCTCGGTGATAAATATAGTCTATATTGCACAGTTGTCTCAACTATTTTTTCGGCCTCGCGCATCGCGCTCGCTTTGCTTTTTTGTCATTAATGAATACAAAACACATTCTAAAAGCGTCAATTAAAATGCAATTTTTAGGGGTCCGCCATTCATCAGAATACATTGCTCTTTATGCCTCTGGTCTCAATTGCCCCCTTTTCAGGAAAAATGCCCGTTTTCCATTGTGACCCCTCACTTTCAAATTCGTTCTACAGCCTCTGGCATAACAACATGGCTATAACATGCCGTTCTTTCAGGTAATTAAATGGCAAAGCTTGCACTCGGCAATCGTCTGATGTAATTATAACGGGGGTAATAATCGTATCCATGGTGGCAATTAAAATACATAATTCAAACCCTATAAGATTTGTTTAAAATATTCAGATTATTTTTCTTTTTGTTGCTAATATATTTTATTATTTTGTTTTCATTGGGGTAAAAATAAAATTGTTTCAATTTCCGTTTAGATCAGTATAGGCCTATATATGCGGGAGGTGTTTTAAACTCGCGATTCGCGCTCAGTTTGCTCCTCCGCTCACAAGATTTTTTTTTAAGTTGCCCCCCCTCTGGAAAATCCTGGATCCGCGCTTGCCATACCATTCGTGATTTTAGAGCCCCTTCAGCCACCCCCCCCCCACACGAATAACGAACGGATACATTTGCGAAATAAATTATTTAGTTATTGAGTGATAACGGACCAATTTTAGAAATGAAATTATTCTTTACCGGCCTATAGAAACGCGGTCTCTTTTGTTCTTCAACATCAAAAGCGCAACACACTTTCCCACGCGTATACTTAAAACTTTCATCTGATCTGCGGAAGAATTGTGTCTGAAATAAAATCTTCTCACCATGGACTCCGTTCGAGAAGCAAGGCTTTTTTCCCTATCTCCACCCCTCATTCTTCTGACGATTGTTTGGACTTGTGTTTGGTTTGCCTCTCTATATTGCCAGATTGCACGAAAGACTTTGCATGAGACTGGAATGGAGGGGGGGGGGGCGCCCCCGAGTCTCCTCCGGTCATCATTCTTCCTGATTTTGATAAACCGCTCGGTTATCAAAATAGAAAAAAAGGGGTCAAGTATGTGTGTCTGTGTCCAACTAACAAGCGTCCGTGCCTCGCACGGCTAAAACTCACAAAAATGCTACTTTTCTATTTAAGGCTGTTAAATATTTTTGGACGGAGCTTACTAAACTTCTATGGCAATGTGAATTTATTCAGAATAGAAACACGCTATTTCTAATTCTCTATCTTCTAGAATTATGAAACTTCAAAATCAACAAAATGCAAGCTCTTCTCTATTTTCTTCCTATTATATTCGGGAAAGGCGCATAGAAATATTGGTTTAATTATTCTATATATTTATCCTATTAATATTATATTGTTATTATTATTTAATGAAGAATTTTCATAAAAACGACTGGTTAAGAAAACTACTAAACACAGCCTTTGGAGAAAAGACCCCCGGTGTTCACGAATGGGTGCGTTAATTTTACTCCCCTCCCTCAACCCACCCTTTCGAGAAAAGCCCCCCCGGTGTTCACGAAAGGGTGCGGCCATCCCCGCTCCACCCCCGCTCCGCGAACGCAGACGATCGTTGCAAGCCAATATAAAAGAGGTAAAAATAATGGCGGAGGTAAAAATGACAGAAGTAAAATGGAATGTCTTACGCAATCCAATTGTCATAGCAAAGCACATGCATATAATTATGGCAAATTCCCTAAGGAAAGGGGTAAAACATTAAGAAAGAAAAAAAGCTAATGAGAAGGGATTTTCAAAAATCAATGCTGGACTACCTGGAGGGATCCTTATCTTTAGAATTGACTGACTTCCATCCGCTATGAGATGTTGTTATACCGAAGTGAGAACGATTGTCATATTAATTTTACATTATTGCCTTTTAACTGTGCATGTTATAACAAATTATATTTTGGGTAATTTTATCCTTTATAATAATTATGATGTA
>CALNVZ010000641.1:23024802-23068065 GCA_940671915.1 Paracentrotus lividus
ATCATCTCCTCCCCTTTAAAGAATGGATTGTAAACAAAATTGACAAAAGAAGAAAAAAAATGATGACCGTCTCACATGACCGTGTAGGAAAATTCTTTTCTGTTTACTCCCTGAAAATCCGGCAGATTATTAATTTATTGTCCAGATCATGCTTTTCACCGATTGTTCAACAAATGGGTATTGACATTGGTATGACAAAAGAATTTGAACAAATATTGCAAGCACTTTATATTTAATTGGTATCATGTCTCTCTATAACCTCTATTGAAAAATATGCATGATTCGTAATGTCATACGAATTTTAAATATCATAAGGCGTACCCCGTTTGAAGGGAGATAATACATCATGCAAAATTTAGGGTGTATTATTTTTTGGGGTGTGGAGGGTGTTCCTAAGTTAACATTGATGTGAGTAATAACAGGCATGACTATACACATTAATAACTCGAGGTAAACGGGATGGGCCTGAATGGATAAATGTCGATCATATAATAAAAATGATTCAGCAATATAATTAAACTAATGCATAATCAAATCAAAGAATTGCATTTACAGCAGTACGAACATTTACTGAAAACTTTTAACGTTTTGTCTTCCTATCTTTATCCAGGCTTCATTTCATAATAAATGATAACGCAATTAAAATGAAATAATAATCTTGTAACCGTTATAAAAACTAGCATTTTTAAAGAATCTATTGCGGGCTGTGTTTTATATGATATATTACGCTTACAAACATCGTAACTATAGTACAAATATATATATATTTTTTTGATAATGCAATTCAATTTTTCTTTTTGACATTACGAACCTTAGTGAATACAGGGCAATAATGATAACAAATTACCTTCATGATATAAATTATGTAGAAGATTATTAATCAGATTTTAAGGAAGATTCAATTGCGTAAATCAAAGAAATTATCATTGATATTCATATAGCACCTAAAATTCAACTGTTTCATCAGAAATTTAGTAATGAATAATTATTGATCCCTGAGCATAATTGTTTGCGGTATATACATATTCTTTTATAAATTATATTAACAATATAATGTATAATAATCATGTTCTATTATTCAATTAATGACAACAAAAATATAAAGGCTATATGGCGATACATTTAATGTATTTTCACATTATCTGCCAGTTGTTCCAAAAGCAAATGTAAAACAAAACAAAAAACTGTTCACAGCGGTAATTTCTAAATATAGAATGAAAATATCATGAATACAATAATGCATGGGCTAATCTAAAGTATAAACAAGTTTTTTTTTTCGATTATTATCTTTATAGTTATTCGGCAATTTCAAAAATGCAAAAATACGAACAAAGGTGAAAGTCATATAAGAATAATTCTATACAAAAATAAAACTGTAAAAGTATTTGATATCATACAATTAAAAAAAAATAACATGATTTAAACCACTTTTTTAGGTCTGTTTTAGTACAATAGAATTTAAACTATTTATCTATCATAAAAAGGCTATTAGTAAACCAATTATTTTTCAACATTTTTTAAGTGAAATATAATAGAAATATATATATATATATATATCTTTATATTATCGAGTTGTTTTATCTAATAGAAAACAGCATCTTCTTCTGGAATATTATTCGCACCCTGCACGTTGCCATCTGCATAATAAATCGTATCCCTACCGACGCCATTTTTACCTACCAGCGAGACAATACGCGAATCTGTAGCACCGTTAGTCTCTGGTTCTAACGTATAGGTATTAGAATTCCCATCGTGTCCAATACCCCCGTTGCCATGGTTATCAATCCCTGCAGATTCCTCGATATCTTTGATGGGTATGAGTTCCCCTTTCCTGGAATTCTCTCGCTCAATGGTACGGACGCCATAATCTTCGTTGTGGTTCTTTGAAAACATAAGACAGACAGATAAAAGGATCAAGAGGAAGGCAACAATCGCAAATGCGATACCAATCGCCAATGGGATGAGATAAGCCGGGCGTGGCTCGGTTGCCTCTGGAGTGGCCATTCTGGTAGAAGGTTGCATCTCCGTCTGTTCTTGAGAGACAGTTCTTTGCTCCGTGGCAGACGCAGTTGGTAGACTTGAGCTTTCTGTTGATAGGTCAGTAGATGTGTCGTCGATGGTTGTGATGAGAAAAGTTACTAGTTTTGTCAACGTATCGTTTGTCTGCAATGTAGACGATTCTGTTTCCAGAACCATGGTCGACATTTCAGTTGCAATATCTTCCGTTGTCAAAGGTCCTTGAGTTGTTTGTGATGTTTCTGATAATGGACTGTCAGTCGTAGCCGATACTTCGGTTGCGGTTGAAATTCCTTCCGTCGTCAAGAGACTTAGAGACGTTGCAGAAGAAATCTCCGGCAACTGGTCGGTGGTAGACGTCATCGACTTTAATGTAGACACCCTTGAAAGAGGGGTCTCTGTACTTTCCGATGTTAAACTTGTTGATAATTCGGTCGGACGTCCACTTGGTTCCTCAGTGTTGTCTAGAGTGATTGTAGAAAGTGATTCAGTCCGAAAGGGAGAGACATCAGGTGTTTTCTGAGTAGTAGCTGTCGTCTCTGATATAGTGATTGTTGTTTCTGGCGAAATGGACATCGTCGAAGACGTTCCTGCAAGACTAGTAGTATCCTCCGGCGAGACCCTATTGACGTTTGTCGCTGAACTTCGAGCTTCAGATGATGTTGTTAAAATAGTCGAGGAGGACCCAGTTGACGTATCTTCCGATGTGTTTGGGGTGTCTGTTTGTTCTGTGGTTTGATCAACACTGGTTGATGGTGTAACTGATGAATCTGAAACCTGGGTCATCGAGTCAGTCACAGTTGTCCCTTCAAAACCCATTGTGGATTGACCATTATCTGTGTTGTTTTGAGTGGCAGAAGATGTTGGGGTTCTTCTGAATAGAGACGTTGAATCTGTTGATGTTGCAAGAGTTTGTGTAGGTGCTGGGCTAGTAGTGCTGAGGACTATGACACGGTAGATGTTTATACCTACAAATTCATTGTCAGCATTCGTCATTAATACGCTGTATGTTCCTTCATGTAACTCCGAGACACGGGAAATAATAAGCTGTCCAGAGCTACTGACTGAATAAGGACCAATAGTGTCACCTTTAGAAAGAGTAGATCCATCTGGTGTCACCCAACTTACATTAATATTTATTCCGTCTGGTAAGCGAGGAAAAATGGCATTCGTTTGGCCTTCTCTTAGGAACAGTTCTTCAGGTAGAGAAACCGTTGTTCGAACAGGTATTGATGTCACTTCTACAACTACGGTGGTTTTTGATTCAGTCCGTTCTGTCAGCAAAGGAGAAGATGCTCCTCTGTTAGTTGTATCTTGAGATGTGGTAGCCGTGTCAGTTGCCTCTATGGTTTGGTCGTCGCTGGTCGACATAGTGGAGGTTTCTTCAGCGGGAGTTGACGATGGAGTAACAGATGGATTACTTGGCGTTGAATCTGATAAATCTGAAATTTGTGTCATCGAGTCACTTACAGTCGTCCTCTCATTACCCACTGTGGACTGGCCGTTGTCTGTGTTTCTTTGAGTGGCAGAAGGTGATGTGGTTCTGCTAAATAGAGACGTTGAATCTGGAGATGTTGCAAGAGTTTGTGTTGGTGCTGGGCTAGTAGCGCTGAGGACTATGACACGAAATATGTAGATACCTACGAATTCATTATCAGAATTCGTAAGCAATACACTGTATGTTCCTTCATGTGACTCCGAGACACGAGAAATAAGAAGATTTCCAAAGGTATTGACAGAATAGGAACCAACAGTGTCACCTTTAGAGAGAGTCGATCCATCTGGTGTTACCCAACTTACATTTATATCTATTGCGATCGGTAAGGTAGGGAAAACTGCATTGGTTTGGCCTTCTCTTAGGAAAAGTTCTTCAGGTAGAAACACCGTTGTTCGAACAGGTATTGATGTCACTTCTACGCCTACGGTGGTTTTTGTTTCAGTCCGTTCTGTCGCCAAAGGAGAAGATGTGCTTTCGATTGTTATGGGAAATTCTGAGGTGGTTTGCATAATGTTAGTTTGTTGAGATTCAGAGGGTACATTTGTCACTGATGATGCAGTTGGAGATTCGAAAGTTTCAATCGATGTTGTTGTCCCTAATGAAAGGGTTGTAGGCCCAGCAAGCTGAACGCGAATAACATTCAAATCTCGGAGAAACCCACTTTCATCTGTCACGGATACAGTATAAGTTCCGAGCCTGTTGGCAGTTACCGGTTGTATGACCAATTCTCCATTGTTGGTAACGGTATAAGGTCCTTGAGATTCACCCTGTCTTAGCGTAATTGCATCTGGTGTTACCCAAAGGAAGTCAGAGCCGTTGATGATGAAATACTGTGGGGAAAGAACACCTTGTCTTCCTCTAAGAATCACGTCGAAAAAGTTTTCATCGGGTAGTGCCGTCGAGCGTATAGTTTCATCGGTCTGTTCGAAGTTCGATTCAGTAGTTTGAGTATGTTGGGAAGAGTCTGGGGAAACTGTATCTGAGACTGTTAAGAGTGTGGTCGTGTCCTCTCTAACATCAAATGTACTAGTATCCTGTCGCTCTTCGGTCGTTATATCAGGAGGAACAGTCGACGGGGTGAAGAATTCCACACGGATAATGTTAAGATCAATAAGTGTGTTGTCCAGTGTCGTGATCGTAGCTGTGTAAACGCCTAAGCTCGTGTCCTCAACAGGTTGAATAAAAAGATCACCATTCGAACTGACTTCGTAAGGCGCACTGGTGTCGTTAATAGACAATCGCACACCATCAGGAGTTACCCAAATTATGTTCACAGTAAGTTCAAAAGGGTATCTTGGTGAAAGGACAGCTCGGTCTCTGGAATTTAAGATGACTGTGAAAGAATCCCTATCAGTGACCTGCTCTGTTGTCATTACTGTTGTGGTTTCGTCTTCAGGGTTGGGCGTAATAGTGTCGCCCTCTGTAGGAAGAATCGTTGTATCTTCGATAGAGGTTGTCATCTCAGCACTCGTTTCATCTGTTACGGATTGAACTGTAGCTGTTCTTGTCATCGGACGTGTAGTAGGCAAAGTAAATACAAGGCGAATCACATTAAGATCTAGGACGATCCCGTCAATGTCCGTAATGATTGCTGTGTATACCCCGATCAAGAAATCTTCAACCGGCGACACGGTCAGGACACCATTATTGGAAACGCTGAGTTGTCCTATAGTTTGGTTTTTGGAAATCCGCATGCCATCTGGTGTAACCCAAATTACATCAAGGTTTAGCACATCGGGATATTCTGGAGATAGCTCAACCCTTTGTAAAGATGAAATAGAAACAGTAAAAGAATCTCTGTCAATAATGTTCATCTCTGTGGACTGTAAAGGACCGAGTGTGGTACGGTCGCTTAGATTTACATTTACTTCTGTGTTTGACGTCAGATCTACTCGTTGTGTGGTACCTTCTTTTGATTGAGTCGTCCTAGAACTCAACATATCTGTATCTTCTCGAGTAGTAGTTGCTGATTCCGTCGCTGATGTTGAGGCCGATTCTGGTGCTATTTGGACTCTGATAACTCTAAAATCTAATTCAAAGCCAGACATGTCGGTAACGAACACAACATATGTTCCAATGTTGGCATCATCGATGGGTTGGATCCTCAAATCTCCTTGCGCGGTAACCTCGTACGGACCACTGGAATCATTCGTAAAAAGGATTTGAGCGTCGGGAGTTACCCATCGGAAAATTATATCATCTCGGCCTGCAGGTTTTGGTGAAATCAAAACATCTCCATTTCGATTAACAAAAATGATCCCCTCAACACTCCCTGCAGTAGATGATCTTTGTTCGGTAACAGAAGGTGAGAGAGTGTTGACTGATGTCTGTTCTAAAGCATCTGTCTCCAACGACGGGGTTCTATTAGGAGCTTCGGTATTATTGCCAGTTATTGATTGGGTTGGATCATCGGTTGCTGATTGGGTTAGCTCATCGGTCTGTGGGGTAGACATGGCCTCTCTGAAAGTAGCTCGGATGATATTGGTAGCCACTAGTATATTACTTAAATCAATAACAGAAACCCTATATATCCCACTATCGGATTCGATTACATTGTTTATTAACAGAGTACCATCAGCCAAGACTGTAAACCTATCAAGGCTTTCATTAGTCTGTAGACGGATCCCTCCTGGAGTTATCCAGATATAATTGTAATTTTCTGGATATTGCATATTCGGTGGTATAGATCCTTCTGCCCCAAGGACTATTTCAACATCATTTGAAGTTGTCTGTGTTTGTTGCGAAGTTTCTCTATCCTCGGTGGGTGCCAACGTTGTCGTATCGGTCAGACCAGGTTGTGTTGCTTCATTGTTAGCTGAGGTTGACATATCTCCGAAAGTAACTAGAATACTTCTCAAATCGACTAACCCGTCACTTAAATCAAACACAGAAACCCTATATATCCCACTATCGGATTCGATTACATTGCTAATTAACAGGGTACCATCTATCAATACTGTAAACCTATCAAGGCTTTCATTTGTCTGTATTTGAATTCCTCCAGGTGTTATCCAGACATAATTGTAATTTTCTGGATATTGCATATTAGGTGGTATAGACCCCTCTACTCCTAGAGCTAGTTCAACAAGATTTACCCTTGCCTCTGTTTGCAGAGTGGATCCCACGCCCTCAGTCGGTTCTATCGTTGTCGTATTGGTCGGGCCAGGTGGTGTTTGCTCATCGGTAGCAGAGGTTGGCATTGTATCTCCTAGAATAACACGGACAGTCGTCGAAGACACCAATACATTACTTAAATCAATAACCGAAACCCTATATATCCCAGCATCAGATTCGATTACATTGTTAATTAACAGAGTGCCGTCAATCAAAACTGTAAACCTATCAAGATTTTCATTTTTCTGTATTTGGATCCCTCCTGGAGTTACCCAGATATAATTGTAGTTGTCGGGATATTGCGCATTCGGTGATATAGATCCCTCTGCTCCGATAACTATTTCAACATCGTTTGGCAATGCCTGAGTCTGCTGCGTAGATTCTCTACCTTCGGTTGGCTCCAGTGTAGTCGTATCGGTCCGGTCCGAAATTTCCCTTGGACTTGTTGTCTGCTCGCCTGGCGGTGACAACTCCAATGAAACCGTTTCAGTTGCGACAATATTCAGATCCGTATCTATCACGTAACACATGTAATCCCCAACGTCTCGAGTTGATGCTCTGACGATGAAAAGATCCCCATCTGGTGTTACATCAAACAAATCGCTCATCTCGTCAGGATTGATGATATCCCCACTCGGCGCCCTCCAGGAAACTTGCCAATCGGGATCTGAACCGACTGGACAAATGAGAAGGACGCTGCCGCCAAGGAAACCTGTTGAAGTGCACTCAAAATCAGTCGCATTGAGGACAGACAGACGTCTGTCGGCCACAGCAGCTGGACTGGAACAAAATACACTGTTGGCATTCGGTGTAGGCTGCAACCATTCAATATGACAGTCACAGTGAAACGGATTTCCTGCTACAAAGATCTGGACATCTGCAATAGAATTGTCAGTGTCAAACACTGACCTGTAGATGGTAGTCAGCCTATTGTCAGATAAATCTAAAATGGACAAACTCAAGAGACCACTGAATAATCGATGAGGAAGGAAGGACAACTGGTTCGACGCCAGGTAGAGCTCAGTCAGGTTAGGAAGGTTACGGAAAGTATCAGTAGGTAGAAAGGAAATATCGTTACTTTCTAGATTCAGAGAGCGAAGATTCCTAAGCGATTCGAAAGTAGAAGCATTGACGAATTCTATGCCGTTTGATCGTAAATTCAATACTTCTAAATTGACTAGGCTCTGGAATATACCTCCTGAAATGACGTTCAAGCTGTTGTCTGCTAAATTCAGTGCTTTCAAGGTGGACAGTCTATCGAAGGCATTCTCCGATATTTCTGTCATTAAATTGCTGCTCATTCTTAACTCCGTGATACTCAGGCCAGAAAGAAAGTTGTCAGGGAGGGACGTAAACTCATCGGCAATCAGATTGAGTCGGCGGAGGTTTGGGAGGCTAGCGATGGCACCTTCGGTCATGCGATCAACCGATGTTCCTTCAACACGTAGGAACTCAAGCTCTTCGATTCCTCTCACCAAACCTTCATCGATTACCGTCAATGCTTCAGCCTGAAAAATCCCTAGGACGGTAAGCATGGAGAGTGACGAGAATGCACCAGGCTCAATATAGTCCAGACCTCGCGAGATAAGGTTCAGTTCCTGAAGGTTCGGCAATCTGACCAGGTCTTCAGCAGTGACGTTCGTTAGATCACCTGAGATTACAGTCAATGCGGTGGTAGTTTCGGGTATGTAGTCGGGTATTGTGCCTTCTGGAAGAGGTGTCGGGCAGGTTAACCTCGTACCGAGGCATTGGCACTGCTCCTCGGGACATTGACCAGCGACATCGCTCGCTCGTATGAGAAGGAGAAGGAAGGCGTGAGCGATGACCACTGAGCCCGACGTTGATGACGGCATCCTGATCGACAGTCTGTTTACAAATATAAGATATAATTTGATTTAGTTTTATTTCAAGAGGGTAACTCCTTCAGTAATTGGGATACCGTTCTTCCAGGAGGCCCTAGTTTCATCATGATTACATTTGAATATTTAGAATATCATGAGTGTAAGAAAGACAATGTAAATATCAAAGTTAATTACTACAAGCATCTTCAAAAAGATCGGACGCTGTTAAAATAGTTACAACATTGGCACAACAATTTTACTCACACGCAAAAGGATTTGGCTCTATCATTATTCTTTTTTGTTTGTCTCTTCTTTTTTTTTTATTCAGATGAACTGAATAAAAGATTATTTTTTAAAATGTTATTAGGAAAATTATCTAGCTTGGTAATTTCATTGCGGTTATCATTTCCAATCTAAGTTTTGTCATAAATGCAATTTCCTAAATATTTTTTACTTATTGATGTTTCTTTCAGTACATAAAAATATTATGTATGTGAGCTCAGCCGTTTTTTATGCGACATTGTAATGCCCGGTGTCAATCGTGTCGACCGGAGGGTAAACTTATAACGACTTTCAATATTATATGATATATATTTGTATTACTTGCCTTTGACTGAGTCGTCAAATGAAGATTTTTTTTTTATCGTCCAGATAAATGACAGAATTATTCTGGATAAGCGGCCAAGAATTAAGGTAAGATTTCTGAAATTATAGAAGCAATAGTAAGCGCGGATATTAGAAACACATGTTCACTTTTACATATTTATTTATTTATTATTATTTCATTTTTGTAATAGCAATTTAAGCCAATGATATGAAAAATAATGCCATCAAACTAAAACATTTGATATCTTCAATTTCAATATTCTTCTTCCACTACAGTTTGTAACAAAATATTTCTCTTGGACAAGAATAGATTTCATGATCCTTACGCAACTCGAACGGTGAAGATGTATTATTTATTTTTTTCATTCATGAAATTTTAATGAAATCGAATTGGAAAAAAAAATTCATAACGATGGCTTGAGAGCAAAAATCTATTCTCGTATATTTGCCTTTATAAAAAAAAAATGATGGGTGTATATTCTTAAGATTTAAAAAATGTCTTATTTAAAAATTTTAGAATGGACTATTTGAAAAGGAAATCACAGGAAATTTTTTAAATACACATTAAGTACTTTTTTAGACAACTGTAACGATATAGGAAATTAGTCGCAATTAAAGAGGGACGATGTCTACAATATCATATCAAACTTAATATGTATTTCGTATTTTACACAAAAGCTTTGAAATTAATTAAAACAAATTAAAATTAAATATCTTTCCGATGATAAGTTCTTCAATTAAGGGGCATACAAGTGTGACGATATAATGATATTGCTTTATCCAGATTAAACTTTTCATCACACACACTTAGATTCAACGATTTAATATAATTATTCTAATGTACAGGTAGGCTGGAGGTAAATTATGATAAATTTCTTTTAATTCCGCTTAAAAAATAGACATTCTTTAATTCAGCGAATCATACTTACATCTTGACAAATTTTCCAATTTAAAAGCAATTACGTCCCGATTTATTCTCCAAGTACGCCAGTCGATTTATGTAGATGTCAAGTGAAGTATGCATTTAAAAGTATGTTCCATGGGGTATATAATTAGAAATTCAAAGGCGTTGTCTATTAAGAGGACGATCCCTTTTTTTATTCTTTGGATCTCGTTTGTTTTTCTCACTTATGATAGTCGTCAACTCCACGTTTGGTCAATATTAAGAGTCTTTACTTAAGGAGGTCTTCTTGGAGGATGACGAGGAGAAGAGGTTCAAAGGTTCTTATCTATACCACACCAGATCAACTAGATGTCAAACAAATAATTACATTACAGTCTGTGCCAAATAAAATGGTACAAGTGGATTTTTTTTTAAAGTATGAAAATTAATCACATTCTTAAGGTGTTTGATATATCCATAAAGATAAAGTAGGAAGATCATACTTTCTGCAATTTTTTCATCCTATTTGGTGCCGTAGATTTTGAGATATGACCAGCTTTTTTTATGAGTTTCGCACATAATAGCCATGAATTATTAAGTTCACCGAAACAATGGATGCGTGTAATTTCGATTAGCTCATCGCCGCACAAAATTTAGTTATAACTTTTGTTTTACAAAAGCAAATTATACAAAACTAAAAGTGCATCAGCAAGAAGACTTTTTTTGGCTTTATGTTGGTACCACATACACACATCATTTAAAAAGATTTCATACCTAAATATTTTTCCCGACAGTACCATTTTTTTTTACACAGACTGTATAATGGATGTTTTAACCCATTCGCGAAATGCCTCATACTTTGTCATTTGGCTCGATAACTGATTTTAAGGCTCCAGCAAGATGTACAAGATGCATCAGCAAAACTAGCGACTATTTCTGCACATAATTATTCTGTATTGTTAACATTTGGGGTTTTTCGTCAAAAAGGAGGTTTAGAATTAACAACCATACATTGGCACCGTTTTGACATGTCCAAAAGCTATGTTTTGCCATATAAATTGGCGGTACCACCAGATTAAAACATACTAAATCATGACTTAATATTAAACACGTAAATTTTTGTTTTAAGTATGTGCCAATTGGTAGTGGGCTTACAAGAAAAGAAATCCAATGTTGCCAATTTGCCCGAAAAAGCTGGTCAAATTTAGCCCTAAAAAAGTTATATCCTAAAAAAAAGTCGTCTTCTCCACGATTGGTCAATATCAGATATCTTTACTTAAGGAGGTCCTCTGGGAGGATGACGAGGAGAAGAGGTTCAAAGGTCCCTCTCTGTCACACTGATGCATGGAGTATTTTAATCATGTCGACGTGAACATGAACGAGGTTCTTGTTCTAAAGAATGGAAGCTTTTGATTAAAAAAAAAATTATGATAATAATGGTGGCTTCTTCACGCGTGACGCTCATAGTTCTCCTAGCTTCTGGGTCTAGTTTATAATTATAATTCGATTAAAAGGAAATTCTAATAGCAATAATAATAATAATAATAATAATAATAAAATCACGAAATAAAATCCTCCTTGTCAAAACTTTTGTGATATGATCTTAACACTCTGGCATTAGATGAAAGTTTTACTTTTGTTGTGTTTTATCATTTCCAGATTCCCTTTGACCAGTTTCGTTTGTGTCTCTTTTTATGCCTCTAGCTTCTCATCCTCATCCCTGTCATTCTGCTATCTCTCTCTCTCTCTCTCTCTCTCTCTCTCTATCCATCGCTCTTTCTGCAATTTTCTCATTTCTCTCTATTCCCCCCCACTCTCTCTCTCTTTCTCTCTCTCCTCTCTCCATCTCTCTCACTGTTAATCTCTTCCTCTCTCCTTTTCCACTCTATCTCTATCTCTCCCTTCTCTCTCTCTCATCTCTCCTCTCTCTCTCTCTCTCCTCTCTCTCAATCTCTGCTACCCTCTCTTCCCGCCTCTCTCTCTGACTGCTCTTCTCTCTCTCCTCTCTCTCTACCATCTTTCTCCCTCTATCTCCTCATGTTTATTTTCCTATAATATCGTGCAATGCAAATGATTTTGTTTTCATTTTATCTTTATTCTTCGTTGTTAATCTTCAATACAGATTTCAAATAATTATACTCTGTATAATAAAAAACAAAACCATATTGCATGTTTATAAAGAGTTGACAATAACAATAATATCATTAGCATAAATATGATGAATTAAAATAATTTACATTCTATATACCATTAATTAATAAAAGTTCATTTTCAGATTAATAGTGGCCTACCTAATCACTGAAAATGCTTCCAGTAATCATATTCGTAGCAATGTCTGTGAGATGAACCTCTAAGAGGTCTGTCATCTGGGACGAGTTGTCGCACTGTCTAGTCCCTATATTTATAGGTTTTCCCGCTCATTTTCATCTTTCGTTCACTCAATTACACAATTTGGATCAAACAATTTAACGCAAGTTGCGATCGTGCTAATGCATCGTCAATCAAATTCATTTTTTATTCACCTCAAATCCCTATACTTGCAAACGATTCTACATAGCATTTAGTGCGAATTCACATTAGCATCATACAATCTTCATGTATATGCACTCATTTTAATTTACAGCTTGCTTCGGCATAATTTGTCTTCCTTCGTTCAAACAAATTCAAGAATAGGCAATTGAATTGTAAATAAGTGCATACAATTTTAAATTTTAGTGATACTTCAGTGAAAGCTTATGATGGTATCTCACTTATCATGAGACGGATTTAAGATTATAGTTTGGGACAGTTTTGAGAAGGTTTTGAGACAGTTGCGGAGACGTTTGGGGACATCTCAGAGATGTATGTTGAGTCTCTGCACCGTTTCATGAGTCGCAGAAAATCGAACATGCTTTAAGCTAAGAAATTTTTCGTCACGACGGAAAAAATTATCGGGGACGTCAAGTCGCAGAGACGTCTCCGCGAAGTGAGATACTCATCATTTCGAGGTTTTTACTGTCGTGTAAAGAAGCATTTTTGTTTATTTTTGTTTTTTGTTTACAAGTCTTTTTGCCGAGATGCCTTGCTCGTCAGGAGATTGATGGCTAGAAATTATCAACCATAATGATCAGACTGATTTTTAAGAACAAAGTATTTATTGTTCTTGATATGAACTGTCGTATTCATTTATATTGCGTATTAATGCACATCCAGAAAAATACGAACACTGTCTTGTCTGACGATTTCATATTGTATAATTCGTACGCTGCATGACTGAGTCATATTTGGTTTTGAGTGCTAGTTTGTTCAATTTCAAAATTAAAGATAGAAAAATCCAATACGAAACATTTAAAAGTAGAAACTCGATTAAACATTGAGAATTTTGTACATGATATAAGATCATGAAATGGGAGATTATATCCCTCCACAATCTCACTCTTAAAAATTGAGGTGCGTATATGGTCATATTCCTGAAAATTAAAGAGTTTAATTAAATTAAGTGCACAAAGTAAGAAATTGAATTCCTATTAAAGAATTTGTTTGCCTCAAAGCACGCCAGTCGCCGTTTCGTTTTAAATTGAATGAACGAATCGGGAAATTGGTGCATGAAATTGAAATTTGAATGAAAATATAGTGAATTCGTTTGCACTGAACAAAAATATTAGTGCCGATAAATGAAATTGAGTACACCAAACGAAAATTTGCGTGCACGTAAATGAAATGCCTTGCTCGAATTGAAAATTTGTATGATCCAACCGGCACGAAAGCGACAGCTGCGTGAATTTGAATGAACTTAAATAAAATAGAGTGAGGAAATGATGAACTTGAACGGGAAAACCTATACTAAATTTTCATGGACTACTGAGTAACGAGTCACTTGTCCGCGAACCAAATTACACACTTATACCTGGTGGTAATGATACAAGAATCTAATCATAACAATAAAAATACATACACTGTATTTACATATACATGTATCTGTAAATTACTGGTATTAACATGCCATACCATAATAGCGCCATACTTGAATTAATTTGGAATTATACGAAAGCATAAATAAACAAAGTTCTTCATCATCATATGTAAAGTATATCACTATTTGAATCACATTGATAAAGTTCTGTTTTATAGCTATATCAAGAATGGTTAGTGGTTTATATACTTCATTCTCAATGATTATGCATAATCTTTACAAGTTAGGACATGGAAGTTACACCTAGAACAAACATGGCTACGTTTTCTCCCATTTCAACCCATCAGATCCCTGGTCATACCAAGTAATCGAGTTCTCTGAAAATCAGTGTGCATACATAGTGTGAAAATCAGATGCATATCTCCGTTTTTCAGTATACTCAACGGGTTTACTCCTCTTACTACATCCACAACAACAATTGCTACTTCGAGAACTGCATCTAGAACAGTTCTTTTCAGGTCCGAATATCATGCATAGAGACATAAAGAAAAACGTCCCGTATGCCCAACTCACACCCATGACTAGTGCCAAGAAGACACCGATCTGCTGGTATGACAGCACTGTAGCCGGTAGCATACAAACACCTGCAACGAAGGTGGAGAGGGCTGCAGTCGAAATAGCGGAGGTTAATTGCCTCATGGCATGCACTGACTTAGATACTCGATCCCCGGTTGGAGCTATCCTGTAGGCAACGCCGTAATGGATCGTGAAGTCAACGGACAGACCAACAGCTAATGACATGATGGTTGATTCGAGGATATTCAACTCCCACCCGATAAAAACTAAAGATCCAACTGTTACAAATACTGTCCCTGATATTGATAGAATGGCGTAGAGAGTGAGGAGAACATTCCATGTTGTAAGGAGGAGGACCAAAGCCGCGACTCCCAGGGATAAACCGATCGAGAAAGGGAACCCTGTGACAAGACTCTGTTGAAGATCAAAGAAATACAACTGATTATCGCTAAAGCTTACGAACCACCCATGTGATATGGTCTCTGGAGCTTTGTCCATTTCCTGCTTACTCCATCGGTTTATTTCACTCCAGAATGCATCGATGCTTTCATAGTTCAGCGAATACCTCGTATTACTTGTAAATGAGAGTAGGAGACCAGTTAGCTTCTCCCCTTCCCCAAAGCGGGTGATATTGTCTAAACCTCCGAGTGACACAAACATGGAAGCACACTGCTGGAAGAGTTCTGGCTCGTAGGGGAAGTCATAATTTTCGCAACATGGGGACAGGTCACGGAAATAGACAGGACTGTCACACGGAGACTCCATCATTAATGTCTTGAAGCTGTCCATAAAACAGAAGTCTGGCACAGTGCTTTGTGGCGAATAAAACGACTGATTCTTTACGTCGGCACAGAAATTCAAAAGCCACACTTGTGACTCTTGTGCTGAAATATTGAATCCGTTGTCCAAAACGAGGCTGCCCCTGTCATCGGGGTCCCATGAGTTTCCATTGTCCTTCGACTCAAGTCCCCAAACAAACTTGATCGGCATCTTGCTTTGCACCAACTGCTCAAAATCAAAGTAGTCTACGTATTCCTGGTCATACTGCTCCACGAAATCGGATTTGACGAAGATCTGAAACTGCGATTGAGTCGGGAGCTGTAGCTTCGGATATACAAATATGGCGCAACCTCCTCCTATGCCGAGTAATGTAAATAAGATCAGCCAAACATAACGCAGTTTGAAGACAATCTTTGGAAGTACTTTTTGAAAGACATACCGAGACACATTTTTAAGAGCTTGGGTTATAGGTTTAAGACTTGAACACTGCGACGATTCGTGGTTCCGACATTTCCTGCAGCGTAGATACTGTTCTTCAATGATAACAATAGCAGGAAGCCATGTCAATGTGAAGAAGAAGTTGAAAAGAATCGCGCATCCAGAGTAGACAGCAAAGCATTTGATGGCTGTGATTGAGCTGGTGATGCTAAAGAAGAGCGCTGAGGACGTCGTGAAGCTCGTAACGAACATTGTGATAGCTGCATGGCGCAAGGTCTCCTGGAGAATCCTGACTCTGTTCTCTTCCCTGTCCTGGTATTTCTCTCCAATCTGTCGCCACAGATCCATGAAGACGAAGGTGTCATCTGCACCGATGCCTAACACAAGTATAACAGCCAGGATGTTGACGAACGGAAAGAATGGCAGACCAATCACCACCATGTAGACGAAATAGGACAGCACCAGCGCCATAACCATGTCAACGAGTGTCATGAGGGTGATAAACAAGGATCCGGTGTATAACCAAATGATGAACATGATAACACCAACCGCTAAACCTACAAGTACAATGTCTGACATCAGAAACTGTGCGAATAAATCAAACTTGAACTGTCCACCGACGGCACTGATTTTCATGACGTCATCCCGCAGATCCTTCCGTCCCTGTATCCTATCAACGTACAACTGTCCGGTCGAGCTAGCATACCCAGATATGGGGGTAATCATCATGGTGAAGGAAATATCCTCATCACCACTTGCAAGCTTGGCTGCGGAATCTGATGGCAATAGGTAATGGAAGATGTAATACGCTGCGTTGAGGGTTGTGCACCTTCGTGGCACCGTTGGGCACGAGGAACTGGTACAGTCTGGCAAGAGCGTACCAACGACGTAGTGAGGGGCACATTCGGTGAGAAGATTGAGCAGGTTGGATGCATCATCTTCGTTGGTATCGTAACAAGAATGTTTTTCCTGGAGGAGAGCAGCATACTGTCCCAGGGATGCTGGGTAGCAGTCGGTCGGGACCCCGGTTTCGTTTGAGTAGACGTGCTCATCATACAGCCGGCACATGGAATGGAACGCTTCGACGGAAAATAGACTTGTCCTAGAATTCACAACCGAGAACACGATTCGAAGGTTTCTCCAGTCACTCCCTGTGGGAATGTGAAATAGAAAAAAATATATACAGTCTGTGTCAAAAAGAATGGTACAGTCGGGGGGAAAAGTCATTTAGGTATGAAATCTTTTAAAATTTTATGTTTATGGTATCAAATTAAAGCCAATATATTTTTCGTGCTGATGCAATTTATTTGAAATAATTTGCTTTTGTAGAACAAAAGATATGCTAATTTCTGTGTGAAGACAAGGGAATTAACTCCGCGCAAACCGATTGTTATTTTTTGGTTAATTTTGGCTTATGTTCGAAACCTACACAAAGGCATGGCACGGCGTGCGCAAAATGAATTTTTATTGATTGTAGAAAACTAATCATATCTCAAGATTTACAGCACCAAATGGGATGAAAAAATTGTAGAAGAAAGCTTATTGTTCCTGCTTTATAGAAATATCAAGCATTATTAGATTGTGACTACCCTTCATACAATAACAAAAAATGTTTCCCAACTGTACCATTTTATTTGACACAGACTGTACACTATAATAAACATGTACAAACGCTTTATGCGTCATAATGTGCTGTTATATTTTACCGTGTCACTAAATAGTGGAAGTTTTCGGCGGCGCCCCCCCCCCTTCAATTCCTGTATCGGCCACTATCCTAGACCAATATATTTTTCCAGTGTGAATATTGGGAGTATTTCTTTACATTTATTATATTTCTTCGATGTGGTAGTGGGTTTTTTTTTTCAACTGGAGATAAGAATGTCTAGTAAATTAATAACACTCCATTTACCTGGCACAACGCATGCGTATACCGGTTCATCACCATCAGTACGATTTTCAGACATCGGAGTCGTCATATCTAATGGCCCTGTCATGTTGGACGTCGTTGTCGAAGTCGTATTACCGAACACGCTTCTTTTCGACAGTCGATCATGGTGTATGGTGTGGAAGTTGATGTCATCAGTGATTCTGTTGAATAGTTCGAGCCCGGTGAGGCGATCTCGAATGAGTGTGTGTCGGGATTCGAAGCCCTAAAGGAAGACAATCACAATAGTTGTTATATATATATATTTTTTTGCTTTCGGCCATCAAAGGGGTCATCTTGTATCAGCCATACGGGTAAGGTTGGGGGTCAATCGGCCCTCTTGTCTATTTTTACGGCGCTTTTTTTTCATCTTTTTTTTTTTCCTCTTTTTTTTTTTCTCCTGAGGTGGGGCGGGGTCTAAGGGGGCCGGTCCCGTCGCGCCCCCCCCCACCCTGGATCCGCGCCTGATTTCAACATTCAAAATGATTATGCGAGCGCGAAGCTCTAAAACGATTTCTTTTCAAACGCCCAGTTTAGGTTAAATCTTGGGGGGGGGGTAGGTTGTTTATTTATTTTTTTTTTTGCTTTCGGCCATCAAAGGGATCATCTTGTATCTCGCCATAGGGGTAAGGTTGGGGATCAATCGGTCCTCTTGTCTAATTTTAAAGGCGCTTTTTTTTTTGTTTCTTCTTTTTTTCTCCTTTTTTTTTGGGGCGGGGGCTTGGGGGGTCCGGCCCGTCGCCCCCCCCCCTGGATCCGCGCCTGATTCAAAATTCAAAATGATTATGCGAGCGCGAAGCTCTCAACCGATTTCTTTTCAAACACCCAGTTAGGTTAAATCTTTTGTTACACATTTTATCATTAACATATCCACTTCATGATAAACCCAATATTTATAGGCATGTTAAATACAGAAAAAAAATTTATTATTTTTGCTGACGCTTGAAAATAGAGCACATACAGAACAAATGATTCAAATAAACTCACCTTTTCAGGATCATCAAACTGTGGAAGGTCGTATAGCGTGAAGGAAACAGCGCCAGCTGCGACAGTGAGGAGAAATATGACCACGCAGAAGAGAATCGGAAAACGAGCGATGAATTTCGAATACCTAAGGTTTTGGCCAAAAAAAAACAAAAAAAAACAAACAAAATAAAAACAAAGAAAATATATATTAATTGAGTATCACCAAGAGACCACTAGATATTGGTTTCAAAAACAAAATTGTGCTTCTCAGAAATAAGATCTGAACATTTCTTTTTTTTTTCTCTCTCTCTCTCTCTCTTTTTGGGGGTAAAAATATATTTTTTAAGACTCTCGAAATGAAATTAACATTGGATTTTTTTGTAAGAGTCTTTGTCATTGCCACTTTGGAAAATATTTGAAAACAATTTAACAAAATGTTTGTCTTGCTATTCATCCGACTCAGTATAAATTCCTAATGTTTATTGCAAACTTTTACACAGAAAATTTATTATACATACAGTAAGAAATATATATAATATTAGCCATGTTAACGGAGTGTATCTATTAAATTTTATGTTTTTTTAATTATGACTATCAAAAGACATTGCTATTTAAATTATTGTAGGTATAATTATCACATTTAGGTTTAATGGTGGCGGGTTTATTTTGTATCGATATTCAAGATTCAAGAATCGAATTTATTTCCGTTTAGAAACATAAAGATATGAACATGATGAACATTCAATATCAATCGCACCATTGCGCACATGCATGGGGTCTGACATAGCAATACAAACGTGTTTTCTAAAGACGAAACCCAATCATGCCTGGCCGTAGCATTCCCTCAACATTCTTTGACGTCATGAAGCGCGCCATTAAAATAGGGGTAACTTTTCGAGCATTTGGGTGGGATGGCCTGGTTGAGGTTCGATCACCTTATTTTATGAATACTGTTATCATGGTTATGAAAATTGCATTTATTTTTGTGGTATTTATGTTATACGCCTTTTTAGCATTCAATCGATGTAAGGTTGTACGGTCTTTAAGTATGTTACTCAAAGGCTCGAAATATTATTTTGTGACTTCGTTGTCCTTCCAGTAATTGTATGTGCTATGTCTGGCAACCTACCAGAAATTAAAGAACATTCTTTCTGCCCTAACCTTTAATATTTTGAAAATAAACTAAACTAAAAGCTTACCAGAACCAGAATCCTGAATTCATTGCTGTATTCGAGTCCTCTCTTTCCATTTTTTCTGGAGCTTCATGCTTTTGATTAGTTACGAATTCTTCCCCTGTGGAGTAATAAGCTGAGTTGTTTATTCCATTGCTTTTGGTCTCCATGTAACTTTCAGATGTTATAACCATGTCCCCTTCTAAAGTTTTGTCAACGCCATCATAGACAACGGGATAAACGTCCGCGACATCGACATGATGACCATGAAGGCCAGGTTGAAATGGACTTCGACTGTCTTCACATGCATAATGGTTGTCCAGGATGGAGTGGTCGAAGACCGGTCCGTAAGCACGATCCATCATTCCGTCACTCATCGTCGAAATCGTCCTCGACTTCGAATCTGTTTCCCGTGGTCGATGACCACCGATGCCGACAGGTAAGTTGCCGTCTATGATTCCATTGATGGATAGCCGTCTTCCTTCTCGTTTATTCTTGCTATTTGACGACGATGTCGCCTTGCCGCCAACCCACTGATGACTTCTGTGCTCTTTCGTGCTCGATCCTCTCTTTTGAATTGGTGATTGACCTAAAGTATAGGGAAGCTCTTGGGTGATGATGAAACCATTATCTTCCCATTGTTGTCGATTTAGATCTGTACAATCGTAATGGAAACAAAACAAAACTTTAAGAAATCGTGTACATGTAATTAACGCTAGGCCATTCTTATTAACCCACAATATATTTTTATATGACATATATTATCATGATTTTAAGCTTGTCTCATAAATGTACCTTTTGGTATGTAAATATGTTTATAAACCTTTTGAGATAACTATAGCAATTGCATGTACATGGTATAGTTCAGTATTAGTTACCCTATAATTATATAAACTAAAATGCATTCAGGGGGAAATATCTTTTTGTTACCAGGGGGGCATTTTATCAAAGGACTTGTTGGACGTTTTATCCGACAAACTGTTATAAGCTACTGAAATGCTTGCATCTGATTGGCTGAGAGCAAACTTGTTGGATAAAATGTCTGACAAGTCCTTTGATGAGATGCCCCCCGGGACACATGATAAGGACCTAGAGAAAAGGACATGATAAAATATTTCTTAGACAGAGGAGAGGGATTTTTTTCTCGTTAATTAAGTACGTGCCTCTTTTTATTCATCCTCTTTTTTTTCTCGCTTTTTTAAAAAAAAAAACCTTTCTAACTCTCCCTCTCTCTATTTATTTATCTATCCAAATGTTTAGATCACTATTTCTCGTTATACATGTATAATAAGTGAAACTACTGTTCATGAGAAATTTTGTTTGTAAAAAAAAAAAAAAAAAAACATATTTTTCCCCAAAACCTACAGGCGCTGTCTGGATATCGACGAAGCCTATCTTTGAGCCCCTTGAAAAGAATAATACAATATAGGGACTTCCTTTTGTCCTATTCACACATAAACCATATAAACTATTTACACATCTTTCCCCTTCTTCGACCGTTGAATTGTTATGCGGAAGTATGGACCTCTTACTGCTGTCCGGGCCCAGCGTCCGTCAGTTTTGTCCGAATGCTATTTTATTACACGAATGTTTTCGTATCATAGTTTCAGTAATGACAATAATCCCACTTTTTGTTGAAAATGTAACAGCTATACCATGAGTACAATTAGTTACCATTCAGTCACTTCCTCGTGCATTATTTTAAAATGTTTTAAACATATCCATGTTGCATGGTTAATTTTTAAATTTCTATTAGGTAGTACAAGTTTTATGATTTATAATTTTGATAAGTTGGCATTTTATTTCTTAAATATGTATATTTCATGTATTTTAGGATTTGTGGTTGGATGTTCAAAATGAGGCGCTTGTACCCATGAAAGTCTTGTCACATGATGTAACGAAAAGAAATGATATTATGAAATGAACCTCACCTTTCGTCATTAAGACATTTTGGTTCAAATCATCATGATAATATCGAGAAACATAGTTAACTACCGCTGTGGAATCTTTGCTGTGGTAGACGAACATCTTGAACACCTTGAAATAAATCAACTGAAACTGCAAATTGACGAAATTAATCCTTGTTCGAGTCCACTATTTATGTTGAATAGTTGATAATCGTCTACTTTATGAGAGCACATGACTTCCCGCCTTGTACCACATCCGATGATAATTATTTAGTCCAATATGGGCAGTCATCTTTCGCAGGTTTCTCCAAATAAATTAACGTCGGCGCCTGCTTTTTGTCTAAAATTTTGATGCAACCAATGTTAATGTACATGTAAAACGTTTTATCTCTCAAAACACGACAAGCGACTTGTAATGGCATGCATGATGATGATGATATCTCAACACTCCTCTCTGCTGACAAGTCCACTTTTGCAATTATCTTGGAACACTCTAAAGAAAAGTCTCTCCTAATGCTTTTCGATTTGATAATGAATAATCCCCAAATCCCTCTTTAAAAATATTCCATGTTCCGATGGTCTTGGCTAGTAAGTGAAATGCATAGGTTCTCTGATCACGAGGACTTCTAAAACTTCTAAAAATAACGCATCATCATCGTCGTACAAAAGAGACGACATCCAATTTTGTTCACTCTCTAAAGTAAATAATTACGTAATCAAAGAGTCGACAAGTAAAACCAACGCCTGAGGGCGTAGAATTTCAGTGAAGTCCATAATGTCTCGCTGTATGTGATTATCTTTTTTTTTTTAATACGTCTAAATTGACTAACTATGTTTACAAAACAATTAGAAATACATTTTCAATGTGACAGGAAAATTTTACATTTCTTTCTTTTCCTTTTTTTTCTTCAAAAGGCTATTAGTTGGTATTATAAATATCCATTGTTGAATTAAATTGCCTCATAAAAGTAAACCACAATCTTTTCCTTTTCTTCTCAACCGTATTGTTTTTGTTTTTGAGGGTATTTTAAATTAACATTTTATAGATATTCCACGATCAATGGTAATATCATCGAAATGTTTTATTTGTAATTTTTCAACAAAATATTATTATCAATGCACTTATACATATTACTTTTTTAACCATAATGATTAAATTGTCCGAAAATGGTATGACAATGGACTAATATACATGGATATATTACATTTACATAATGTCTTATAATATTATTAACATAATGCGCAGTTATTACGTCATAACTAAAAAAAAAAGAGAGAGAGAGAGAGAGAGAGAGAAAGAGAGAGAGAGAGAGAGAGAGAGAGAGAGAGAATTGAAAGGGTATTTCAATGCAGTGGACATAACAAACAAGGACTAGGTGAATAGATCGATAATCTATTGTCTTGTGTCCCGAGTAGACGTCAACGAACTTTCCGCATAATACTTTCCCCTGGACTTCAAGAGAGAAAAGAATTGTTATTATTATGTTTTATTAATTGCTATGAGCAAGAACGTCAAACGGTTGTCATGGTGAATTTCGGGACGGATGCAAGGGAGGTCGGACGAATTGCCCCCCTTAAAAAAAAATGTACTAAATTTCCTGGCGACATCATTTTTATTTTCTTTTTTCTTGGGGGGGGGGCGGGCAGATGAGTTGAAAAACTGTAGGCCTGTGCTTGACAGGAATAACCAATGGAGTATTCATACTCTTGGTCTCGGTATATTAGCCGACCTAATAGGTAGGTAGGTATAGAGGGGCGTGGACGTGAAGGACATAATGTTTTAGTGAGACTGATATTTTGTCAAAAGAAGTCCAACGGTGTTGTCTCATTTTCCCCTCTTTAACCTATGTTTTATGTTTAAAAAAAAAAGAAAAAAAGATATGATATTAAAAGCAATTATGATCATCATCATTCAGTTCTTCTTTATACTATGTCCAGACGTGATGTCAACGAACTTTTTGAAACCCCTGATTCACTTTCTCTGAGGCATAGACTGAATCACTGTGTACCATATTCAGACGTCACGGCTGAAATACCTATGCATGGATGTTATACAATCTTTATTTGCAGTCAAACGGGCGGGTAAACTTCTTTTTGTTTGGGCGCACCCTAAAACCAACAAGAGAAAGACTACACGGTACCACCCAGGGGTCTCTCCGTGGTGGAGTGATGTAACGTCCACTTTCTAAATGTTCAGAAAATACAACAGCCCCCATACCACCCCCACTCCCATAAAACAGCAAAGATCGTTTTATTATCGTTACCTTTTCAGTCGGTAATGTATGCAATTTGTGTATTACCACTGTAAAAATAATTATTTTTTGTAAGAGAACTTTACAATTCAGCCATGAGGCTGCAAGTGAATCTTTATTTTCAATAAACCATTACTACTGCTACCACTACTACCACATTATTATCATCTTAATTTCCATTTAATTTATTCACTTCAAATCAGTAAAACAAATAACAAAAATAACAAAAATACGTTAAAAATGATAAAAGAGTACAAAACAAAATACATTGAAAATGGTACAAAACAAAACACTATATAAGATGCGACTTAGCATGTTGACAACGAATATGCTGTCATCAGTGTCGCCAATATTATTCTGAAATATATAAATAATATATATATATATCTACATATATATATATATATATATATATATATATATATACAGATGGGGTTTTCCTTGTATAGTCAAAGCCATTATTAGCGTGTGGGGTGTAAACCTAAAAAAATGCGTCACTCAGAATCGTAAAAACGAATTTGTAAATTTCCTTGTAAAAAAAAATTCTTTCTATTTATCTTTCAGGAAGATAAATTTTGATGGTTATTTCAGTGTACTTATCAGTTCATTTGCATTATCCCTTATTTTTTTTAGTACTCAATAAATGAATTGAAACTCATGTAAATTATACATTACACATAATCATAATAGCAAAATTATTTCTAATGCTCTGAAACACAAGCTTTTTTAAAAGGTTCCCAATTTGAGCTGGGGTCTTCATTTTGATGCAATAAATCATTTTCAATCCTTTAGTTTATGAATATTTGTACAATTCAGAAATGTAGAAAAAAGTAGTATTGATAGGCATACAAAAAAATGCTTAAATTGTAAAGAAATATGTATAAAAGTTGTGTGAATCTTTGAAAGAGAGAGAGAGAGAGAGAGAGTGAGAGAGAGTACAGACAGACAGTCATACAGACAAAGAGACACACAAACAAATAGACGGACAAAGAATGTCGGAGGAACATGATGAAAACGGAACTTTACCCTATACCTCTCTCTCCATTTTCCCAATAAATTGCCACTTGCATGGTCTACTGCCAATTTGATTACTGCCCGTTCGGTTTCATGCCACAATGGTCTAATAGCATTTCATCTACAAGGTTACACAGGCCTAATTACTTCGAAGACACCAAAAATGTGAGTGCGAGCCAACCCAAAGACAAAATAACTAATTTCAAACGCCAGATTGACGAAAATGTATTAATTCGTTTGGTTTTTTGACACCGATTCCCAGGAAAGCAAGACTTGGACACTCTTTGCACAAATGGGAAAGATCTAGGCAGTTGTTTTGGAACTATATGACGATGGTGAATGTAGAAGCCAATATTACTGCCTCCAACTTCCTATCCAACAGTGTCCGCGAGAGTTTAATGAAAAATCAAGCTGGCTATGCCAATGTTTTGAGACTAACAGTGAGAAGATGAGTAAATTGTCTTTAAATTACTTTTAGATGTTAGTTAGCCCAATTTTCACCCTTTTCTCTACTAACGTTTCGAAATCTAAAATTAACACACGAGTCAATGGGGAAATATTTTCCGCTGTGAAACCTATAGGAAAATACAGCCCCTAATAGACCTGAATGTTGAAGAAAACAGCTTTATAGCCTTTTTTGAACGATTAAACTGTTTATGTAAGACTTTTACACCGTTTAATTGATAAATACTGACGAAAAAATAAGTTTAGCAAAGTTGTTTTGTTAATCATAATGGTTTTCCCCCGTGTTTCATTCTCACCCTTACAAAAATGTCCTGTGGTATTCCTATGGTATTTCTGAATGTCCTGTGGTATTCATATGGTATATCTGAATGTCCTGTGGTATTCCTATGGTATTTCTATGGTACAATAAAATACCATAGAAGTACCATAGGGAAATACCACACAGGAAAAGGGTACCATAAGAATACCATACAGCAGTGCTGTGGTATTTGGCACAAATACCATATGTATGATATTTCTGTATGGTTTTTTGGCACAAATACCATATGTATGGTATTTCTGTGTGTTTTTTTTGGCACAAATACCATATGAATGGTATTTCTGTATGTTTTTTTGGCAACAAATTACCATATGTATGGTATTTCTGTATGGTTTTTCTTGGCACAAATCCATATGTATGGTATTGCTGTATGTTTTTTTTGGCACAAATACCATATGTATGGTATTGCTGTATGGTTTTTTGGCACAAATACATATGTATGGTATTGCTGTATGGTTTTTGGCACAAATACCATATGTATGGTTATTGGCTGTATGGTTTTTGGCACAAATACCATATGTATGGTTTCTTGGCACAAATACCATATGTATGGTATTGCTGTATGGTTTTCTGGCACAAATACCATATGTATGGTATTTTTGTATGGTTTTCTGGGCACAAATACCATATGTATGGTATTGCTGTATGTTTTTTTTTGGCACAAATACCATATGTATGGTATTTCTGTATGGTTTTTGGCACAAATACCATATGTATGGTATTGCTGTATGGTTTTTGGCACAAATACCATATGTATGGTTTCTTGGCACAAATACCATATGTATGGTATTGCTGTATGATTTTCTGGCACAAATACCATATGTATGGTATTTCTGTATGGTTTTCTGTATGGTTTTCTGTTTGGCACAAATACCATATGTATGGTATTTCTGTATGTTTTTTTCGGCACAAGTACCATATGTATGGTATTGCTGTATGGTTTTTTGGCACAAATACTATATGTATGGTATTGCTGTATGGTTTTTGGAACAAATACCATATGTATGGTTTCTTGGCACAAATACCATATGTATGGTTTCTTGGCAACAAAATACCATATGTATGGTATTGCTGTATGGTTTTTTGGCACAAATACCATATGTATTGTATTGCTGTATGGTTTTTGGCACAAATACCATATTTATGGTATTTCTGTATGGTTTTTTTGGCACAAATTACCATATGTATAGTATTGCTGTATGGTTTTTTGCACAAATACGATATGTATGGTATTTCTGTATGGCTTTCGACACTAATACCATATGTATGGTATTGCTGTATGGTTTTTTGGCACAAATACCATATGTATGGTATTGCTTATGGTTTTTTGGCACAGATACCATATGTATGGTATTGCTGTATGGTTTTTTGGCACACAAATACCATATGTATGTATTGCTGTATGGTTTTTTGGCACAAATACCATATGTATGGTATTGCCTGTTTTTTTTTTTTTTTTTTTTTTTTACACATATATCATATGTATGCATTGCTATATGTTTTTGGCACAAATACCACATGTATGGCACAAATACCACATGTATTGGAGCCTCTGTTACAATCGCCCCGTGTTACAATTATTGTCCCGGTCTCCCCTACCATCAGGGGCTGCGATTTCATGTGATGACGTTCAGGGGGGGGGGGGAGAACGGAGACCCGGCATGGGAATTATTATAGACTCGAACGGATTAAGGCTTCCTAAATATTTGTATACCCAAAATTCGAAATAGAATGATTTATTTCACATAATTTATTATGCAGAAACTAATGACAATTTTAAGAATATAAGGTTGGAACAAATAAAACATATTCCACAAAATACGACCTAAAGACATACTAGTTAAATTGTTAAATCATTGTATTGTTATTTGTTTGTGAGCGCGAAGCGCGAGGCAAAAATTTGGCTCTATAATAACATTAATCATTGTATTCACTAGCTGATAATCACTACTAGAAAATACAATTCCGAAGAGCGAGTAAAAATCTCATTAATCAACGTTTTACAATATATATATATATATATATAATATATATATATATATATATATATATATATAATATATATTATATATATGAAGAGTTTGATTCCAAAGGCGCTAAATCCACTTTTGATGAAAATTGAGTTATTGATACCTGCCCGTTGTTCAGAATGGTACCTGTTTATAACAAAAAGCTGAAACCTAAATCCAGACAGCAATTATTAAAAAATGCACATTTAAATCTCAATTTTCCATAGACACCTGTACAAATTTTTGCAAACAAATGCCTTTTTCTCAAAAGTTACAAAAGTGGATTTAGCGCCTTTTGGAATCAAACTCTTCAATTATATATATATATATATATATATATATATATGTGTTTGTAATCCCTTTCTGAATATGGTCACTTTTTATAACGATACTGACCTGAAAACAAAGAATTTAAAGAAACTTAAAAGTTTATTTCCATCACATTTGACAAGTGGGCAAAACAAAATTTATCCAAATTATTTAGAAAATAAAAACAAAAATTAAAGCTTTGAAAATCAAGGGGACACGTCCCCCTGATTGACGCAAAATTTGGAGAGGAATTTATTATACACTAGATTGGAATAAATAAAGCACCCCAAAGAGACATATTATATAGGCTAATATCCAAAATTCACAATAGAATGACCTACCTCACAACATTATGCCAAAGTTACAAATAAAGCGTTGTAACAAATAAAAGAATAAATGAATATAGGGACCTGAAGAAAGATTATTAGTTTAATTATTGTCTGGTGTTTTTGTTTGCAAGCGAAGCGCGAGCCGAAAATTTAGCTTTTTATTGACCTGAACTTGGTTCATTTTACGCACACTGTGCCTCTTCGTCTATTATAATTTATGTTCATATATTTTTGTTAAGCTTTAAAAATCGAGGATGGACGATCCCCCAGAAAACAAAAATCGATGGGGGGGGGGGACTCGATCGTCCCCCCCCCGTCCACCCGGGACGCCGTCAATACCTACCGTTGTGTAGTATTGTCAAAGGATTTTTTTTTCTTTCTAAGGGATAGTTTCTTACAGGAATTGATTAATTGGTGTTTGACCAAGACGACTTGATTAGACGAAATGGGAATTAATTAGACCAAATGGTAATTTGACGAACTGATTGAAGACAAACATCCAACAGGGATGAAACCAACGGCATTAGTCAAAGTGGATTTATGCAGTTTACTGCTGAAGTTTCGGTAGTCGTATGGTATTCCTGTGGTACTTCGTATGGTACTATGGTAATTAGCTCATTTGCATACAATGTTTTTTGTATGCACAAATCAGTATTTTGTGAAGCTTACCTCGTTAACTAGTAATTGCCTGCATATTAATATTTTTTCTTTTAGGGAAATATATTTCCTAAACACAAAGTAACATCAAGAGCGATAGTTTGACATTTGCATTGTTATCAAGAAGATATAGAAAATAACTAACTGTGACCCAAAATATATTTGCTAAATAGTGGTATATATACCAGAGTATGGTATCCTTGGGTGTCTAGCGGAGTCCTGTGGTAACGGCGTGTGGTATCCCTGAATTAACGGCGTGTGGTGTTCCGGTCGTAACGAAATATTTCATAATCCTGGTAACTCTGTGCGGTATTGATGTGTGGTACTAGATTGGGATAATGCTATGAGGTATTTTTGCTGTATGGTACTCCTGTATGGTATTTTGTGCTAAAATACCATAGGAAATCCTGTGGTATTTGTGCCGAAATACCATAGGAAATCCTTATGGTATTTTGGCTGTATGGTACTTCTGTATGTATTTTTGTGTGGATATTGTGCCAAAAAACCATAGGAAATCCTATGGTATTTTGGCTGTTATGGTATTTTGTGTGGTATTTGTGCCAAAAAACCATAGGAAATCCTAATGGTATTTGGTCTGTGTGGTAATTTGTATGGTATTTGTGCCAAAAAACCATAGAAACATCCTATGTTATTTGGCTGTCATGGTATTTTGCTGTGGTATTTGTGCGCAAAAAACCATAGAAATCCTATGTATTTTTTGGACTGTATGGTACTTCTGTATGGTGTTTTGTGTGGTATTTGTGCCAAGAAAACCATAGGATATCCATATGGTATTATGGCTGTATGGTAGTTCTTATGGTATTTTGTGTGGTGATTTGTGCCCAAAAAACCATAGAATCCTATGTATTGTGCTGTATGGTACTTTCGTGTATGGTATTTTGTGGTATTTGCCTCGCAAAAAAACCATAGGAAATCCTATGGTATTTGGGCTGTATGGTACTTCTGTATGTATTTTGTGTGGTATTTGGCTGCCAAAAAACCATAGAAAATCCTATGGATTGTTGTGTGTATTTGTGCCAAAAAACCATAGGAAATCCTATGGTATTTTTGGTGTATGGTACTTTCTGTATGGTATTTTTGTGTGATTTGTTGCCAAAAAAAATTCATAGGAAATCCTAGTGGTATTTTGGCTGTATTGGTACTTCTGTATGGATTGTGTGGATTTGTGCCAAAAAACCATAGGAAACCCTATGGTTATTTGGCGTGGTATGGGACTTCGTAGGATTTGTGGGTATGCTTGAGCACCGAAAACCAGTAGGAAAAGCCTGGGTATACTGTGTGTACCGTGTGCCGGGGTACCACACGACGTTGTGTAAGGCAGCCCCTCCCCCTCCTCGACGCCTGGCCCTAGTTGATGTATGAGCGCAATTCAAATAGCCTTGATGCTCTCATTCGGTGGCCCCCCCCTCCCCCTCTCGTGTCCCCGGCCCGTGTTCTTAGCGGTGTTTACAGTCCGTAGTGGAGAGCCCGTGAAACTGCCGCAAAAAAAAGTAAGAATATAACATGATGTAACAAGCTCGGGCTGAAAGTAAGATCGGGGAATGGTGTTAATGGGTCTGTCCTCTGGTCCTCGGCACACCCCCCCCTCGCTTCCCACCAAAAGCACAACTTCTTCTCCCTTTCTGTCCTTTTGCGTTCTTTCCAGTTTTCTACCGTCTCTTACCCCGCCTCCTCTCCTCTCTCTCTCTCTCTCTCTCTCCTCTCCTCTCTCTCTCTCTCTCTCTCTCTCAACACACACACAAAACCCCCCACTCAAGTTAATAAAATGTTCATTTAAGTTTTTTTGTTCATCCATGTCCGTTTCATTATTTTTAATATCCCTTGCGTCTTTTAGGTTGGCAGCTAGATTTTGAACAAAAACACGCAATTCGTTTCATTAGAGCCGAGATGAAGCGGTTGTGGGGGGGGGGAGGGGGCTGAAGGTTCCTAATTTTTCGCAAACTTGAAAAATAGCAGGAAAACAACCATCTAGTTGTGATATGTTATTCAAGAATTCAGATTCAAGATTCATTTATTTTCAACCTCAGTATTAAAAACAAACAAAATGCATCATTACAAATGCTGATACATATATATAAAATACATATAAATACATGAAATGTACACAATTGAAAATAAATAGAAGGATTAAAAAAAAAGAAAAACAAGGGACATAAATGAGTGGGGATCATGATTAAAGATCGTAATGATCTTGTTATTCGACCCGAATAATTATAATTGCTAAGGGTGCTATCTCACTTCGCGGAGACGTCCCCGCGACAGAACAGAAATATCGTCTCCGCGACGGACAGACAGTATCAGAGACGCCCCCGAGACGCCCCCGAGACGTCTCCGCGACACTTTATGGAAAAAAAAATCATCCGTCTGCGAAATTCAGGGGACGTCTCCGAGACGTCTCGGAGATTCCCAAATTGTCGCGGATACGCCCCGGAGACGTCCCGGAGAAGCCCCCAACACCACCCATCCGTCGCAGAGACGAAATCTCCACTCCGCCGCTGAGACGCCTCCGCGAAGCGAGACAGCACCGTACCGATTAAATTGCATTTACAATACGAAATAACACAAAAGGGTGTGGGTCACTTAGAAGAGAAAGGGAAGGTGAAGCCGAGAAAGACCCACTAACAGAATTGTAAGCACAAAAAAATACATGACAATAGACAACAAAACAATATAGTGACTCGTATGCGTTAGGCCGATTTTATGACGTAATTAGATTTAATGACTGGTCCCTATGAGGTGCCCAGAATGAATGAAAGAATCATCCGTGTCCAGGCACTCCTCAAAGACCCCTCATCAAAGCAGGCCACTTCACAAAAAAGGCCCATTTTGTAATAACCTTTCTTTGAATTGCATTTTAAAGACGTTAAGTGAACAAGATGATTTGAGAGAAGCTGGTAAAGAATTCCAAAGCTTAGGACCTGCATAATATATGGTATTTTGAGAAGTCGTTGTTCTTACAAGGGGTATATAAAAGTCGTTTGATGAACGAGTAAAGTAGGAATGAGTTTCATAGTTAAAGGAAAAATAACGGGTTAGTGAAGATGGGAATAATTCCTTGTGACAGGAATACATGAACATTGCTAATCTCCATTGATACAGTTCAAATATACTCAGGAGCTGTAACTGATTAAATAAGGGTTTACTGGTGGCAAGAAAAGGGGCATTGCAAATATTAATCTTCTCACTGCTCTTTTTTGCAGTTTGTATATTCTTGATAAGTTCTGTTGTGAAGTTGCAGCCCAAATGACAATGCAGTATTATAATAATAAGGATAAAATTAATGTGTAGTACAGGGATAACACAAAATATCTTTGGGCAGAAAGTTTAATTTGTTTAAGAACACCAACATTTCTTGAAACTTTTTTACTAATATAATTTACATGATCATTCCAGGACAATTTGTCATCAATTTGGATACCAAGAACTTTTGTGTTGAAACTATAGAGATCTCAGAGCCATTTAGATAAACTTTATACTTAGGGGTGTCAATATTTCTTTTAGTGAAAATCATCATATGAGTTTTGTTTGTATTTAGGAGTAATTTATTATTTCTAAGCCATTTACTAACATGATCAAGTTCATTATTTAAAGTTAGAATAAGAGTATCCTCATTTTTATGGGAAAAAGAGAGGGTAGTATCATCTGCAAAAGAGGACATACTTAGTTTGGAAGAAGATTTATGAATATCATTTATGAATATTAGAAAAAGGAGAGGACCAAGAAATTGAACCTTGTGGAATTCCACATAAAATAATTTGCTTTTGGGATTTAGTAAGTTTCATATAATAGAGAATTGTTTACGATGTATACCAAATAGCTCTGAAACCATTAAGAGGAATACCTCTAATGCCAAATAAAAATATATCATTTATCCAATAATATTTTATTGGATTTAGACAGTCAAAGGCTTTGAGAGGGTCTAAATACACACTCACTGTTTATTCACATTATCCATAGCTCTTGCAATGTTATGAGTAAACTCAATAAGTGCAGAAAGAAGTTGAATGTTTAGACCTGAAGCCAATGGTTGGAATTAATAGCAAATTAAATTTTATCGATAAACTGATGAGCGGTCGTATACATACATTTTTTAAGGATTTTTAGAAAATATGGGAAGAAGGGAAATAGGTCGATAATTACAATATAGTATTTGACTGACCCTTCTTAAAAAATGGGATAACTTAAGCAACTTTCAGTTTGTCAGGAAATGTACCATATTTTTGATGGATGAATTAAATGTATGTGTCCATGTTCACCCCCCTCAGTCTCGCTTCTCGTTCGGTTCAGACCCTCCCGAAAGTGTTGGCTACCCCCCTGCCTTCAAACTCATATACGCGTAGAGGACATTTGCCTGTTAATTTTAGAGCGTATACGGGGGGGGAGGGTAATCTTCAAATCCTCTTATATTGCGTTAATTCTTAATTAAAAACCCCAAAAAATGCCATATTTCTTCTAAGTAGGAAAATATCTTTATTTAAAAATAAATGAAAATAAAATTGACTTAATTTGGGAAATTGCCCTTAATATAGGAAAATACAGCCCCTAATAGACCTGAATGTTGAAGAAAACAGCTTATAGCCTTTTTTGAACGATAAACTGTTTATGTGAGACTTTTACACCTTTTAATTGATAATACTGACGAAAAAATAATTTAGCAAAGTTGTTTTGTTAATCATAATGGTTTTCCCCCGTGTTTCATTCTCAGCCCCCCCCCCCTCGACGCCTGGCCCTTAGTTTGTGATATGAAGCGCAATTTCAATAGGCCTTGATCTTCATCTCGTCTACCCCCCCCCCCCCTCTCCGTCCCCGGCCTTTCTTAGACGGTTTTTTACAGTCCAGATGAGAGGCCCTGGACACTCCCGCAAACAAAAATTTTAGATATATACATGATTAACCAAGTCGGGCTGAAATAAAGATTGGGAATGGTTAAGTCACTCCTCCGTCCTCGCACACCCCCCCCCCACCAAAAGCACAACTCTCTCTTCTTGTCCTTTTTCGTTCTTTCAGTTTTCTACCGTCTCTTACCCCGCCCCTCCTCTCTCTCTCTCTCTCTCTCACTCACACTCTAGTTAATAAAATGTTCATTTAAGTTTTTTTTGTCATCCATCTGTTTAATCATTTTTAATATCCCTTGCGTCTTTTAGGTTGGCAGCTAGATTTTGAACAAAAACACCAATTCGTCATTAGAGCCGCGATGAAGCGGTGGTGGGGGGGGGGGAGGGGGCTGAAGGCCTTAATTTTTTCAGCAAACTTGAAAAATAAGCAGGAAAACAACCATCTAGTTGTGATATGTATTCAAGATTCAAGATTCATTTATTTCACTCAATATTAAAAACAAACAAAATGCATCATTACAAATGCTGATACATATACATGTATATAAAATGCATATAAATACACGAAATGTACACAATTGAAAATAAATAGAAGGATTAAAAAAAAGAAAAACAAGGGACATAAATGAGTGGGGATCATGATTAAAGATCGTAATGATCTTGTTATTCGACCCGAATAATTATAATTGCTAAGGGTGCTATCTCACTTCGCGGAGACGTCCCCGCGACAGAACAGAAATCTCGTCTCCGCGACGGACAAACAGTATCAGAGACGCCCCCGAGACGTCTCCGCGACACTTTATGGAAAAAAAAATCATCCGTCTCCGAAATTCAGGAGACGTCTCCGAGACGTCTCGGAGATTCACAAATTGTTGCGGAGACGCCCCGGAGACGTCCCGGAGAAGCCCCCAACACCACCCATCCGTCGCACAGTGGGCCAGGCGTCAGCAAAAGTGCGCCAAAACTGGTTTCGGGTCACCTAACCAATTTTGTTTTTTTAATATTCTCAGCAAAGATAGCAACCTCTAGAACATCTCCACAAAATATTTCATCATGAAACTGATTTTTAGTTGGTTATTTTTCTTTGAAATGACCAAAAAATGACTTGTTAGTGGTACACCAAGTGAAAATGACAAATTTTCGTTATTTGGGATTTTTTACTAAATGGGTAGTTCAATATATTTAAAATTAAATTTGCTTGTTTAAGAATGATCATTTTTAGTGCCCATAGAATTTAAAGACAAAGAATTTATCTATTCCGAAGTAATTTTGGGAGAAACCACTAAATAATGGGGGAAAATTGCATTTTTTTATTCATACGCATAAATTTTCAAAATTGCTGCCGATTGCTGCGCTGAAAATACAATGAGAGCCTTTGTTATAGTTTATGCTTTACATCAATACCAAAATTAGCTGCAACCTCCTGCAACCTTCGGAGATATAACCAATTATCCATCCGCATGTTCGCCTATTTTACCGTCAAAATCTGCTAAAAAGCGATAATGCGCACGTATTGCGCACACAAGTCTCACCGTAAGTGGCGTAAATATTTCAATTGAAAGCCGAAAAACCAAAAACAACCAAAGCACATGAATACAATGACTTCCATGAAATACAGACATGTGTGCTTATGGGGGTGATAAATAGTCTTTAGACTGTTACCCCCCCCCCCCCAACCTATCAATTTCATGACCATTTGAATTGATCTTAATCTTGAAATAGTATTATGGTATTTAATTGGGGGCTCACCTATGTCACAATAGGTTATTATCGTTTGTTTCCAAACAATTATTATGTAATAAAGTCATAACCGATCATTCTTAAATTATGACTTGTATTCACATATATGTTTTGCTACTTCGGTCAGGAGAACATGTAAGACTGCCTACTTATATTAAACACATTTTAACTGTGTCTTTTATTTATCATTATACTCTCTTTCATTTTTATATTTATAGTTTGATATCAAATTTGGCTTTCGAATTTTCTGTACTTTCTGGACCCCATGGAAGATCAGCATTGTTACAAAGCTGAATGGGCCATGAAGCCATTTATGCTTCTTTTATTAATTTATTTTTAATTATATGTTTATATGATAACTGTATTTTTTTATTGTTGCGATTTGGAAAATAAAATATAATACAATACAATAAGTTCAATTAAAGAAAAAATCGTAGATATATAAATTGCAATAACTTTTCCGTCATAATCAAGAACAATAAATTAGCCAAAATCAAAATGATTTTCTATTTATTTGATGAATAAGCCTACTGGTCTCATCAGGAAAACCGTATTTTTATGAATAAAAAAGAGGTTCCCCTTTCATTAGTCCATAAAACCACATTAAAGTTCCAAATAATATATAAATCTCTCTAAAAAAGGCACTTTTTCCTCGTCTAGGAAAAAAAAAACATTATGTTAATGAAGTCAGATAATTTAAAAGATACTCTAATCATGTTAACAATGTTTCCGTGGTCTATATACCCCATACACACCTCACGTATGAAAATAATATCAGTTATGTAACTTTAACAAAGAAATCCGCTCTAACCAATCAGAAATGGTTATTTTAATGACGTCATAGACATTTGAAAATACTCTTATGGTGTTTCTCATGTCTTGAAACCCCCTATAAGTCCTACTAATCAAAGTAAAATGAATATGCCTATGTGTTACTATTGATATTTGTCTTGTCCAATCAGAAAAGAACATTTTAATGACGTCATAAGTTTTTGAAATTGTTCTCATCGAATTCTGCGGGTCTGAAAACCCTATAAGGACTACTCTTAAGAATTTAATTATCCGTCTTCGGTGAGGAATTAGTTTTGTCGCACTTTTAGTTCATTCTGGCCCACTGTGCGTCGCAGAGACGAAATCTCCACTCCGCCGCAGAGACGCCTCCGCGAAGCGAGACAGCACCCTACCGATTAAATTGCATTTACAATACGAAATAACACAAAAGGGTGTGGGTCACTAAGAAGAGAAAGGGAAGGTGAAGCCGAGAAAGACCCACTAACAGAAAGACCCCTCATCAAGCAGGGCCACTTCTACAAAAAAGGAGCCCATTTTGGATAATAACCTTTCTTTTAGACCTTGCATTTTAAAGGGACGTTAAGGTGGAACAACGAATGATTTGGAGAGAAGCTCCGGTAAGAAATTTCCAAAAGGTAGGACCTCGATAATATACATGGTAATTCATTTGAGAGAAGTCGGTTGTTCTTAACAAGGGGTATTAAGTACAAGAGTCGTTTTTATGAACGAGTAATAGTTAGGAATGAGTTTCATAGATTAAAGGAAAATAACGGGTTAGTGAAGACTGGGAATTAATTCCTTGTGGACGGACAATACAATGAAACATTGCTGAATTCTCTCATTTGAATACAGTTCAAATATACAGGCAGAGAGCTGTAACTGATTAATAAGGGTTTACTGGTGGCAAGAAAAGGGGCATAAGTGTCAATATTAACTTTCTCACTGGCTCTTTTTTTGCAGTTTGGATATTCCTTTGATAAGTTCTGGTTGTGAGGTTGCAAGCCCAAATGACAATGCAGTGATATTATAATACCAATAACGATAAATTAATGTGTAGTAACGGAATAAGACAAAAAATATCTTTGGGCAGAAAGTTTAATTTGTTATAGAACAGCCAACATTTCTTGAAAACTTTGTTTCACTAATCCTATAATTTACACATGATCATCTCCAGGACAATTTGTCATACAATTCATTGATAACCAAGACAACTTTTGTGTGTGGAATACTATAAGAGACTCAGAGAGCCATTTTAGAATAACTTGTACATATTAAGTGGGTTAAATATTTCTTAGCTGAAAATCATCATATGAGGATTCTGTTTTGTTTGTATTAGGAGTAGCATTATCTATTTCTGAAGCCATTTACTAACATGATAAGTTCATTATTTAAAGAGAATAAGAGTTACCTCATCATTTTTATGGAGAATAAATGTGGAGAGGGTATATCAATATCTGCACAAAGAGGAACATACTTGACTTCGGAAGAAGATTTATTGTAATATCATTTAGAATATAGGAAAAGCGACGAGGACCAGATATTGTTGATCCTCTGTGAGAATTCACATACTAATAATTTGCTTTGGATTTAGATAATGGTTTCATATTAAATATGAGGAATTGTCGTTAACGATACCAACATAGCTTCTGAAACATTTAAGAGCGAATACTCTCTAATGCCAATAAAAATACTAACTGTCTTATCGCAATAATATTTTATTGGATTTAAACAGTCAATAGGCTTTTGAGAGGTCAAATATACACTCATGTTTATTATCTACTGATATCCATAGCTTCTTGCAATGTTATAGAAGTAAACTCAGTATATGATGCAAAAGAAGTTGAAATGTTTAGTACCTTGAAGCCAAATTTGGTTGGATGATACTAGAAATTAAATTTTTATCGATAAATCTGATTAGAAGGCGGTTTATACATACATTTTTTTAAAGGATTTTACGATGAAAAATGGAAGAATGGGAATGCGATCGATAATTACAATTATATTACTTTTGACTGACCCTTCTTAAAAATTGGGATACACTTATAGCAACTTCGAGTTTGTTCAGGATATGTCCATTTTTTGATGGATTGAAATACAATGTATGTGTCCATGTTCACCTGTCCTTAGCTCTCGCTTTCCGTTCGGTGTCTAGACCCTTCCGAAAGTGTTGGCTACCTCCCCTGCCTTTCAAGCACTGAGTACCTACGCGTAGAGGACATTTGCCTGTAATTTTAGAGAGCGTATACGGGGGGGGGGTAATTCAAGATCCTCTTATATGCGTATATACTAATGTAAAACCCCAAAAACTGGCCATATTTCTTCTAAAGTTAGGAAATATATTCTTTATTTTAAAAATACAATGGAAAATAAAATTTGACAATAATTTTGGGAAACTCTGCCCTAATATAGAATAGCAACTAATAAGCACCTGATTAGATGAGTTAAGAAAACACGCTTTTTAATAAGGCCTTTTATTTGAACGATTAAACGTTTTATGTGAGCTTTTACAACCTTTTAATTGATATAACTGACTGAAAAAATGAATTAGCACAAAGGTTGTTTTGTATAATCAATTAATGGTTTCTCACCCGTGTTTCATTCTCCACCCCGGCCCGCGCATCGCGCCTCCGGCGCTTAGTTTTGTTGATATGAGAAGCGGCAATTTCAATAGGCTGCTTTTGAATCTTCATCTCGTCTACCCCCCCCCACCCTCCCCGCGTCCCCAGCCGCCTTTGCTTCTTACGAGGCGGTTTTCCTTACAGTCAGATGAGAGGCCCTGGACACTCCGGCAAACAAAAAATTTTAGATATTACATGATTAACCGGAAGTCGGCTGATGAAATAAAGATGGGGAATGGTTAAGTCACCTCCTCGGTCCTCGCACACCCCCCCCCCCACAAAGCACAACTTCTTGCTTTCTGTCCTTTTTCGTTCTTTCTCAGTTTTCTACCCGTCTCTTACCCCGCCCTCCTCTCTCTCTCTCTCTCTCTCAACTCACACTCTAGTTAATAAAATGTTCATTTTAAGTTTTTTTGGTCATCCATTCTGTTTAATCACTTTTTAAGTATCCCTTGCGTCTTTTAGGTTGGCAGCTAGATTTTGAAACAAAAACACCCAATTCGTCATTAAGCAGCGATGAGAAGCGGTATTGGTGGGGGGGAGGGGGCTGAAGGCCTTTAATATTTTTCAGCAAACTTCGAAAAATAGAGCAGGAGAAACAACCATCCTAGTTTGATATGTATTCAAGATTCAAGATTCATTTATTTACTCAATATTAAAACAAACAAAATGCATCATTACAAATGCTGATACATATACATGTATATAAAATGCATATAAATACACGAAATGTACAGCAATTGAAAATAAAAGAAGATTAAAAAAAAGAAAAACCAAGGGACATAAATGAGTGGGGATCATGATTAAAGATCGTAATGATGATCTTGTTTATCGTAACACCGAATAATTTATAATTGCTAAGGGTGCCTATCTCACTTCGGCGGAGACGTCCCCGCGACAGAACAGAAATCTCGTCTCCGCGACGAGGACAAACAGTATCAGAGACGCCCCGAGACTCTCCGCGACACCTTTATGGAAAAAAATCAATCCGTCTCCGAAATTCAGGAGACGTCTCCGAGACGTCTCGGAGATTCACAAATTGTTGCGGAGACGCCCCGGAGACGTCCCGAGAGCCCAAACACACCCACACAACACCGTGCGCACAGTGGGCCAGGCGTGCAGCAAAGTGCGCCCAAAAACTGGTTTCGGGTCACACCTAATCCGAATTTGTTTTTTTTTTAATATTCTCAGCAAAGATAGCAAACCTCTAGAACATCTCCACAAAATATTTCATCATGAAACACTGATTTTTAGTTGGTTATTTTTCTTTTGAAATGACCAAAAAATGATCTGTTTAGTGGTACACCAAGTGAAGAAATGACAAATTCTTCGTTATTTTGGGATTTTATTACTAAAATGGGTTAGTTCAATATATTTAAAATTAAATTTGCTTGTTTAAGAATGATCATTTATTAGTGCCCATAGAATTTAAAGAACAAAGAATTTATTCTATTCCGAAGATAATTTTGGGAGAAACCAACTAAATAATGGGGAGAAATTGCATTTTTTTATTCAACACCAAAATTTTTCAATTGCTGGCGATTGCTGCGCTGAAAATACAATAGAGCTTTTGTTATACGTTTTATTGCTTTACAGTCAATACCAAAAAATTAGCTGCAACCTCCTGCAACTTCGAGATATGAATTACCAAAGTTATCCATGCCGCATGTTCGCCTATTGTTTAACCGTCAAAATCTGCTAGAAAAAAAGCGATAATGCGCACGTATTGGCGACACAAAGTCTCACCCGTAAAGTGCGCTAAATATTTCAATTGAAAGCCGAAATAACCAAAAACAACCAAAGCACATGAATACAATGACTTCCATGAAAAACAGACATGTGTGCTTATGGGAGGTGATAAATAGTCTTTAGACTGGTTACCCCCCCCCCCAACCTATCAATCTTCATGACCATATTGAATTGATCTTAATCTGTAAATGTATTATGGTATTAAATTGGGGGCTCACCCCTATGTCACAATAGGTTATTATCGTTTGTTTCCAAACAATTATTATGTAATAAAGGTCATAACCGATCATTCTCTTAAATTATGACTTGTATTCACATATAATGTTTTCTAAGCTTCATACGTGGTCAGGAGAGACATTGTAAGACTGCCTACTTATATTAAACACATTTTAACTGTGTCTTTTATTTATCATTATACTCTCTTCATTTTTATATTTATAGTTTGATATCAAATTTGGCTTTCGAATTTTCTGTACTTTCTGGACCCCATGGAAGATCAGCATTGTTACAAAGCTGAATGGGCCATGAAGCCATTTATGCTTCTTTTTATTAATTTATTTTTAATTATATGTTTATATGATAACTGTATTTTTTTATTGTTGCGATTTGGAAAATAAAATATAATACAATATACAAATATTTCAATTAAAGAAAAAATCGTAGATAATATAAATTGCAATAAACTTTTCCGTCATAAAAGAACAACAAAAATTAGCCAAAAATCAAAATGATTTTCTATTTTATATTGATGATAACCTACTGGTCTCATCAGGAAAACCGTATTTTTATGAATAAAAAAGAGGTTCCCCTTTCATTAGTCCATAAAACCACATTAAAGTTCAAATAAATTATAAATCTCTCTTAAAAAAGGCACTTTTTCCTCGTCTAGGAAAAAAAAAACATTATGTTAATGAAGTCAGATATTTAAAAGATACACTCTAATCATGTTAACAATGTTTCCGTGGTCTATATATACCATACACACCTCACGTATGAAATAATATCAGAATGTAACTTTAACAAAGAAATCCGCTCTAACAATCAGAATGGTTATTAATATGACGTCATAGACATTTGAAAATACTCTTATGGTGTTTCTCATGTCTTGAAACGCCTTAATGATCCTACTATCAAAGTAAAATGAATATTGCCTATGTGTACTATTTGATATATTGCTTGTTCCGTTCAGAAAAGAACATTTTAATGACGTCAATAAGTTTTTGAAATTTGTTCCACTTCAGAAATTCTGCGGGTCTGAAAACCCTATAAGGACTACTCTTAAGAATTTAATTATCCGTCTTCGGTGAGGAATTAGTTTGTCGCACTTTTATAGTTTCATTCTGGCCCACTGTGCGTCGCGAGAGACGAAATCTCCACTCCGCGCAGCAGACGCATCCCTCCGCGAAGCGAAGACAGCACCCTACCGATTAAATTGCAGTTTACAATACGAAATAACAAAAAGGGTGTGGGTCACTAAGAAGAGAAAGGGAAGGTGAAGCCGGAGAAAGACCACTACACTAGAATTGTAAGCACAAAAAAAAAAATACATGACAATAGACAACAAAACAATATAGTGATCGTATCGCTTATGACGGCCGATTTTATGACGTAATTAGATTTAATGACTGGTCCCTATGAGGTGGCCCAGAAATGAATGAAAGAATCATACCGTGTCCAGGCACTCCTCAAAGACCCCTCATCAAAGCAGGCCACTTCACAAAAAAGGCCCATTTTGTAATAACCTTTCTTTGAATTGCATTTTTAAAGAGTTAAGTGAACAGATGATTTGAGAAAGCTGGTAAAGAATTCCAAAGCTTAGGACCTGCATAATATATGGTATTTTGAGAAGTCGTTGTTCTTACAAGGGAGTAATAAAAGTCGTTTGATGAAACGTAGTAAAGTGAGGAAAGTGAGTTTCATAGGTTAAAGGGAAAAATAACGGGTTAGTGAGGATGGTCTAATTTTCCTTGTGACAGGAATCAACCACGAACATTGCTAATCTCAATTGAGTACAAGTTCAAATATATCAAGGATGAGCGTCGTAACTTGATAAATGGTAGTATCAGCGCTTTTTATTCACCAACAAATATCGCGAAAGACTCAATGTGTGCACTTGGAGCACTATAGATGAGATATAATCGATCGATCCTATATAGCTAGGTATATCAAGTCTTACTGTCATGGTTGCCTAGATCAGTAAATAACGAAAACGATAAATCGTGGACGTACCAAATCTTGACCACGAGCTCTCATCAATCAATCGTTGATTATTAAGCGAGGTCGCGGTGCAAGTTCCAGACACCGAGAGCAATATAACACGGCGCATACCGCGTGCATTAATATCTTCTGCGCTGGCGGTCAAGGGGTTGTCACCGGTAACGAGTATATGTTTTCGAGGTTCAAAAATAGGAATGAATTTTGATAATTGCAAAATACTACTAGACAAAACTAGTCGACGGGTCCGATAGTACCGCGGAAGGGGGAGGAGTGTGGTCTGGGGGGTGTGTGATTCTGTTAACTGACGCTGATGTTCTCTTTGTA
>CALNVZ010000641.1:23081215-23140880 GCA_940671915.1 Paracentrotus lividus
CAATTGGACAATTTGTTATTAGATGAATTAGCAATTATAAACAAAGTGGGAAATAGACCAAATATTCAGTAGACCAAAATGTCGGCCCATGTGATATTAGACAATATGAGAATTGGACAAACTGCAAGTAGGCCGAAAGTACGGGAATATTTCTCTCTCTCTCTCTCTTTCTTCCTCTCTCTCTCTCTTGTCTCTCTGTCTCTCTCTATCTCTCTCTGCCTCTCTCTCTCTCTCTCTGCCTCTCTCTCTCTCTGTCCGTCTCTCCCTCTATTCCCCATATGTCCATATTTCCTCCCCTCTATCTCTCTCCCTCTCTCGTTCTCACTACAACAATTTATTTTTTCCTTTTTTTTTTCTTTTGTTCTCTTCTTTGACTTGTGCCCTGAACAATTTCCAATAATGGGGAAGGGGTGGGGTGAGTATGAATTTGACAAACAATCTTCATTTATGCAAACGAATAAATTTAATTTTCTTATTTCAGATGTGGCCTGCAATGGCAGAACTGATTTACAAATTATTCTACTTGCATAATTATGAGCAAGTACATGAGCAAATATCATAGATAATAGACATATAAAAATGCACTAGATTTTTATTCATTCATTTTTTAAATATTTTCAATGTTTACTTGTATTTCTTATATTAGATTTAGCCTGCAAATGCAAAAATGTTACAAAAATAAAACAATTCTATCTGAATAGAGAAGCTGAACATACGCACATTTAACTCTCCTTAGAAATGTAAATAATGATTTTAGAACGTTGAGCATTTTGAAACGCGAGTCAAATACAACATTTTTGTACTGTTTTAACGCACTTTGAAGAATGTGCACGATCAAAGTTTATCATCGGCATTCAGTATGGGTTACAGCTTAGAATATTGTGACTTGACCACATGACACGTTTTTTGAAATTGAAAGACCCATTTCAGACTCTGTCTCATTTTTATATAAAGGGCAAATATAAAATAGTTTAGCATTTTCAAAAATAGAATTCAGCCTCTTAGAGACACTTAAATCGATTATACATTGTACATCAATTAATTAGAATAAAATCTAAATTATTGGTCACATAAGGCATTCTAGATTTACATATTGCAACGGGCAAGCTGTGCAACTCTTTAAGAAACTTCAAAATATTATACGAACCCATTACTAAACTCTATACAAGCAGTACTGTGCAAATGTTCCTAGCCACATTGTCACGATTTGAAAGCAATGAAAGACTTTACAATATATTTTGTTTCTTCACCGACACGACCAAACTGAAGAAGTACAACCTCTAATAAAAAGAGCATGTTATTCCAATGTTATATATTTATCAATAATGATTCAATCAATAATTATTCTTCCTCCTCTTCTTCATCTGCTTCCTCTTCTACTTCTTCTCCTTCTTCTTCTTCTTCTTCTTCTTCTTCTTCTTCTTCTTCTTCCTCCTCTTTTTCTTCTTCTACGTCTTCTTCGTTTTAGTGAGAATGGTCGAAGTAATTCACAAGTCCCGCGTGGAATGCATATTTCATTTTATTTTTCTTTTTTTTTTAACAGTGAGCAGATTATGACAGATAACTTAATTTCGTCGCAGATTGCTATCAATTGCTCCCCCCCCCCTGTTTTGTATGATTATTCAGACTACAAACAATGCAAAAAATTCAAATTATCATATATTTGTCATAAATTACATTTAAACTTGCACTTTCGTATCTTTCCTCTTCTTTCTTAATGTAAAATGACTAATTTATAATTATCTAAATAATGGAAAAAAATAAAATGCATTTACATATCCTTCTTGAGTATTATTGCATCCATTTACGAAATTATGCATGATTTCATATTGTTAGTAGGGAATCAAGGGGAACATTTTTTTTCCTTCTAAAGCAAAGAAATGCTGTCTCAGCCTTCAGCCATTTGCAACCGACCCCAGATCAATATCTCCATCTGAGTTCGCGTCTAACAGGCTATGTCCTTGAGAATTCGAACTACAGCAACAGCAGCAGCTTTGGCCAGAACTAAGACTCTGATTAGTTAAACAGCAGCTACATGAAGGCATTGGTATCTGAGCGCAGTTACCTTCTGGTCCGAACGCTCTGCAGAGCGGCATGAAGAAGAAATTGGCGTAAAACCAGCTCACCGTCATGACAAGGGTCAGGAATATACCGATCTGTTGATAGGCAAGAACGAGAGAGGGCAGCATAACCGCTCCTGCGATGAAAGTTGAGAAAGCTGCTGTTGTAATCGCAGACGTAAGTTGGACCATGGCAAATGTGGAGCGAGAAGCGCGATCCTTGTGCGGTGCGAGTCCGTAGGCCACGCCGTAGTGGATGGTGAAATCGACGGATAGTCCTACCGCGAGGCTCATGACGGTGGATTCAAGGATGTTCAGCTCCCAACCCAAGAGGACCAAGCTACCTATTGTGACGAAGACGGTCCCGGCGATGGACATGGTGGCGAAGAGAGTGATTAGGAGGTTTCGTGTGGTGCAAAGCAGAACAGCAGTAGCCATGCCCAAGGACAACCCTATGGACATCTTGGTTCCTCGGGCAAGGCTCTCCTGCAGGTCGAAGAAGAACATCTGATTGTCACTCCAGCTTCCGAACCAGCCACCCGCTAAACCAGGAGGAGCTGTCTTAATTTTCTCCTTGCTCCAGCTTTCGACGGCATACCAAAACTCGCTCATATTTTCATAGATTAAGGTTTCCATGGTTGTGCTGGTGAAATATAACTCCAAACCGGTCACCTGACTGTCTTCCCCAAATCGCATTTGTCCATTGAACTCTCCTATGGTGGATGTCCAAAAGGGGGCGCAGTGGTTGAAGAGGGCTGGGTCATACGGAAAGTTTGTTTGGTTGCAGCAGGGTTTTGGGTTGAACGGTAATTTGGGATTCTCACAAGGTCCCTCCATCACCGATTTAAAAATCTGCATGAAACAAAAGTCATTTGCTTTATTTTCCTTGGAGTAGAATGTTTGATTACGAATATCGTGGCAAAACTCCAAGAGCCATTCTTGTGAGTCTTTGGCAGAAAGATTGAATGATCTATCAAAGACGATTGAACCCTCGTCCTTCGGGTCCCATGGGTTCCCATTATCGATGGGTACAACGCCCCATGTAAATATGATAGGCATTAGCTGTTGCTCCCCTCTCTCGAACAAAAACTCCTTCTTGTAGATTTGGTCGTACTGTTCCATGTAATCACTTGATATAAAAACTTGAAAGTCGTTCTTCGTTGGCAACAGAAGCTTTGGCTTGACAAATATAGCACAGGCTCCGCCCACCCCCAGCAATGTAAATAAAAGAATCCACAAGTAACGAAGCTTAAAGACAACCAACGGTAAAATTGTTTCCCAGAAAGACCGGATATACTTCGATATGGTGTTGAATACCTCCTTTAGCTTCAAGTAACAATCACTCGGGGTTATTCTATCGCGACATCTGCGGAACTGCAAGTACTTGTCTTCAATGACGACTATTGCAGGTAGCCAAGTGACGGTGTACACGAAGTTGATGAGGATGGCGCACCCTGCATACACGGACAAACATCTTAGGGCTGTGATGGAGCTGATTACATTCGAGAACAGCGCTGAGGATGTGGTGAAACTAGTAACAAACATAGCGATAGCTGCATGGTGTAAAGTATCTTGGATGACCAACACCCTCTTCCCAGTCGTTCCTCCATGCCGCTCCCTCATCTTCTTCCAAATGTCCACGTAGACGAAAGCATCATCAGCTCCGATGCCGATGACCAGGACGAAAGCGAGAACGTTCATGAAAGGAAAAAAGGGCATCTTGAAGACGACCACGTACAGAAAGTAGGAAAATACCAAAGACATGATCATGTCTAGGATTGTCATGATGGTTACAAAGAGTGATCCCGTATAAACCCAGACAATCACCAGAATTAGTCCTATCCCACCAGCTAAGTACACGCTATCTGAGACAAGAAAATCTGAGAACAAATCAAACTTGAACCCCCCACCGACCGCAGAGAGTTTAGTGACACTGTCACTGACTACCTGTCCCATTATATTATCTTTATAAATGTCTTGTGCCACATTAGAGTATGCATAGATAGGAGTGACCATTAGAGCACAGTTTATCGACTCAAAATTTCCGCGCGCGATCAGTTCTGCAGAGTCGAACGGTAACATGTATTTCAGAATATTGAACACCACGTTACCCAAGGTGCAGTTTAGTGGGACAGTGGGGCAGGTCCCATGTCTACCGCAGTCGGTGCGCAATTCCCCATTCAAGAAGAACGGCGCACACTTCTGAAGTCCCTTTCGTAGCTGCATCACATCATCGTCTACGATGTCATCACACGAGTCCCTCCCGTCGATTAGAGATGCGTAGAAACCTAACGACGCTGGTTGGCAGTTTGTGACATCAGTATTGTTTGCCACGATGCGATTATATAAACTGCACATAGACCGCATGGCCTTTGTGCTGAATAAATCCACCTTGCCGATGCGAGAGAAGACCAAACGAAGCTGCCACGGAGCAGAATCAGCTGCAAAAAAGAAAAAAAAAAACACAATAATTAATCATTTTCACGTCTTATTTAAAACATTTAGAAAATATTCTTCTCTCGAGCAAGTATGTCTAATACCCCTATTCATTCTTAAATCGTTGTGTAATAACTATATGATAATAATAATGGCGCTTTTATATAGATCTCAGGTCTGTCATGCATGACGCTCATTGCGCTTGTTATATGTTGCTGTTAACGTGGTAAAGGAGTTTGCGAAGCATGTCCACGTGAACGTGAAAGGTTCTAGAGTTAAAGAATGGAAGCTTCTGATAAATAACTGTGGCTTCTTCAAGTTTGACGCTTTTAATGAATTTCATAATTCAGCCTGTCGACTGGAACTAGAAGCTGAGAGAGCAGAAGCGTCATGCGTGAAACAGCCACCATTACCACCATTATTATTTATCAAAAGATTCACTTCTAGAATCTCATTCACGTTCATGCCGACGTGATTAGAAAACTTTCTACAATGAAGTGTGTACCTCGTTGGCCGCAGGCCGTTGGTTCGATCACGGGACCTTCATAATCAGAGGCTTGGCCATAGTCCATCACGGTGGTAAACATATCATCTGTAAATTCCTCTAGTGGGATATCCGTGGAAGAAATCCTGGTCGACATCGAGGAATGATTTGCGTGTATACCGTTATCATCCACGTTCAAACGACGCGACAGTTTCGGCGATGATGATGATGATGGTGATGATGATGACATGGTCAGTGGTGATGATTGAGTTGATTTTAACGTTGAGGTTAATTTCGATGTCCAAGGCAATGTCGTGGATGGCTTGGACAACGAGGAGGGCATCGAAGTCCGTGATGGTAATGCATACGAAGTCGATGATGAGGAAGTAGTTTTAGAAGTTCCGAAGACCCCGGCCAAGCTTCGCTTGGATTGCCTTGGCAAGGTGTAAAAATGATCGTCGTTTGTCACATGATCAAAATGACGAAGTCCTGAAGTTCTGTCATTGATGTCAGTCTGTCTAGCTTGGAATCCCTATTACATGATTGTGAGGATAAAGATGTTATAAATGTAGTTACATATCCGTTTTACATTCCTTTCAAAGATGATCAATGAGATGAAGAACATAATTACCATCTTTAAAAGATCTAATCTTTGACAACAAAAAAATAACCATTTTACTGACGACTAGAAAGCTACGGTCTTAAAGTTCTTACGAATCTCTGGACTTCTGGGCCCTATTCTACTACGGAGTCTAGAGTTGTGCTGTCGCACTAAAATAGTCCGGATTTTGAAACGAGAATGCAACGCTGGTTCAGTGAAGCGTGCGTCTAACTGTACGAATGTAGTCTTGGATGACGTCATTCGAGACCAGATCTGTACAAACATTTGTAAAGAATTCTAAACCATGGGTATAGGTGGTTTAGAATTTGATATGGCTTTGCGAGTTTTATGTCGGCGCGGAGGAAGCTAATTTATTTATTTTCTCGTTAACTTGAAGCTAAAGGTTGTTTAAAATTTGCTTTAAAATGAGGTGCATTATTGAATTATCCACAACGATTCGATTAATTGCATGTAAATCATCAAAAATGACATTTTCCGACACGAATGACGTGTTATTTTGGCCTAACCTTATATTCAAAAGGACAACTGACGCGAAAACCAATGATAAACTATTGGTGGCAAGTCTTGTCATGAGACGGGATAAGACAGATTTTGAACTAGTTTGAGACTAATTTGAGACGGGTTTGAAATGATTTGAAATGACTAGTGGTGGAGACGTCACAAAGACGTCTGACGGTCTCCTGAGCTGAGTTTCCGCGCAGTCTCATGACAAAGATAGAAAATTTTAAATCACATGAATGCTTTTCGTCGCGCAGACGTCTCCGAAATATTTCCGCGACAGAAAAAAAAAATTATCGGAGACGTCCTGGAGTGTCCGGGTCGCGGAGACATCGCCGCGAAGTAAGATACCACCTCTATGGTGTCATCTCAAGGTACTTGTCATGAGACGGATTTGAGACTAATTTGGGACGGGTTTGATACGGTTTTGATACTAGTCGGGGGAAAAATCTCAAAGTGGTCTCAGAGACATCTCTGAGACAGACAAAAATGATAGGGGATGTCTCCGAGTGTTCGAGTGGCAGAAACGACTCCGCCAATAGAGCATTCCCAGTGACGTCATCATTCATCCATGTTGGTGGGCCAAACAATAGAAACATGCCCATCAAACCGTGATAAATCATTGTTTTTACGGTCTGGTGCACCGGTACCTTATTGTTATGCCCACCAACGTGACGTCACGTGAAATCGCTCCATTACTTCAGAGGAGAAAAACACCATTGTCCTTTTCAACAAAAAATGTAAGTTCATGTTTTTCTCCACGACTACTCAATTATTAAAGGCACTTGAAAAAAAAAATAGGCCTACCCGATTTCCTTTTTTGCATTTATTAGTGTGTTGCTATGTCAGACAAGAATCGTTTTTTTCAGACATAGCAACAACTAAGATATGCAAATTGGATTCAAACTACTATACGAGTAGTTCATTCAGGCAATTAAAGTAAATAATTCAATCAGAGGGAATAAAACTATTGTCCTTTTTCAGCTGAAAATTTATAGGCCTTTTATTGTTCTCAGGCCACTGAATCACTAATGAATAGGACGTGATATTTAAAACTGCATGACAAGCGCCTTTGAACCAATACAAGAACACTCGGTAGTCAATGGATAGCAAAATTGTAAAGCGGCTACAAACAAAAGATTGTTGCGTCATCATTTCAATGGATTTCTGGTTTAATCTTGTGCGTTCCAGTGCACTAGAAACTTCCAGCCGTACGTAAGTTGTACAAGTTTGGAAGGTTTTTTTTTTCGTGCTGGGAGTTTTTTCTTGTACGGTGCTATTTTGCGATCCTATTGTTTATTGTCGTACAACTCTAAACTCCGTAGTAGAATACGAACCCTGGAGTTTGCAAAGATTCGTAGATGGAGCTTCCTTTTTAAGGCTATCCTACGACGTTCTTACGACTTTCAAACGATTATCTTTCAAAAAGGGGGTTCCTTATGAAGTTGAATAAACTTTTTGGCAAGACCATCGACCAATCTTCGAACTTACGAACGGTCTACGAACCTGTTTGCGAACGTTGGTTTCGTACGGCCTTCTTAAGAAGTTCCTACGAATTTCTATACTAGATGGTCTGAAAATCGTTTGCAAGGAGTCCGCAACAGTTCGTAATGGCACTTGTGACCAAGGCTTTACTTTTTGTGTCGCTTTTGTTATGTTTTTTTTACTTATTTATTTTTTTTATTTATTATTTATTCATAAATTGCCGAATTCGCTTACCTCTAATGGGTCATCAAATGACGGGATATCGTATAACACAAACGCAGCAGCGCCCCCACCCGCTGTGAGGGCAAACAGCAGAATACAGAACAACACAGGAAACCGATCAAGAAATTTGGCGTACCTGTAGGAAAAATATGTAAACTCGTTACAGGAATCAATACAGCATTCACGGACCAGAAAGGTTTACTATTTTGCTTTACTGCAGCACAGAAATTTTGTTGCATTGACAATTTTTTTTCCATTCTTTTTCTGTGTCTTATTATTTTTTTTTACATTTTTTTAAAATTGATTTATTCATTTATATATTTATTTGTTATTATTATTTTTTATTTTATTACTTATTTTATTACTTATTTATTTATTTATTTTATTTTTTTTAAATTTGTATTATTATTTTTTTTTCTTGTTTTTCTTGTTTTTTTTTGGGGGGGTACGGTTAGAACTTCTTTTTTTCCTTTTCTAAGGGTTGCTCACCGGCAATTAGATCAGCCAGTAATCATAGAGTGCGTGAACCTTATTCAGGCGATTCCATGTTTTTGTTGTTTTGTCTTTTTTCCCCTGTTATTTCTTTGTCCCGTACAGCACAGAACTATTTTTTTGTCAGTTGTAAAGGATGTGTAATCGAGACAAGTTAAGTTTGGTTTATTCAGCCACTTCTGGTAGTACTTGAGGATCAACATCAATCAAGAAAATATCATTTTCAAATCCATGTAAAAATAAACAATTATCCTTTACAGGACAATAATAAATAAATGAAATGAAATGAAATGAAATAAAATGAAACTTTATTTTCAAATCAAATAGATGTAAAATGTTAAGTCAAAATGTCCCCAGGCGCGGATCCAAGAAAACCGAATTTAATTCATTTCGGGGGCCCATTTGTCTGGGGACAAAAGCGGCTCTATTGTGTTTACGCATGGGCCCGGTAAATTCATTGTATCCCGTCGGTATGCGTCCGCTACTGGTCCCGTACGACACAGCATGGAATAGCCCATTGAGGTTTTCACGTAAAAAGTCTACAAACATGAAGAGACCGGATAAGAAAAAAAGTTTAAGTTGAATAATGAAATAATGGTTTTCCATGTCCGGATCATTTCCTTCCGACATATTTTGTAATACCACGGAAGTGACGTCATAAACTGCCTCCAACAGATCAACAAGCGTAAAGACAAGATATAAACAAAGCAATTTGTGCGTTTCATATACAGAATTCCCAACACTGTGTTTATGGTTTCATAATACATGCACCACCAACGTTCATTATCATAAAATAACTAATTTTCCTTTTGGGTGAGTAAGAATTGAAAAATTAACGGATCCAGGCGGAGCGGATCGGTGCGAACGCACCCCCCCCCCGCCCCGTAGGACTGCAAGAAAGAAAATGTATTCATAATATTGTACAAGGCACCGTCTTAGTTTGTGTGTTGCGTTTGTTCTTGTTCCTCTTTTTGCGTGCGCCCCCGAAGGATGGCAAAAAAACAAGATTTTTTGTTTGTTTTGTTTTTTGCTTTCCAATGTCTTCCAGGCCGATTGAGCGACAGCACCCTATCGCTTCATGATGGCCGAAAAAAGGTAACACTTATACTCTACAGCTACTCTCAGTATATCACGGAGATCACAAACAGAAAAGGCTGAACGAATTAAAGAAACTTTGCAGGCCCTCATTAAAAGAAAATTAGCGGGTAAGAAAGAAATGGAAGCTTAGATCTGCATTAACTAAAAAGCGAATACAGTATGGGCGTCAAATATTGGGGGTGGAGTCATAAAAGAATTGACCTTGCGACATTTCGCCCCCTCCATCCAAAACCAGTATTTATCATGGTTCGAAAAAAAAAAGGTCTATAGTATTCAGGGCGTATCGGTTTTTTTCCCCAAGTTCTTAATGTTTTGGGTAAACGCATGAGGGAAATATTTCATACGATACGCCCCCCCCCTAACGGAAAAACAAGCATGGGGGTTGACGCCCCTTCTACGTTTAGAATATATTATTATCCGAAATGCAACTAACCAGAAGCAGAATCCACATTTCTTCTTCCTTGCACCATCGTCCGTTTCGTTTGTTCCGTCATCGTTGATGGTGGTCAATCGAAGTGCACCACCGTTCGATGTCGGTTCGAAAGAGAGATCTTCGGGCTCGAGGTTTCCAGCACCTCCCCACGTATGTCCTGAATCAACATTTGATAACAAGTGCAAAATACACTGTTGGTCAGAAAGGTTGGATATTTTTTTCGTCCTCCACCAACATTTGTTTGCTCCAGCTGTAATTTCATGAAATAAATTGTCCCCGCGTTTACTTTTCGGGATCCTGGGTCTATCTTGGTTGTTCCCCCAACCATTCCCGGGGAATGAAAAATAAAAAAGGGTTGTCAGCCCCCACAATGCCCATTTTTACCATTTTTTCTCATTTTGGGGCCCCTTTTTGTTTACCCGTCTGACCAAGGCCCCCTTAATCTTAACCCCGCGAAACGCGGCGAAAGTGTAGGGTTAATATTGTTCTTTATGTTAAATTAATTTTAAGGTTATATGTCTTTGTCTCTTGTCTAGGGGATGGGTTGAAGTAAAAAGTGAGATTGGTGAAAAATTGAAATATTTTATCCTTACTTATGATAAAAACAAAGGAAATAAAAAACAACCATAAACCCTTGATTATTATAATTTCCCCAAAATTTCTAGCCTTATTGAAAAGGTTGTAAATGGTAACTATAGTCTATTTTTCATAAAATGATGTTGCTGGGGCACTCAAAACAATATCCAACCTTTATGGGCAACATTGTATAATGATAATAACTGTGGGAGTCAAAGAAGCGCAGTTGACTGTTCAAATAATATTGAAAGATTATCTAAGTTTTATTTCAACATTCATATTTTCATACTGCATTTTCTCCACACTAAGGTATTATAATTGGAGTCTGCACCTTAAGACTATACCCAAATATATTCTTTATGTGCCATTTTGTTTGCGTTGTCATGATTATTACATGTAGAAAATTCGTGTTATAATGGAGCTTTGTTTACATTTGTAAATCATAATACAGTTTATTATCCGAACATGATAACTGATTTCAACAACATTTCCTTCACCATTTTCACTCACATCACACTATATCCTTGGAGAAAAGCTATCTTTATCTCACGTTTTCTACATGTACCCTATGCATGCAGCGGTTGCTTTTATTCCCTTTTTGAAAAGAAAGCCTTCAAGTATATAGCAAACCACTGTCGCGTTGTCGCGTCGATTGTGCACTTTCTGCAGACTGAGTGCGTATAGTTCGTCATATTCCCCGCATGCATTAGAACTGTGGATTATACAGTACGGTATACCATGAATACATGGTATGTTTATTTTCGTTTGTCGGTATACTAATATAATACTTACCATTACTTTGTCCAATATAATCAGTGTTCAAAAGAGGATCATCATCATCGAAAAGCCGGGAATATCTCGGCATGTTTGCAGTAAAATAGTCACTTCCTACACCAGAATTGTGTTCATCATTATTTTATATCTTGCCTCCTCGGTATATATGCACCAGTCCTGCACAGAGCCGTAATATAGAAGCACATAATGGGGGGGGGGGGGCTACGCCTTTCGTGGGAAAGTCTAATGCATAATTATGTTTATGTGTTGATTACGATTATGCGAACATGACTTCCAAAAGAAATCCATAATTCTGAACATAGAATGGATCTCTATACTCGACGTACATGCATATTCCGGAATGAATGGTGAAAGTTCGTGATATCGCACGGTAGTCATGACGTCACCAAGTTCATTCATTAATCAACCATCCCCAATTTATTATTATGATGAAATTAGTTTATAAAATGATTAAAAGACACTTAAGTAAATAATTAAATACACAAATAAAGAAATTATTTTATTTATTTATTTATTTATTTATTAATCAATTAACACAATAGGCTTGAATAAATGATTAAATGAATAAATGAATAAATATATACATATATAATAAATAAGTAATATACATAAATAATATGATTAAATTTGATTCATTAATTGATTAATTGATTAATAAATAGGTCCTGAATAATCAAATAAATAATGAATCACAAAAGAGGTGTTTGTGAGGACACCGAAGTGTGAATCCATAGATATAATTCGACCCTGCACCCCTCCCCCCCCCCAGATTTTTTCCCCTTATCTCTCTCTCTCTCTCTCTCTCTCTCTCTCTTCTCTCTTTCTCTGCTCTTCTTTTCTCTCCTCTTTCTCTCTCTCTCTCTCTCTCTCCTCTCTCTCTCTCTCTCTCGTCTCTCATATATATATATAATCTGTTGTCTTCTCTCTTTCTCTCATTTTTCCAGTCCACGTATCGGACAGTGAAGTGACATGCACTTGAATGTGTTCCTTGTCGAAGAAAATGGTGTTGCGCCATCAACGATCCTCACAAAAAGATGTATGATTGAATTGAATTGTATTTAATTGAACAAAAAGAACTACTTATATCAAATGATATTAAACATAGATTGATCGAAATTATAATCTTAGGTGCCATTCATATTGGTATCTCATCATATGAACATAATTTATAAGTTGATATTTAAGACAAGATGATAAAGAATGTACATGAATATCGGATTTTACCCAGGCCTATACGTGAAATAGTGAGGTAATTAAAAAAAATAATAATTACAATTTCATTTTGATGAATGTTTCCATAGCATTTATATCAGAATACACAGGAATGAAGAATGTAAATTAGATATACCGTACTTCCCCCCCCTCTCTCTCCCTTTTATTGTTTTTTTCTCCCAAGTTCGTTTCCTGATGTAGACAAAATAAGAAACAATGGCAATACGATACCAATACAAATCTGACAATAGAAAATATGAACGACAACAACCAATGAAAGAAAAAAAAAATAATCCTGCTAAGGATGATATGCCTCGCACAAAAATCCAAGGTCAATGATTATGTAGCAAAGTATGATATTATGTGCAAAAAAAATTACTTACAGTAGTTAATTACAATGTATTCACTATAAGAAACTGACCAGACTATAATTTCACAGTCCGGTGGAGTAAAGATATGCATAAACCTTTTTTTTTTCTTCTTCATTTTTTTTTCCTGTAATACAAGACATATACTAGACATTGGCAACTAAACTATTTTGTTCACATTAACCTTTGTTAGCTTTTAGGCTATTTTGTTTATGTTTTTGACGTCGTTTTTTTTTTTTTTTTTTTTTTTTTTTTTTTTTTTTTTTTTTTTTTTTTTTTTTTTTTTTAGCGCTCACCCATGTCTCTTTTTAGGTCATCGAACAATCACTTGACATAAAAACAGTCAAATTAAAGATAATTAATAGTGTATCTTCACGTAGTTATCGGGACCTACAGGAAATCTTGTAGTGAATAATGACACGTTGAACAATAAATGTTTTAAATCCTTCCGTTGTTTTGTTCGTAATGACAGACACTTTCTAGAAACCCATCGGTGAATCCAGTTATGGAGATAAAAAGGGGCGCACACGGAGATTATCTTCATTATTATTATTTTTTATCTGATCAATGCGTGTATGCTATGATGCGGTGTCCCATAAAATAGGAGTTGCGAGAGTCATCTACGTATGTACGGTATACAGCCCCCGGTAGGGTAAAAAAGAGCCACGGTGCCGTCAACCAATATTATTACCATGAAAAATACATAGGGGCGATTTTGCCCCCAAAAGGTTGAAAAGAGCCTCCATGAAGAAAAACAATTATACGGGGGATGTTCAGCCCCCCCCCCCCAAATACACACATACACATACACACACACTTTTAAAACCGCTCCGCCGGTTCCCTGTTCGCCTCTCCAGCATCCGCTACTAAAACTGCCACTCCAAACGAATTTTTTTTGTGAACTTCGGTAGAAAGACATGTCAAAGAAAATTGAAAGTAGCTCTGTGACTGTGGAGGCTTTGACAATTTTGAGCTTTTTGGGCCCTTAAAGGTTGCCGCTGTTTTTCATACAAGATGAAAAATAACCCGGTGCACTATACCGAAAAGGTCCTGCACTGTCAACATCCAGATCCAGAAACCCTGAAAATGGCGTTTCCCTGGCTTCATGCTTCGCATTAAGTGAAAAAAGATCAAATGACCGGAAATATATCAGATTATTTTTCATCCAAAGACTGCATTGGGCGATTCTTTGAAAAGTGAACCTTTTTTGGGAAAAAATAAAGTTTTCCTTTTTGTTTTTAAGCTGCACATTCATATAGAGCATTGTCTGAAGTTCATGAATGCATTTTTTATCTTAATTTTACAACTTTTCATGCTCATTGCATAATTAACATGCAATAAATTTGAATAGAAAAATGGTACGTAAAATATCATTTGTTGACCCTGACTTGATTGTATATGCTGGTCTCCTTACTTTGATTATTGTCATTATACCTTTTTAAATTCATTCCTTTAAATTTAAATGAAAATAATGGTGTTGAATGTTGTTTTAAGATAATTAACTAAAAATCAATTGCCATCAAATGTCACACACGTGACCCAAAACACGAAAGTTAACGCCCCGAAAACCATGGTTCTATTATATTATTACAATTTCTTTCTCCAAAGCTAGATATAATGTGCCTTGCATCTCACCAAATATGAAGCCATGATAGTTTTAATTTAGTTATTAATTAACTTTGAAATTGGTCACACCTGACCCACGGGTCACGTGTGTGACCAACTATGGTCATGCTTTAAAAAGGGACAAGGATATTCGGCCATCTCTTGAAAAGTGAACTTTTGGGGACAAATAAATTTTGCTTTTTTATTTTAGCTGCCTATTCAAATAGAGCAATGTCTGAAGTTTCATGAACTGATGTTTTTTCGTGATTTTTGCAATTGTTCATGCTCATTTGCATAAATTAACATAAATGATAATTAAATTGAAAAACGGTAAATAAATATCATTTTTTAACCCTGACTGGAATGGATATGCTGACTTCCTTACCTGGATTACTGTCATTATTATTATTTTACCTCTATTCCTTTTAATACTAACCCAAACCCAAAATAATGTGTTAAATTGATTATATTAAGATAATCAACCTGGAAATTAATTGCCCTAAAAATGTCACACACAAGTAACCAGAAACACAAAAAGTTTTATGCCCCGTCTTAACCATGGCTCTGGTATTATTATAATTATTTCTTCAAAGCTAGATTTAATTTACCTTGCATCTTACTAAATGATCCATGACAAGTTTAATTTTGATTATTAATTAGCAAACAAATTGGTCACACACGTGACCCGCGGTGGGGGCGTCATAAGTTCTGATTATATTTCACTTTCATTGGCTGAAATTAATTTATTTTAGCATTATTATAATCCAAAATGGTTCTGCAATAATTTTTGCGAAAACAACAAACAAAAAACAACAAAAAGAACAAACAAACAAACAAACAAAGGTCGAAAAAACAAGGAAATACATAAGAAATTCATAAACAATGAAATACACAAGAATTAGTTCGATATAAATTTTTTTCAAGTACAATTGTTAGAAATCCTATAAGGATTATGCAAACACAAAATTAGCATTCCAGAAGCTGTAGTTTGTCAATTAGAACAAAATTGACTCATGCAATGCAGTAATATGCATAATTAATTCATATAAAATAAATTATTATTATTATTATGGGAAATTAACAGTGCTTTCTTGTAGTTGCATCACACACCAACATCGTGCAATTTCGGCGCGCTCGCGCGATCAACAGCCAGATATTATAGGGGGCATCATGCCCCCCTCCCTACCCGCCCCTCCCCAGTCTTGACAGTACCCAACACCCCATTGACTGACTAGGGTTGAGTTCATTAAAAATTTTACCACAGCGGATATAGTAATTGCTCAAATGTACATTATTGCATAATACATATATATTCATTTTTCTGTACAATTTCCCAAAGGTCACACACGTGACCCACTAAAATGTCACACACGTGCACCGACATCACGATATAATAATATAGATAAAAAAGAAATTTCAGAGATGACTCCTATCCAGTGGTATTTTTTGTGTAAAGGTTATATGCATATCTCACAGCATAAGAACTTTCATCATTTTAAAAACTCACAGGAATTCAAAATGAATATGAACTTTCAAAATCATGCCGTTCTGTGAAGTCACACACGTGACCCACTTCTTTTGACCTCTGACCTTGAACATGCATATTGTAAATATAAAAAAAATATTTACAAATGATAGCCACACAAGTAATATATTTAGCAATCGATATAAACATTAAATCAGTATGTTTTTAAAATTGTTAGAGTTATAGCCAATTAAAGTCAAGATTTTGCATAATTTCGGTCACACACATGACCACGAATGGTCCATTGCTATATAATACGCTAATGAAATGGTGATATTCATATAATTATATCGAAAATTACATAACCTTTGGCTGAAAAATCTAAGGCGATTCCTGTCTGACCTACAGGTTTGCAACTAAGATGACAGCATGAATTAAAGCTGGAAGAGCGATTTGTTTTTAAGATCGTGAATGAAGTTAAACAATCACTTTAATCAACAATGACATCGTTAAAGATTTATGGTCGAGGTAATTTCTAGTAGCCCAGAACACCTGCTCTGCCATGGTTCCGCTTTTCATTATTGACATCCGTCGATTATAATTAAGAAAGGTCCCAAAACACCCGATTTCCGAACTCCGAGTGAAAATTAAAGAGAATCTCGTGTAGTGGGTAAGGTGAACACAATTTTTGTGAATTTTTAAATCATTTTCATTGCAGTGGCGGATCCAGGCGGGGGCGCAGGGGACGCGCGCCCCTCTATAATTTGAAAACTACTCGGCATTGACTGTACATGTTAAATTTGGAAATTTATCGGCTGCGTCCCCTATTTTTCCAAATTTTCGAGATGCGCCCCCGTATTTCTAAATCCTGGATCCGCCACTGCATTGTACCAAGGTAGAGTATTAAAGTAGAAAGGTCCGCTACTCTTCAAATACCCTCATAGTCAAGATATGGCTTTAAAAAAAAAACAATTGAAATGTTCAGGCTGATTTAGTTTTGTGTGTAGTCCCATACATGCATTTTTGTGGCAGTGCATGTTTCTGTGTGCAGAATTGGGTAATTTTTTTTTTTCATCGTTTTGATGATTCCAAAACCTCACAGTAGACAGCACAGATCTGACACAACATGCTGATAAAGTATCAGGTGAATTGTTATCAACCTTACCTGATCACCTTGAGACAGTTTCTTCCACAACACTCTAGCTTTAAAACATTATACCTGTAGCACTTTTACCGTTTTTCTGCGCGGTTCTAAGACGGAAAAAGCTCCTTTGCAATTTTATATGTATACTTCTCAGAAGACAAGCATAATTCTTGATCCATACAAATATATTCATTTGTACTTTCAAAAATGAAATCAATAATGATGAATTTTACAAGCTAACTTTTCTGCTCTTTTCATTAAACTGAAAATTAGAAGCTGATCTGCTGATTGCCAATGTTAACGATTAGTCCGCATTATTTTATGACAAAGTCGGCTAAATAAAATTGTTATATTTTTATACCTTTTTTCCCCCTTACCTTTATACAGCAATCTGAGCCGACTAGAAGAAAAAACTAGGGCAAAACATGACCGTTTTCTATTTCATCTTCATTCATTGATATCCATACATGCTATGTTCATTCATTCTAATACAAATACACGGAATATATAATATTCTGTGTATTTGTATTTAATTTGTGCATACCCACCGGTATTTACCCAAACTTCCTTTTTCAATGTTTGTAGTCAAATTTTTACCCACACACTATTTACCATGGACATAATACACATGGATTATAACACTGCAATTGGAACTCTGGCTATCTATGTCAACATGGTCAATACTTTTATTATATACACTGTTCGTCATAAAGGTGGAATATTTTATTTCTGGCTCCAACGACGTTATGTTGCTCCGGCTTTAATTTCTTGAATGTGTTGGTTATCACTTTCACTTTCCGGGATCCTGGCTATATCTTGGACGTTCCCTCAACCCTTCCCGAGGATTTTTCTTCCAAAAACTTTGCCACCCCCAGAAGAGGGCCATTTTCGTCATTTTTTCTTATTTTAGTGGCCCCTTTTTGTTTACGGGACCCACAAGGCGCCCTCAGTCCTTCCCAGAGGAAACACGTCTGAGGTATGGAGTTGTTATTTTTCTTTAAGTTAAATCTATTTATATGGTTACAGGCTCGACTCGTTTGCCTAGGGGAGGGGTCAAAATTTATTTTGATTGGGGTTCAACATTGATTTTATTCATTTTTACACCATGGAAATTTTGATCTTCCCTAAATTGTATAGTAAAATATCAGCCAAACATAAATCAAAATAAAATATCATCAATAGTTACCATTTACAACCTTTTCATCAATCCTGAAAAGAAAATTAGGGGAAAATTACATTAATTTCTTTCCTCTTCTATTCCGTTATTTCTTCTGTATTTCTTTGTTTATCTATCTTTCTTTCTTCTTCTCTTCCGTTATTTCTTATGTATTTCTTTGTTTTGTCTCTCATCTTTTCTTCTGTCTCTACTCTTTTGTATTGCTTTGTTTCTTTCTTTCCTCTTGTCTTCTGTTATTTCTTATGTATTTCTTTGTTTATATTTTTCTTTCGTCTTGTCTTCCGTTATTTCCTATGTATTTCTTTGTTTTTATCTTTCTTTCCTCTTCTCTTCCGTTATTTCTTATGTATTTCTTTGTTTTGATCTTTCTTTCCTCTTCTCTTCCGTTATCTCTTACGTATTTCTTTGTTTTTGTCTTTCTTTCCTCTTGTCTTCCGTTATTTCTCATGTATTTCTTTGTTCTGTCATTTTTCTTCTCTCCTCTTCTATCATTGTGCAATGTCGATCTTACCCTAGTATTACCCCGAGAGCGTCTTAACAGAACAGTTGTCCGGACAATGTCAGGGTAAAAATGGGTTGTTACCGCGACTTTACCCTAGTCGTACTAGGGTAAGAATCTGGAATATCTTACCCGGAGAACCTCCGGACGTTACCCTAGTAAGAGCGTCTTAATAGAAACCTTACTAGGGTAACGTCCGGACGTTACCCGGGTAAGATTGTCAAAAAGGTGTCTGTTAAGACGGGGCTTAGAGTTCAAAGTTGTTTTGCATTTTTTTTTTGTTTTTAGCATAAAGAAGGTGGAATAAAACATTCCGAATTTTCACCGATCAAACTTTCTATTTCAACCCTCCCCTAGACAAGACACGCAATCCTTTCCCCATAATTCTAGATTTAACTTAAAAACCAATATAAACAGTACACCTCAGACGAGTTCCCTGGGGAAGGACTGAGGGGGGGGGGGGCTTAATTGGCCGGGTAAACAGAAAGGTGCCCCAAAATGAGAAAAAATGACAAAAATGGGCATCATGGGAGTTGACAAAACTTTTTGGGAAAAATATCTCCGTGAAGGGTTCGGATAATGTTCAAAATATAGCCAGGGTCCAGAAAAAGTAAAAACAGGGACAAACATATTCAAGAAATTAAAGCCGGTGCAAAAATCATGTCGCTATAACGGGAAAAAATATTCCACCTTTATGACGGACAGTGTACACTGTAAAAAAAAAATGAGTAAAATCTTACCTAATACTGAGCAAAAAGGTAACTCGCGTGAAATTGAGTAAAAAATATTACTCATGCAGTAGAGCCAAATGTTACTCAGAAAAGAGTAATTTTTAGTCATCTATGTATCATTCCTAGCTTCGAAAGGAGTAAACAATTAGTTTACTCATTTTCTTGCGAGTTACCTTTTTACTAGCTCTGTTAAGCGTAAACAAAATTTACTCCGTTGGGAGTAAAGTATTAGTTTACTCATTTTCTTGCGAGTAACCTTTTTACTCTGTTAAGAGTAAACAAAATTTACTCCGTTGGGACTAAAGCATAATTATGTTTACTCATTTTCTTGCGCGTTATCTTTTTACTAGCTCTGTTAAGCGTAAACAAAATTTACTCCGTTGGGAGTAAAGCATTAGTTTACTCATTTTCTTGCGAGTTACCTTTTTTTTTACAGTGTAGGGGAGAGTGGGGTTAATTGGAACACGGGGTTAGTTGAAACATTGTAATTTTCTTTAACGGCTATAAATATATTTATGCAAATCTACCCTCAGTTTGTTGCTATTAGTAACTGCCATCCACCACATTTTAGACAGGACACATGCTTCAAGCCTCGTGAAGTTAGAAAGCAATTTTTGTTTTTTTCACCTTCTGAGTAAATTTTGTCACTTTTACAAATGTTTTATTATCTCGGAGAAGATCATAAATTAAGTTGGCCAGTTTTTGAGTATAACAATTATACCAAGCTACAAAACAAGGTTAAATAAATGGCATGTTGTTGCCCCTCTTTTTTGCTGTAAGCTTACATTTTTCAAATGGGCCTCTGGGGTTAGTTGGAACATTTTGATCGGGGTTAGTTGGAATATGTACTAAGTAAATCTAGATTTCAGCTGAATAAAAACTGAAAATCATATAATTCACTGAAGTGTTCCGAAATATTCCTATACATATATATTAGTGCACATTAGACAATTTTTTTTTTTTTGGTTCAAACAAAATATATTGCAGAATGCTACTTCACAGGACTTCAGAATATCAGTATGTGAGTGGATGCTATCAAGACAGTGTAATAAAACATGAAGTAACAAAAATGAACACCAATCTTTAATCGTATCAGGACAACGCCCCCGGCAACCACCCGGACAATTACCCCCCGGCAATTACCCCAAGGACAATTACCCCCGGACAATTACCCCCGGACAATTACCCCCCCCCGAGGACAATTACCCCCCGGACAATTACCCCCGGACATAAACCCCCGGACAATTACCCCGCGGACAATTACCCCCGGACAATTACCCCCGAGGACAATTACCCCGAGGACAATTAACCCGGACAATTACCCCCGGTAAATTACCCCGACGACCATTACCCCGGACAATTACCCCGACGACAACTACCCCAAGACAATTACCCCCCCCCCCGGATAATTACCCAAGGACAATTACCCCGAGACCAAGTAAGATATTTGTATATTTAATATGGTCCAACGGCAATCTTGAAGCATGAAGTGCTTAGTAATAATGTTATCGTAAGAACGCTGTAAGGAGAAGCAACAACAAATCAGACTAAACGGTCTTGTACAAGTTGCAAATTATCTTTATACTTCATTTCTTCCCAATTCCATCATGTTTATTCATATCTGGTCAGGCCTAATTAATTGATTTCATTTCTGTGATACAATAAAATTCGCTAAAAATCAATACATTTGTTTGGCGAATACTACGTTTTTTGTTTTTTTTTCTTCAACAATAATCAATTCTTGATAGTTTTATACAGTAACCACATGAATAAGGTGGTGTAAATCAAATAAAATTGAATGGTCTGAAACCATGGTTTCTATGGACGGTCATAAGGGCCATAATTAATGACTCTATAAATTAACAAATAAAGTGAAAAATAAGTAATTTACGACATTTGATTTTACGATTAACCTTATTTTTGCTTAAATTGACATTGGGCTTTAATTTATATTTTCTTTGCTAATTTATGGAGTATGGAAAAATACTGTATTTGATTATGTCTACATTATGTTTACAATTTAGGAATTTTGGTACTTAATTTCCTTCTTTGACGTTTGATTGCTATCACCCTAAATGGTAAAATTACAATGTCTTATTGTGTGTATTATCTTTGTTTTAAAGTTATAAGTTATAAGGCCACATCTTAATCTGGAATATTGGAAAGGAAAAGGGGAAAAAAGGAAGAAAAAAAAAGAGGGAAAAGCAACTTAAACTTAATTTGTCTGAGGTCAGAAAGCATCAAGCAAAATTCTGATTTTGGTTAATATCGTCATTTTAAATTTTTGTGGTCTCAAATGAGCTTGCCATATAATCAACATTAAAGTTAAGCCACGAGGTAGTAGGCTTAAAGTTAGGATATAATTCTCATTTTGTATGTGCGATTTGAAGGTGCAATTCCATTAAAGTCTTTTGACTTAGCAAAAATCTAAGAATTTATGCTTCACTGCCAAAATAGGCTTGAACAGAATTCTTAGTAAGCCGTATTTATGGAATACGCATTTTAAAGATAAGCAAAAATGCTTAAATTTCATGCTTTTATGGAATACGGGCCCAGAGGTCGACGATTATCCAGCAAAGTAACAAGATCATGCATGTGAAAAATCAAGTTATGGCGAGGAATTCCATAATATTCACGACAAAAAAAAAATTACATCTCAAACCTTTTCAATTAACAAAGGCACAATGCCAATCAGAGAGTATTCTCCTGTAATTATGTGCAAGTAACAATAGGCATGCTGTACGATAAGCACATACATGACAGACCCCTGGTTTGTGCATCAGTATTTCTGCAGCCTCACTTTGGTAATTAACTTACAATGCTCTGTGCAATTGTATTTCTTTAATTGCACTTACAATGTATTTCTTCGAATATAACATCAATATATCGAGTAAAAAAAGCAAAGCGGTTTGGTGAATGCACGAACAAACGATTTTATTGATGTCTATCAAGTTTCATGGGCACGCGAATAATTTATCGATTTTTTCCTTTTGAAATTGATTATTTACAATGACAGCTCCTTTAAATAAAAACGATATAGCTTTGTCACCCACTTGGACAATCATTATCAGACCGAAAATGACGAACAGGGAGGTTGGTAGGGAAATGGCATAATCATTTCACAAGCTGCACTGTGAACTGTATAGTATATCAATACATGACAGGGACTATTAATTTGCACGCTCTGGAATCTTATTTAGTAAAATGAATGACCCGGAAAAAATATAAAAGTATCACGATTTTCTTTTCAACAATAAAACATATCTCTAAGGCAGTGTGTTTACTCTATATGTATCATTATAAACGCACACCATTTGCCCTTGATGTACTTGAGAAGCCACGGCTATTCTTTATGTAGTCTCGAATTTCAGACCATATTGACAAAAAATGGAACTGGATTATCTAGAACTCAGTCACACAAATCACAAATGATTGATCTACTTTTATTGTATTTGTAGAATAAACTAAGGGGGTTCCTGAGAATATATGTCTACACCTATTCCCTCATATTTGAACATTGGAATCTATTAAACAAAATTATATAGTGAACTATAAGTCATATCTCTGAATTAATTGTGCATAACTATGCTACAAGAGTGTATAATATTTTCACTTCCCTTTCAACTTCCGGTTCGAGCGACCCTGCGCGAGGGAAACTGAGAGAACAGCTGGTGTGTGTGGTCTCTCATTAACCATCTAGTAGTATCTATGCATTAACAGACTGTGTGTCTTCAAATATACCTTAAGATATAACTTATATAATACAGTGAATAAATTAGCCTATAATGCAGGTGTCACATTAGCCGTGTTGGCGCACCGTTCGCCACCGTTCTGGCCAAATTTGCGCACACGGCGGCAAACAGTGAGGCACACGGTGAAGCGGTTGAAGCCCGTCCAACACGTTCATAGGAGCTCGCTGGGCACCCGTTCCCGAAAGGATTTTTAAAGAACGGCCGAACTCTTGCCGGGTTTTTTCCGGGTGATGACCGGGTATTTCAGAGCGGTCTTAAACCGGACCAGTCGTTAAAAGGGCGGTAAAAGGACTGAATGAGGACGCCGCGCCCGTTCCATGCCCGTTTACAGGACGGAGATGGACCGTGGTGAGGTCGGGCAACATGAATCGATAACCCCCCCCCCCTTTTTCCGCATCAAGTACGCCCCCTTGTGGCTGAACTTGCCAACTCCTAGTACATAAAACTATACGTGAAAACTATGCTTTTAAATCGGTTGTCCCCTTGATTGTTTACCAACAAGATCAATCAATATCTAAATGAATTTGAGTTAAAAACTAATACCCAGAGTAATATTTTTACAAAACAAAAGTATTATACACCATGACATAAACAGGGAGGTGATTATCAACTTTATTTGGGGGCTGCTTTACTCGGAAATTATAGTTTTATAGGGGGCCCATATTTTGTCGCATTTGTTACATTTACTTTTAGCCTCTGTTTCAGTTTTCATATCAATTCAGTGCTGGTTTAATTATTTACACTTTATAATAGATTTTATACAATATCGAATTGGTCGTACTTATTATATTGTTCTATCTTAGAGTTCTGAAAAGACGGAAAAACTCAAAGGATTTTTTTCCCCACAAAGTTTCTTCATTTTGAAATAATGATATTTTGTATGTTTTGATTATTATTATTGATATATAGGGGGTCTGCGTTTTGGTCTTTGGTCGTCCAATATCCCATCATTATTCAAACAACCATGCAGGGTATAGGAGTCGTTCCACACGGGTCACTTCATTCATATACATGTATATCATTATTTATTTATTCTAGGGGAGGGGCGTTCGATAAGGGGGGGGGGCAAAGGCCACTAATTCCCATTTTAGGCACCTTTTCCCTAAATTTTCGGTCGGGAAATGCCTGGGTAAGTTTCTTTTTGTATTTCCGATTCTGTGTAGGCTTCCTTGAAAAATGGTTCATATTGCTATCTCACAAACATAACCATATACCCTACTGATATTGAATTAATTACATGAATTATATACAATCTATGGGTAACAAAATTCGTATTTTTGGCATTCTTAAAGACGGTTTCTCAGATATAGAATATAATGGCATTATGCATGTATTTTTATTACTACAAATATTATATTAAGGTATTGTCATGTATAGTTCTGATTAATCTATTTAATCACAGTAAAATCACTCAAAGTGGTCGTGTGTAAAACAATGAAAATAAAAATAAACAAAAACTTATCCATGGATCATACAAAAAACATCCTAACTGCAGAATTATGAATGATGTAGACATTTTTCTTGATGTGATTCTATGGGGGTTAAAATTTGGCTAAAAGAATATTGCAATGAAATGATTATGAAAAAAGTATTAGACAATTCATAATATAATGATTAAAAGAAGATGATAAAGTACCTTTATCATGATAACAATATTTCATTTGATATAACAGGATTTAATCATTTCAAAAGCACGGGGACATTTTCGAGGAGAAATTAAAATAATATTCGATAAAACTAACACAATTTCTGTTTAATGAAACAATTAACGCGGGTATAAAGTAAACATGTAATTTGGGCAAAAACGTATGAGACCAAACTATACTGAAGCTTATGGAAAAGTATATAATGTTTATTTCCAAAGTTGTTATATAAAAACTTTAGAAACTAATGTCAAACAAAACAAAGCAAACATTAAAAAAAGATTGACATTACTTTAGATTAAATGTCCATAAAATACCCAATTTTAAATTCTCTCCCGACAACGACAATAAAAATAATTCAGATTATAATGTATGTTTGAAAAGCTTAAATATCATTCCTCTCTAGACCTGTAAAGAGAGCGACGAGATCGAGAGCTTCGAAACAAAGGGCGGTTTGAAGACACCATATAAGTGATTTTAAGAACACATAAGGGAAGATCGCCAGTTCAGACAACACCGTGCAACTGACCGCTTTGTGGACGGGTGAGGAGCGCTTTTTCCGTCCTTACACCATTCATAAACCGTCTTTACAATGCCATTATACCGCCCGTACATCGGGTCTCCATCGACCGAGGCCTGCGGTTCATGCCCGGCGAAAATTTTGAGCATGCTCAGTCATGCTCAAAAAAATATGAACCGAAGGCAAAATCAGAAGACGGGTCATCACCGACCCACCGTGTATTATCTCCGGGTATCCTCCGTGTCCCGTCGTTCGTATCAACTTGTTTCGCACGGTCGCGAACGGTGGGAAACGGTGAGTCACCCGGCGAAGAAAACAATTTTGTTTTTCTTGTCAGAGAGCGTTGAGGCCGGCGGGCAAGCGGTAATCACACGGACAAAAGGAAAGCGTGGACTATATATGAGGACGGTCAGCCCGGTACCCGGCTGGCTAGGACCTGGTATAGACCCGGTATAGAACGATACAGATCCGGTATAGAACGACACCGACCCGGTGAAAATTAAGAAAAATGTAATGTAGCCGGTGCCGTTCTATTGCCGTGTTGGAATGTGTTGTTTTTCGGTGAACGGCAAAAACCCGTTCAATTTACCCGGTAAATGTGACACCTCCATAAGTTTATTTGTATAGGGAAACTACAATATTTTGAGAGGAAAAATACTTATTTAAGTTGCTACTTGGTGACATAATCATTACGGTTTAAATGTGTTGATTATAGTATGTTATCATTCAAGTGGGCCTACATTAAAAGACTACCCTGATCAGAACGCTGCATTATGGGTTTGGAGCAGGACTTGAGGACTTGAGGTGGTGCTTTATATATAAGCCTACCAGACTGCGTGTTTGTATTGGCTTTAAAAAAAATGTAATGATATAATTCTTCATGGGCCTGATCGATTAGGCTCATAGCTATAAGGTCTCTTAAAGATGACATCTTCCAAGATTCTTTCAAGCAAGCGGTAGGCTAGATCAGGCACGTAACCAGGATTTTTACGGGAGGGTTCGAAATCTGCAAAAGTGGACAAAACTCGTTCAAACCCCCGAACCCCCCCCCCCTAGTTACGGGCCTGTATATGTTCCACTTTAAAAGAAGCCAAATCTTGATAAAGAAATTCTTCAAAGTTTCGAGTCCCAAGTTCAATTCCAATCTGACAATACTCATGAACTCAATTCCAAAGGGGCCGGAGAAAATTTGAAAAAATGAAAACCGAATTAAATAAAACATCGAATGCGGAGCGCCAGCTGATTTCTGACTGACTCCGTTTGTTGTTGTTGTTGTTGTTGTTGTTGTTGTTTTTTTTAATAGAGCATACATTATTCTTACTCCCCTATATGTAAAGTGTAACATGGTGTGATCCAGGGTTCAGTTTTGGGTCCTTCCTTCCTAGTGCTGCAGCTCCGCTTGCATGTATTGCTAGATCTTGTAATATTGATATACAGCTGTTATATACACAGATTAAATTTATTTTGATGCTAACATGAACAAAAATTGTTCAGGAGGATACTCCCTACAATGGCAATATGTGCTTATCGGTCGTTGTACTAAAATATATACTCAACAAATCAGTGGCGTATCTAGGGTCAAGTGCGCCCGGGGCATATGTTGACTTTGCGCCCCCTTCCCCGGTCTACTCCAGTTCTACTCAACAATTTGTTTTAGTTTATTGTACCAGTGTCATATATACATTTATCCAGATCTGGGGATGATCTGCTGTCCATACATACACGTAGTTACAATTTTTATTTCGTCTACAAACAGTTTGATTTAATGCCAGCGCGAAGCGCGAGCGGAAAATTTTCAGTTCTTGAACCACTCGAATCTTGCATTTAAGAATCATGAATACAGATTTCGTTATCAATAGAGGTACAATAAAAAATGCCTTACCTTCGGGGTGTCAAAAGGCATATTGCACAAATTATTATGGGAGTTGTATGCATCGGATTCTTTTTAGTAGGAAAATAATAATTCTAAATTTTTTTGGGGGGTCCTTCTCGAATGATTTTAAAACCTATAATACAATGCGAGCGCGAAGCGCGAGCGAAAAATTCTAGAGCTCTCAACTTTGGAACATGCAGGTCTTAATACCAAATGGTCATATAATATGGAAACAGAGACAATTGACAATGAAGAGGGTTAGTGACTATAAAAGGAAGGAAAGGCAGCTAGAAAAAGCACGGACAGTAAAAAAAAAAAAAAATCATTGTACTCAGAGGGACCTTGATGTTTATCAGAAGCAAAGGGGGTGGGGGGCAAATTAATCTAAACATTTGAGGCGCCATATTGATCTTAAACTATTTAAAGGGGGCTCCAAATTAAATCGAGACTCATGGGATGTCAAATCGGTCTTAAAATTCAATTAATAGGGCATATAATTTATCTCAACCTTCTTAGAGGGACGCTAAATTGAAGTTAAGGGCGCCGATCCTAGAAATTGACTAGAAACTTTGGGGCGCCAAAAAAATAAACTTAGTGGTGCTATGTAGGGGGGGGGGGCGCAAAATTTGAAATGGGAGGAAACATGGCACCAATTTCCACAGAGGATCACCGATCATCTGTTTCTTCTTCTCCTTCTTTTTCTTCTTTTTTCCTTTCTTTTTCTTCTTTTTTCTTTTTTTCCTTTTCCTTTTTTTGCGCCCCCCTGAAGCTCCGCCCGGGGCACGTGCCCCCCTTGCCCCCCCCCCTAGATACGCCACTGCAACAAATGTTTTTAAACCTTGACTACCAATATCATGACCATCTCGTCTCGTCAATACGGCTGCGCACGCACGAGTGGAGTAGTTTGCAGTCACAAACCCATGTTGTTCGCTTACTAGGGTTTGAAGTAAAGAACTAGATTCACCCGTGTACTGTAGCTCCTCTCTTATTTGACACAGTGAGTTTGGAGGCTAGTCTCCACTCTAGACTGAAATTTGTGTAAGTGTCAAATTGAGTCTGTGCTTGCAGACTACGAGTGGAGCTGCACTTTTCATGTTTTCTTCTAGGGTCTGATTCGATAGCGACAGACGCGTTGACAGACTCGATCGTGGGGAGTGGTCTGTCGCTGGTAACCGGTATTCTTTGTTGACAAGTCATTCCATAAGCATCGTATCATCAGCTGTGACCATCAGTAGCTGTCCATTCCACATCCAACGATCAGGGATAAGAACGCCAGTGATCCTTCATAGGGCAGATGCCATTTAACTTCATGATGCAGGTTTGTATTCATGAATTACAGCTATATAATTATGTATACGTATACAAGCAGGTTAGATAAATATCGCCTGCTGTCATTGATTTGCCAAAATCAATAAATCTCAAGGGTGTTATTATTATTGTGTGTGTGCGCGTGCGTGTGTTTGTGTTGATCCTTGTTGCCCAATACTGTTTGTTTTTTGTTGAGCACTATTGTTGATCAATGAAATTGATGCTCTTGAATTGTAGCCGGTAATTCACGCAATTGAAAATATTATGATTAAGACATTATGCAACGGCAAATAGTTCAAGTTTGGGGTCAAAGTTGAGATGTATGTAGATTAATAGTCTATACAGCTAAAATTAAACTTTTCCAATATTTTATAGTTTACATTAGCTCCTCACGTTGCGAGCACTTTCAGTCATGCAGTTTTGATAACTTCCTTATAATTATAAACATTACAACTGGGGCTAAGAAATTTCATTCCTAATATAAACCTCCGCATTTTAGTTCTGTAATGGAAATACCTATAAGCGTGTCAGCTGTATTTCAAAGTACCTGCATATTTACATCACTAAATATGATAATAGCCTTGTATTTGAATACATAAATTATCTTATTTGTATAAAGGTTAGCTATATTAGAATGCAACCTTAGTTTCCAGTATAATTTGTTTAGAGTCAATTTGACGTGCTAATGAGTGAAATCTTAGACTCGGAAAATGAATGTGTATCTATGAAATCGAGAAAATATTGCAAAATACATGGATATATAACACAATGCAGTATCTAACTGTGAAGTGGAATATTACGGTTTGTGAGTTCTGATGGTACTGCTGTTCTGTTCTCTTGCTGATGTATTTTGCCGTTGCTATAATTGAGAAATGGTAATTGCATGGAACTCAATCGATGAAAGTGAATTTGAATATAAGGTCATGGTCAAGTGACACAACACATCTCCCTGGCATGAGACTGATTTGATCCTGCAATGTACGAAGGGGAGAGTTTTACTGATATTCCTATAACCTATTAACACGGAACTGATGCGCTTTAGCATGCATGGCGATCAAAAGACAAGCTTGTGCTTATTCAAAATCTAATTCAATTATTTGGTACTCTTCCCCTTATTAGAGCGAACTTTATTTTTCTGAATTTGTCCTTGAAAATAAATAAAGCAACGTCGATGTTTTCAGGTTTTGCGGAGCTGAAGTTATTTATGTTATTGTTTGAATTCTATTTTGATTTGTTTGGATGGAATTTATCGATATATTCACATTAAATCTAGTAATGAAAAGGCGACGTGATTATTAATGAAACACAATGCATGGAATGCTACCGTTTTCGCACAGTTAGTTAGCGTTACCTTTTGTTTTCCTTTATCGCTTGTATAATGCATGCATCGAAGTCACCCAACCGTCAATGTTTATTGAATTATCATTATTATATGGACGTGGTGAATATGAATACTTGCACATGAAGTGTATATGTGTAAATCGTTTGTCATAATCCAAAAAGACGTCGCGTCAAATTAGGCCTACTGTTTATTATTCAATTATTGGAAAAGACATTTTCTTAAAACTTATTGATCTTATTGATATTGATTTTAATGAACATCCGTACAAATACAATACACCTTACCATATGCTTACCATATACTTACCATTCCTTCCCTATGTCTCTCTCTCCCTTTTTACATACATGGATTGTATTTGTGTGACATCAATGACGCTTCATGTACTGATATACAGTGCGTCCCAAAAAGAACTATACACTTTTTAAATAGCTACCAAAAAGGAAAATATATGATTCTTGGGGGAAAGATTTATATGTATATAAGGCTCATATCCTCAACTATCATTATGACACCAAAAATTCCGAAAATAACACATCTTCATGAGTATGCCCACCTTTGTAAGACATAAAAATTAGCCTGCGCAGGTAAATTCACTATTTCATTTTGCACCCGTTATGCGGGAACGGCCATGAAAGAGTCAAATTAATGATGGATCGATCAGCCAAACAAGACCCAAAAATAAATTGAGGTCAAAGCTAAATCAATGAATAAAACAAATGGTGCAACCACTAACATTTTTTGCATAATATTAATTGTTTTTTTTCTGACTTTTGGTTTATCTTGATGTTGGCTGATTTATTCCAGTCGTTAATAATTGACTCATTATGGCGTTCCATAACAGGTGCAAAATGAATATGATATTCCTGCGCGGCTAATTTTTGTGATTTTACAAAAGTGGACATTACATCACTGAAGATGCGTTATTTTCTGAATTTTGGTGTCATAATGATGATGAGGGATATGAGCTTAATCCAAAACCTTTTATCAAGAATATATATTTTTTTTATTTGGTAGCATTGTAAAGTGTAATAGTTTTTCTGGACCACTGTTACTGTTTTATGAGTATTCAATCGATCTTGATTGAACAAGCTTCTTGGAATGTTGAAGGCTGGTTTATTGAATGTTTCTTTGTATCTGGTCTGCTAGATTTCACGAGTTTTCAAAGATTGTTTTGGACTTTAAATAGAGTGATCAACTTTTGAAAAAATAGTGTCCCAATATCATCAAAATAACAAAATATGTATCTCGAAAACCATCTACGAACCGAGAAATAGTTTAACTGTAATGCCCCTCATATGTTAAAAATAAGCGAGGACAAAATTCACCTTAGTTTGGTTCGTAATATTAATGTTTCAACTGTTTGTCTCTAGTTTAATTGATATGAATTGCATGGAACACCAATGTCTAGAATGGCAACGTTTTCGCACTGTTAACGGTTTTGTTATTATTATTATTCATTTTCCCGCTTGAATAAAGCTTATGCTTCGAAGTCAACCAAACTTCCCCAAGAACTGCATTATTACCATGTATACATAAAAAAAAAGCATGTAGGATGGGGGGTTGGGTGTCCGGACACTTAACAAAATTGAAACAATGTTTTTTTGCCCTCAGATTAAGCCAAAAATACAAGTTAAATAATGCTTATCATCATCAATATTTGTTCTCCACAAATATTTTTACATTTTGTACTAAAACCTACGAAAATTGCTGTAAACCTATTCAAATGACCAATAAAATAGACTGTCGGACACCCAATAACCTAGGTATACATTCTTGCACACGAATTGTATGATTTATGCTTATTTGTCTATTGATAAGAATCCGTGCAAATAAATGATTACTCCCCCCCATTTTCTCTTTCTCTTCTTCTTCTCTTCTCTCTCTCACACACACACACACAGAAGCGCGGTAGAATTGAAGTCGTGATTAACAATGGAGACTCTCGATCTATTAACCAATACAAATATTTCTGAACATTTCATATATTATTTTTGAGAGTAATGTTATGAATAGGTGTTCCAGGTCAAATGCCCACTGATTAAAACCAGTCATCCATATAGACAGTTCAAATGTCAATACATTAGAATAAGTGAGTCATCACAATTATACACATAATTAAAATGCCTATACCACGGAGACGGTCACTGTAATATCTCTTTGCATATTATGGATCATTGGTTTCAATCAATTGGCAATTGACGTAGGAAACCTATGAGGACGGGTAAAAACAAATTTTAAAATGCCCTCTTTCACAAAAATAGTAAACAAATAAACGTTATAAAAATGTTATTGCAAACAAAATAAGGATATAGGCATTATTATTACAAGAAGATTACCGAAAAGGTTTAAACATGTTAAAAATGTAGGATATCACAAATTAACACACATCGTTTAAAAAGGGGAAAACACGTTCATGCATTACAAGAAGGGTGGAAAGGAATAAACATAAAAATAAATATATACATTCTCTTACCCCAAGCTGGCCCCGTGTCTTGGCTTAACCTCGCTGGAGTGTGTATCACTGCTTTTCGAATTCAATTATAGTCAGATTGAGGCTACCATAAAAAGTACAGCCTTTGGCAGGGCCTATAGGCCTACGCGGCATGCATACTATGTGTTGTTGTAGTTGTTGTTTTTGTTGTTTTTTGGGGAGGATGTTTGTTTGTTTGTTTGTTTATGTGTTGTGTGTTGTTGTTTTTTATTTTTGTTTGTTTGGTTTTTTTTTCCACCGAACTTGAGATTCAGCAGCCGATTTTTAAAACGCGGAGGTGCAGCTGTGGAAAATTTGAAAAATAAAGAGGGTCATAGCCGAAAATTTTCTGATATTTTACATGCCTGCTGTATGTTCATGAGTGCTTTCCGGGGTAAAAACAAGAGGTTCACCGATGCCCCCCCCCCCCCCCCACCACCACCACACACCTTCCCTGGATCCACGGATGCATGGCCCTTTCGGGAGCAAGAGTTTCGTGACTGAGCCATTGTTATTGTTGCTTTGGAAGTAAATGTCGAAATTGATTTGTCAAAAAAATATATTTTTTTTTAAGAATGAGATTTGAATAAATGAAACGTTTTCAATGAAATATTATATGTTTAAAAAAAACATTAAACCGTCTTGGTATGATATGCTTCCAAAAATTTGCCAGGCTGCCTGTGACCTCTGGTTGTATGTGGGTTAACAGAAACGACGTCATTGAGCCATCCAGGGGTATCGTTATGTGTATGTGGATGCCTGATTGGAGTCATGACCGAGACTTAATTATCATGATTATGTGAATGGAAAGATCATAATTGTGGCTTGTCCACTGGACTACGGATCGAAGACCATCAATTTGCGTTCTATTCAATGATGTTTAGAGGGAGAGGCTACTGTATATATATATATATACACTATCTTAATTCATGCCTTCTGATAGGTTATCCAGTCTGCCGATGACATGCTGTTACAAATTATTTGTTACCTATAGCTACATGTAGGCTGACTCCGTTTAGTTATCATAAATATGTTTTTGGTCATTGTTTATTCAATACAATGTTACTTTTGTTTGTACTGTACCTTTCTTTTAATGTGCCCCTTTCACAAGCTCTGCTTCCGCGGGGTCCCAAACCTATCGTATTTTATTTTCTTTGTCAATTAATTGTTAAAATATTGTGTTTTGATTGGTTTGAATAAACTTGAACTGGACCAAAACGACAAATCTTATAACTTGTTATAAATATTATGAGTGCTTCGTCAAAGGGGTTGGAAGGGGTTCTATTATGGAAAGAAGACTTGTACATAGAGGCTATAAGTAAAATAAAAATATAAATATTATGTGTGCTTTTTCAGAGGGATATATATATATATATTATAGAGTTTCACGTATTGGCAGTCATCAAACAAAAAATAAAATATAGTCGAATAATGCATAAACGCCAATTTATTTATTAATTTCTTCTCAAATTCTCGACGGACCTCCGTCTTCTTCAGGAGTGATATTTACAAATATCACTGTTTCTATATAATTTTCCACCACTTATATATATGATATATATAATTATATATATATATATATATATTATAAAAAAATATAGACGGAGGTCCATCGGAATATTTGAGAAGAAATTGATAAAGAAATTTCTGAAAGAAGAGGAGGTCGATCGAAAATTTAATTAATAAGAATGCCTAAATGCATTACTGACTATAATATATTTTTAATATATATATTATTATTATATTATAGATATAATATATATATATAATATATATATATATAATATATATATATATATATTACATGTATAAATTGTGATGAGACTCACTTTTGGACATGACGCGTTGTTTCAGATGATTTGAATATGTTATAAATAAAAAGTAATAGAACAGTTTAGCTGTTGCTGAACTTTGAAATGTATATATATAATATATATTCTTTAATTTACAATTTGTTATACTTTCCTCTATTCCGATACAGTACTTTATTTATCCTTCTATTATAATATATAGTATATATATATATATATATATATATATAGTTATATATATAATATATAATATAGTACGATGAAACTCATCAACTTTTGGACATACGACTTTGGGTCCAGATTATATATATGTGTTATGATAAAAATCTCCTGATGAAGCAAATAAGGGCCGAAATGCTGATTAATAATAGTCAAAGTCCAGCAATCGTTCCAATGCTTGTCTAAACTAACTCTACACTTTTATATTCAAACACTATATATATATAATATTATAATTATATATATATATATATATATATATATATATATAATAATAAATAAAAAAGAGGTGATATATTGCGCGCGCCACTATATTATATATTATATCCTTTTTTTATTCTACTGTGCGCAAACAAAATAAATCATACATTTTAGAGAGCATTACTAAGAAATAAGTCTTAAGTTGAGTTCTTAGACATAGTAACTGTGGTGATTCCCTAATAACGAATGGGAGTGAGTTCCAATCTTTGGAGCCGGATATGTAAATGCTCTATCACCAAGAGGTTATATAAGACTGTGATTTCCATATATACTGCAGTATATATAATTAATATATATATAATATATATATATATATATATATATATCTACAAAACGGACCTTAACGGGAATGAAAAGAATTAGCTTTATTCAGTCAACATCCCTTAGCAACTTTCTATAGGCGAAAATTCCCACTATACGCCAATTCGTATAGAGAGAGTTGGCGCATCTGAATAGGCCAAACAAAGAAATTCAGCCTTAAAGGACAACGCAACATAGGAACAAATTATATATATCATATACCCTATAGTAATATATATATACATATACAATATACAAATAAGCATCAATCCAGTAGCGTACAGAAGGAGTTACTGTTAGATGCATTAGCCAGTCTGGCGGTGTCATGCTGTTACATATTATTTGTGACCTATGGCCTTGATGGCTACACATGTTGGTCGACCAATACGACATATCATATAGGCCTAGTTTGTTATAAATATCATAATTGTTTTGTCGAAGGGAAAGGAGGCATATTATGGGAAGGATATACAGGAAATCAGCATTAATACCATTGCTCTCTACAGTATTCAATAATGTCCAGAATAAGAACTTACTGTTAGACGCATTACCCAGTCTTCCCGATGTCATGCCGTTACACATTGTTTGTGACCCATGGCTGGATGTAGGTCGACATATCATTATAGACCTGTGCATGATGATGTGAAATGCGGATGATTGCACTGTGTGTAGGGGGACATAAGGGGTACAAATCAGCGGACTGTAGATGATGATGTTTGTGGGTGGGTGTGAGTATGGGTGTATGTGTGAGTGTGTGTATGGGAGTGTGAGGGTTTGTGTGTTTGGGGTGTGAGTGTGTATGTGTGTTTTGTGTGTGGGTGTCAGAGTGAGGGTGTGTATGGGTGTGTGAGTATGTTTTCGGTGTGAAAATATGCGTGGGGTTGTATTGTGTGCGTGTACTTTTTGTGTGTTTGGGTATAGTTTTAATTTGATTTTGGTCTGATCTGTTTCAGACACTATAGAAATATATACAGGTCTTGGGTTACAAACATGGGTTTAAAAAAACAGGTTTGCAACCCACATATAGACAATAAAATGAATTACATAATTACACAGTAAAAACTGATAATAAAATATCTCAGCATGAGATATATTATAGTTCAATATAAATACAACAACAAAAATACAAGTTAGAATTGCAAAACACCCCTATTTCCAGAATATAAATTGAGATATTTTACCAAAGCCGATTTAAAGGTATTTACTACCTGACTACTGTTTGTGGGAGTTGATTCCATTCATTATTTGTTTGGGGATAAAATGATTTCATAGAATAGTCTGTTCTGGCTTATGGAACGTGCATCTTAAAAGCATTTCTTTCTATTTTGTTCGCTCGTGTATGTACTTCTCCTACATTTATTATGTTATTTACGATCTTATAGTAAAAATATGGTATTTTGGTCTATTTTCTAATTTAAAAAAAAAATCAGTTTGCCGTTTTGTAATAACACGTAATAACTATTAGTCCAATCCTTACGTAATTTTGTTTTAATACGTTCAATCATCTCTTTTTGTGTGGTTTTCTATAGAGATCCAATGCATACAACAATATTATAAAGTAACGTGAACGAATCAGTGATTCAAAAAGACTTTTTAAAATAGACTGTACAATTAATAAAATTCCGTCTTATAATTTCCATGATCCTGTTACATTTTGTATATATTCAGACAATAGTCGTTCCAGCTTAAACATGTATTACAAGACCCGTAAGAATTTTTCATATTTAGGCCTAACACTATTTTTTTGTGTGTGCGTGTTAACTCTTGTCCCCCTGCTAAGCTTTCGAGACATTTTCATAATTTACTTTGAAACATTAAAATTGAGCATCCATTTTTCAGACTAGTTACTTTAAACTTCTTATTCATTTTGTAATCCTCTAAACTGAAAACTGGACAATCCTATAGTTGATGGAATATTATCAGGCATATCATCAATGAAACATAAAAAAAAAACACAGGGCCTACAATTGTTTCTTGAAAAACGCCTGATTTAATTTTGATCCATGAAGAATATTCACTATTTATAACTACTTTACCTTTTTTCTGGAGGTTCCAAAAACTGCCCTGTCGCGCGTTACATCTCTTACTAACGTCTTGAGGTGGGCAACCAGTTATCTGATCTTTGCATCAATAATAATTCAGACCGGTCATGGCCAACCATTGTCAATCTTCATGGAGCACATCTTCCTTTTCTCATAAATCTGCCAAATCGCCTTCCGCTTTTTTCTTTAAAGTGATCACATGACCTCACATCTTAAATCGTCCAAGGGTCATTGGACAGGAGCCTAGGAAAGAAGTTATTAGAAGAGATTGTCAATAATAATTCAATCCATTTACTGATTTTATAAGCAGCTCATCGGTGATCAACTGCGTCGCGCTCTTATTACAATCAACGATCTCCGTGTTTGCGTGAGTAGAGTCCCGAATAGCCTTTAGTTTAATGTTTTTGTTCGCTTGTTTTTTCCTCAATTTGAAATGAAAGTTGTAGTTGTCCATCTACATGGGATTGGATAGGATGGGATACCTAATTTTCCCCCTTTTTCCATAATCTTGAAAAAAAAAAGTTATTATTGTCCGTCTCGAACTAACTTGGATATTCTGTAGAATTCGATATATAAAAAGGAGACATCTTCTTCCACATAATCATGGCAATGTGGAAACTAAAACCTTTTAATCTTTCTTCTCGTTAAGTTCATTCATTCATTAAAAACACATCTCAAAAGATATTACTTTTGGTTCTAAGTTCATGATGACCATCCGAGTCTTTTGTTGAGTATAATGGTGTGTGATGTGTTTAATGACTGTTGTGATAATGATGAGCGTACTTCAGCAATTAACATCTGGGATATAAATCCGTTCTTCTATTATACCACATTTTGTCATTAGTTGTCCCTCCTTATCTCTCTGCTAGCTTCTCTAGATACAGCAGGCAACAACCATGGTGCATAATATGGTCAGTCCTGTAATATTGGTCACCAATTAAATATACAGTATTGGATAAATGTAATGATAGTCCAAATTATATAATTTCGTCGACATCTGCGAGCCGCGGATGAAGTGTGAAGATTATAGGTGGAAGGCAGACAGGAAAAAAATGGACAAAAAGCTCCACTGATGTATAATACCGTGAAAGGAGGGCCATGAAGGCTCATGAAGGATTGAATGACAGTACGTTAAAGTATTAGCTTGGACTCAATCTGCCATCTCTGTCTTACACGGCTGCGGAGAGAGCTCCACATATAGGTGTACCTTTCTCCTGTGACTTGAGGAAAACCAACCCAAAATGATGTTCTACTAAGACACATAACAGACCTTGGTAAGAGTCCAGTAGCGTTCGTGAACTATGAATTTAGTGAATAATTTGTTTTTATTTTGTTAGTCTGTCGCTCGAATCAGATGGCTTTTACTTGCAAGAAGACTGTACACGAAAAGGAACGCTGCTCTAAACGGGGTCATTTTTGAATACCGGATACATGATGACATCAAGAGTGCCTATCTCATCGGAGCTTCGTATCGCTATGAACCTGATAATCATGTTCGCCATAAATAACGCAATGACGTTTTCAAAAGAGCTTTTATAAATGTTTGTTAGTAATCCTGTCGTGATGTGGGAGGACATTTGACGGAGGGACACAAGTTCTGATCGATTGACCCCGTTTTGAAGACACATAAAACGTTTGAGGAATATACGTCGGTTTCTTCTCATCCGGGTAAAAAAACCTATTTGTACAAAAAAGAAAAAAAGAAAAAAAAATATGGCTGAGCGATAAGATATATAGGCGAGTTCTGTATACGCAAAGATGCGGAAATAGCTCGAAGATGGATGAAGTTTGGTTTCAAGGACCATATACGTTTGAAAGTCAATGGTCACTGCAAGGCTTTATGAAAAGGATCCGGATGATATACTTCCGGTGAATTACTACTTTTGTGTGGGCTCTAGTGGGCGCTTTCAACTTTGGAATTGTGGGAGACTTCTCCATGTTCTTCGTTTACATCGAAGATGATCTCAAAGCTCCAGTCATGCAATTGAGTAAGTAATACCCTCATTATTAAAAAATGCATCAAAACTTCTCATACAGTATGATCAAAACTGTGCCATAATCCGCAGATTTGCAGGGGTTCCGGTTGTGAACTTCTAGAGACGAATACGCATGGCATATAGTGTGTCATACCCAGCTGATTTTAGAATTTGGCATCCTTCTGAAACGAAGTTATTAAGCTGTAGCCAATAGACCAGTTTCCTAAGTCATTATTATTTATCCATCATGTTTCTTTCTTGACGTCACAGTAACAAGATATTCAAACAACCTTAACAAAAGAATGAACTACAATATATGGAATCCGGTTTGCATACATTAGTTGTTGCAATGTCAGGCAAGCCTCAGGCAAGCTTTCAGGTTATCAAGAAAAACTTTTTTGTTGAAAGTTTGCATATGTGAGTAAACTGGTCTATTATGTTCAGCTATTCTTGGGGACAACCCGATCTCCTAACCGACACCCACGCACATCCAATTTAGGATTAGTTTCACTGTTGGCAAAGTCAGACATAACATATTCATATCAATACAACGGTATCGTAACTTTTGTACACAATATTCAATTTATGTAATTTCCTTCTTTTTTCCATTGCTACGTTTTCAGAAGTCTGAACAAAAATTAACAGAAAGAGAGAAAATATAATTGCAAAAAGCTTGGTTCCCAGAATATTCTCCATAGAATGAAATTATAACTTTAAGTTACTTTCAACATTTAGGATTCACAATTTTTATATAATATATCAAGATTGTGAATCCCAAATGTTTATACGACTTTCAAACAACAAATAGAGCTGCCTTTTTTACTTATAATACTGATATTTTTTTTTTTTTTTTTTTTTTATGATTTGATGTTCTTTCTTCAGATTGGAGGAAGCATACCATTGGGTTTCTCATTCAGCGTCAATTTTTCCCCGATCACATACTTGCAGCCTCTTGCCAAAATGCTTTGGTACCGCTGGACCCCTCAACTCGCGGCCCAACATGCCTGCGGATTGGGTGTTTCGCTACTAGCTTCCCTTATCAGATATGGCCCATGTATATCACATACAGTATAGTGTTTGGGGGATGTTCGGTCATCTATTACACAGCTGGATGTGTCTATATCACAAGTTACTTCGACCAAAAGACATGCACAGGACCAGTGTCCTCCATGGGATTCTTCTTCGAAGTGGGTAAGAATTCAAAGTTCGCCATCGTAGAGGGCGTCCTGTTACAAAAATTGGAGAATTTCCATATTATAGAAACAATTCAGACATGGACGTTCGAATTCTCGGAAAACAAATAGCAAGCTCTGAATGATTTATGTTTGAAAATGGACATGTTGGAAGGACATCACTATCATAACACCTCCAATAAAAATATGGCAACACATTTTTTTTTTCTCGATTTTTTTATGTCATTATATCTATAATCAAATGCCACAGAGTGTATCCTTTACTCGGAACAACATACAATTGAAAGCCAGGAGATTGAACGTCCTTTTTGTATAAGTCTTTTTGTAAAGAAAGTAATTACGTTGCAACATTGTATAATGACGATGCGAAGTTAATCAATGTCCTTAAAAAAACGACTTCATTCTTCACTACGTACATTCATATTTGATTTTCATTCTTGCACGAATGTGTCTCTTATGAAGTCGTCTGTTGTTGAGTCGTTTTTACACCAGATTTCTGTATGACATGAGAGCAAGAATGGATATTATGAAGAACATGACAAAAGTGGATCTAATAATAATTCGACCATAATTCTTTCAGCTGTACTAGTGTTCAGCCCTGTGATCCAAGTAACCGCTGATGCGTGGGGTTGGCGCTGGTCTGTTCGCCTTCTCGCTGCAAGTACTCTCGTCGTAACGGGTCTTCTATTCTTGTTCATCAGGTATTTTCTCATCAAATAACAAAGGGAAAAGTGACAGTTTCTGCCCGCTTTTATTAACCTATTGACGACTAAATTCTCTCATTTTTCCTAGGTTTATTACGAGAAACCATCTGGTTCTCGTATGTAATGGGTTATCTCTTTCTTTCTCTCTTTCAGCACGTTTCCCAAAGAATAGTCTTCCATCTGTCAATATCCTTCCCTATACATCCCTCTTTTATCTTTTCATACATACATCCATATTTTTCTGATATTCATTTATCAATCGTTTCATACAACATCTTATATTCTAGCCATCATGTCCACACCTCTACACACTCTCTCTCTCTCTCTCTTTGTGTGTGTGTGCGTGCGCGCGCGCGCGTGTGTGTATGTGTGTGTGTGTGTGTGTGTGTATGTCTGTGTGTGTGTCTCTCTCTCCCTTTCTGTTAGGGTATGCGCGTGTGCGTGCATGTAGGTGTGTGCGTGGGGTGTGGTTGTTGATTTGTTCTATCTTTCCTTTTCTCTCTCTCCCTTTCTCTCTCATTTTCTCTCTCTTCCTCGTGCGGCGGTCACAACTCGCCGTACCTTCGACGTGCAACTCTCTACGATGGATTTCGTAGAAAATTCGTGCAGCGGAGGTACCTTGCAGGTACAATGCATGTACGACGTGCAGGAAGTTTTTACAATACCCTTACTACAGAAACGCAGGAATCGCAGAAGTTGACCAGGACCTATGCGTGCTTTGTACATGCAACGCAGGCTACGTTGATGGCACGTGCCCCGTAGCCTACGACGAGTTGTGACCGCCGCATTAAACTGTAGTCACACCAATGAAACCGACTCCAAACCGACACCAGACGGAACAAAATATTACATTACCATGAATGCCAAGCTAATGGTCAGTTTGGAATCGGGCTCTCCGGTGTGACTACGGTATAACAATGTGTCTATAAATTGAACCCTTGACTTTTTGAGATCATGTGTGGCTCTTTCTTGTTTTAGATTTTCAGATATTGATCAATGGAAAAATTGGGGGACATTAAAATAAGATACTTCATTTTGTTTTGCCTTAAACTCTATACAAGAATTTAGGGCTCTTTTGTAAAGTTTATACCTTTTGGGGGAGGGGTCACTTTAAGGCTAATTGCCCTTTACTGTACCGTTAACAATATTACGTCTACCGATGTATTTCTGATCTCAAAATATAATAATTAAATCTATTTGGCCATATTCTTTACTATGTATATTGGTTTGCGAAATTATAAACCTCTAAATTAATAAAGTTTTCCAATATGACTTTTCTTTTGATGGAGCATCTCATCACCGCCCATAGTGGCGTATCCGGGCGGGGCGCGGGGAAAGCATCCCCTACAATTTGAAAACAACCGGATTGACTTTAAAATTGGAAAATTTCGGTGCACCCATCCCCATATTTAAACATTCTGGATATGTCAAGTAACCCTCTCCCTTTCACGCTCCTTACTTTCAAATACTCACCCATGTAGTACCTTGTTTTGAACTCATTATGATTGACGCAATATTGAGATCTGTGAGTAGAGTCGTCAGAATGCTGTTGATAACGCTCGGTTAAATCATTCAACTATCCGACGCAACCTAATCCATGTCTGTTTATTCCTTGACCTTTTTCAGAGAACCTCTCGTCGATCTGGCCGGCCGGATTGTCAGCCCCGTCTCCGACCAACAAAACCACCAACGATTAGAGACGAACGATGGCCACGAGTCAAGTTTGGAACTCGGGACGGACGCCGGGCCAGACGTCGACCCTGACTATGACGCTGATCGTGAGACGGTGATGACATCGAGGGAGCGGTACATGAAGTTGTTTTCTATGCCTTCGTTCTGGGTCTTCGAGCTAACCATGATTATGTCTTACACGGCACTTTCCTTCAGCCATATCAATCTCGTAAGTAAAACCCAGTATCTTCCAAATGTTACCTCTGTGCCACATTGAATTTTTAACAATATTTAGTTTGACATATTATTCTCACATATATTATTTGTGTAAAACTATTAAGCGTTGACAAAAATATTCACTGAAACAAATGGGCGAGTACACAAAACTATTGTAATGTTACAGATAAATCCTTGTGCTTATACTTTACAGTTTGTGCTAATTTGCACGCATGGAACTCCCATTAATGGATATACCAAAAGCAATCCTCAGTGAAAATATAATATTGGGGTATTATAGATGCTCAGAAGTTTGCTTTGAAGACACTTGCACTAGGCTTTGTTTTGTCTTAGAATTAGAATTTTCAAACGGTTTGTGTTGGGCGTACGAACTAGAGCCATGAAATGCATTATTAAAGTAATTGTCTGCGGATCATCGTACAGTCCTGTAATATCTGCCCTCACAAATGAAGAGTTTATTTCCAAAAGTGGTTAGGTCCACTTTTAGTCATTCTGAGAAAATTAAGGTTTTTTGATTTACCTACCTTGCAGTATTATTGAATGCAATGAACTTAACATAAGATAAAACCCCACCATGGGAATGTAAAATCACATTTAGAAAAAATCTGCGGGTCTTCAATTTTTTAATTTTTTTTTTCATATAAATTCTCAATTTTTTTTGACCTAACCCCTTTTGGAAATAAACTGGATCGAACCCCTTTTATGCGTGTGTGTGGGTGCGTGTGAGTGTGCGTGTGTGTTTGTTTGTGCTTATATTTATGTGTGTTTGCGATAAATCACTTCTGCATGTAGTTCCGACATTAAAAAGGGAAATTATATCCAGCACATATAAGACCAACATTGCCAGGAGTGCCAATATTTTATTTCCTAAAGGGGTTAGGTCCAAAAAGATGACAATTTGAAATAAAAAAAGTTTTTAAAAAATAAAGATGAGCAGATTTTTTCTAAATGTGATTTTACATTCCCATGATTGGGTATTATGTTATGTTCAGTGTATTATATTTAGAAACACAGCAATACAGGTGATTTTTTTTTTTTAATCCTAATTTTCACAGAATGGCTAAAAGTTCACCTAACCCCTTTTGGAAAATAAACTAATTAAAAGCGGACCTAACCCCTTTTGAAAATAAATTGAATTTTCTCTGCCATTTTTAAGGAGTTTTTCTTGGGAATTTCAATTTTTCCATGGTACTATCTTCTAGAGCTACTAAAAGTATATAGATTTAGGCCAATAACTCGAATTTAATGAAAAATGGACCTAACCCCTTTTGGAAACAAGCTCTTCAAATACTCTCATTCCATCAATATCATTCTCCCACAAATGCAGGGAGCTACTTCACATCGATAGGCGTCTCAGAGCAATTAAGCTAGGGCTATGCATTCGATTATTGTGGTAATTGTTTGAAGAGCCTCACTTAATTGCCCTCACAAATACTTTTCTTTCACCAATACCTTTTCTCTCACAAATGCAGGGGAGCTACCTCACATCGATAGGTGTATCCATGCAATCGACGGCGGCTTTACACTCGTTTTTGGCTGGAGGTGGAATCGTTGGGCGATTACTAGTCATGTTCGTGACGCATAAGCTTCCTTTACCCATCTCTAGCATCTTTCCAGTCATCGCCATCTTAAATTGTTTTCTGTCATTTCTCATCTTAATGACATCGAGTACAGTGGTCCTTTATATATATTCCACAGGTAGGTTGATCATAATGACATTGTCTCCCAATCGCTTCTGTAGGCACCCTGTTACTCGAGGAGTTTCACAAAGTAACATGAAGTTGTATGAAGTTACAGAAAGTTCTTGATAGTGGCGCAAGGTTCATGTGAAAATGTGCCTAATTCCCCCAACTTTGCTCGACTCCCCGCAACGTTGCAAACAAGCTACCTGCCTGCAAGAGGCGTCAATCCGCTTTGAGAATATACCGTAAAGCATTAGGGGAACCATTGTGTGTTATCCCCCCCCCCCATGCTTTTTTCCGCACGGGCTTCCAACCCCTCTGCTGCCTGCCTAGTTTCGCCTTATTTGCCCAACTGTGCCAAAAACGTTGCGTATCCCAGTGTAATTCGCCCAATTTTTTCCCACTTTTCCTCGCTCTCGCCAACATTGTGCATATTTGAGCAGCTTTTCGCAACTTTAACCAACTTTGATTTTTTTTTTTTAAATGTGTAACATTGCAACTCCTCAAGAGACATGGAGCGTTCTTGTAGACTTCACCGTGTCTTGATATCCTAAGATGTAACTTTGGCTAGTCTGACCCCTCCCTATATCAAAAGTTGGGCCTATCCTGATAGGGCGCCAATGCATTAGGAGGATAAATGTGTTCGTGTCAGAATCAAAGTTTATGTACAATACATCATTACTCACGTCATTATCAATTGGTGGATTTAACGCTTGATATTTCGTCCACTATGATGCATGGCCTAAAATGCATTTCAATAAAGTTCCTTTCTTTCATTTCAGAAACTACTTTAATTGCTAATTAATTCAACATCGATTTCACGGGCAAACAAAATCTATATCATTTGAAATATCTTTTTATGTGTTAGATCAATAATTCCCACCATTATGCCCCAATCCACTGGGGTGTACTGTAGACGTGTTTTCCTCAACATTTTTCTGTTAGTTGCAAAATTGCTTTCGGATAACTTCGCTACGTATTAAACTAAATTAGTCTCTTATTATTTTTTAGGCGTGGGTTTTCTCCGAGCTCTCTATTTTTCACTGGCTACGGGTCTAGCTGTTGAATTGTTTGGTATAGAGAGTGCAGCCCAGGCTTATGTTGGACTCTTCTTTACTTACGGTATGGGAGGAGTGCTGGCAGCCGTACTACCGGGTAAGTATACAAATTATGCACTATTACAGATGTGTTAGTTGAATTTATGTGACCGATGTGATTGGGATTGATATTTTTTAACGAGGGGTTTAAACATCAAAGAAAATTGGGATTTGTTTTTGGTTATGTTACCTAATAAAGCAAATTGAAATGTCGTGTGAAATTACCAATAGAATGAAGGAAAATACAAATATTTCAGGCGAGTGATATTGTGACCTTGCGCATAGCCTAAAATTGTTTCCGTGTTCCGTTTGTTGTTTTTGTTATTTTTTATTTTGTTGTTGTTGTTTCTTTTTTTTTCTTCTTCTTCTTTTTTGCTTTGTTTCTTACCATACCATGTTTACTACCTACATCTAATTGACACTGTTGTATTGAGTTTTAGTAGGTATTACAATACATGTACTGCACCATGCCTGTTTTACAAAGATATTTGTTTCCGACTGCAACATCATGTGTTTCCACAAACTGTGTTACTCATTTGTTGAGGAAGGCTATACAAATTTATCATGATCAATTATAATATAATGATTCAATCACTCAGCTCAGATAAAGGTTTTATTTTGGAAACGATACAATTTGACAGGCTCTACCAAGTTGATAAACGACTTTTAAAATGCACTTTATACTTGTTTAGGTATCGCTCATCAGTTGACGGGATCATACACAGTTACCGTGCTCTCCTGTGCAGTCTTCTGGGGCACGTCTTCCGTTCTCTATGCTGTGATCTACATCCTGTATCGCCGCAGACAAAGACAATCATCTAATGATAATTATGAGCGTGGTGAGAAAAAGGTCCCTCGCTGCATGAAAACCTCGACAAACTTGGTAGGCGGCATTGCGAACGAAGTGAAGATGAAATACACGGTCTTGGCCAAAAGCGATCCGACAAGTGTGTAGGTTGTGCGATATGATGAAAAATAGCAATTTTATCGCAACAGAAGAATATTCGTATTGAATGCATCTCAACTGGCTTGATATCCTGTCGAAAGAAGCAGAAAGCGAAATATATACCCGGGAATATATAACATTGCGAAAAGACATAAACTACTGCAAGAGTTTAAGAAAGCGAACTTATGCCGACAGCTCGACATCAGTCTGTGTGTGAAGATTTCGCAGTTATCAATGTTAACTCATTAACTCTTGAAATTTGACGGTCCCTGTTTTTAGTGGAGTGAAAGAATTCCACATGTATCTGAAGAGGGCAATTATCAAGATAATACAGTACATGATTGTGTGTACTTGACAGATAAGTGGATAAGAAGAAAGACGAGAAGAATTAAGCAAGATGAAAATACTGGGAATGATAAGGAGGAGGTGGTTTAGAAGGCGAATAAGAAGGAGGACAATGATGATGAGAGGGATTGGAAGGAAGAAGATATAAAGCTAGATATAAGATGTGAAGAAGAAGAATAGTTAGGAGGAGGAGGTGATTATAATGATATTAGTAAAGGTGCAATCATATTCATATTGTAATATAATTTTCGTCAAAGCCTAAATTGATTGCCTTTACAGTTTATACCTTTGGTATATTTGCTAACAATTATTCTTTTCACTCAAAAATGTTACTCTATGAAATATGTATCGATTTATAAGTACAAATATATTGTATTTTTGTATTGTAAATGTCTTTAGGTATTGTAAGATGCTATATAAATAGTATCTGAAATGATTAGAATGATGATGGTGATGATGATGAATGTTGCTCATAGATATACGACGATGGTGACGGTGATAATGATGATTGCGGTGGCTATAATGTTGATGGTGTTAAAGATCGTGATGATGATTGATAATGACGACGTTGATGATGATTAATGTAATGGTAACAATAGTGATGATGCCCATTGTGATAATGATGTAAACAATGATTACCAGAAAATATGTTAGTAGTTCGCCTTTCAGATAGTGAAGGATCATAATTATTTCCCTTTCGAATCACTGTGATGGTAATGAATGAGGAAAGGATGTAAAAGAAAGTTTTACTCGTTCTAAAAGAATAAAGTAAAACCATTCTATATGTGACAAAGAGAATAACTTTACCTGTGGTAAATAGTAAACGATAGATGTGTTCATCGTTTGTTTCAATATAGAAAATTGAAATACTGAACACAGACTATTTTGTAATTATGAACATGTATAATTCAAGTTTTAAAATATTTTTGTAAACATCATGTATCGAGATAGTATAATTATTCGCAAAGCATCAGAAGCGGATCTAGAGGGGGGGTTGGGGGGGTTGCAACCCCCCCCCCCAAAAAAAAAAAATCCGGGGACCATTTTTTTTTTTTTTAAATCTTTATCTTTTTTTTTAACTTGTAATTTTATTTTATTTTATTTATGTATTTATTTTATTTATCATTATCATCATCATTATTATTATTTCTTCTTTGGGGGGAGGAAGAGGAGGGTGGGCGAACAAATAGAAAGTACTAGAAAGTGCCTGTTTATTAATTCCATATATCTTTTAAAACCAATATTTTCGGCTCGCGCTTCGCGCTCGCGGATACTAAATTATAATGCACAATAACTCAATTTGAGCTCAAAATTTTCAGCTCGCGCTTCGCGCTCGCAGATACTTAATAGGGTCTACAATACACAATTATCTAAAAAAATTAATTAATACTAGAAAGTGCCCCTTTATTTATTCCATATATCTTTTAAAACCCAATATTTTCGGCTCGCGCTTCGCGCTCGCTGATACTAAATCATAATGCACAAATAACTTAAATTTGAGTTCAAAATTTTCAGCTCGCGCTTCGCGCTCGCAGATACTTAATAGGGTCACAATACACAATTATCTTTTTAAAAAATTAATTAATATAAAAAAGTGCCCCCTTTATTATTCATATATCTTTATAACCCAAAATTTTCGCTGCTGCGCTTCGCGCTCGCTGCTCTATCATAAGCACAAAATAACTCCAACTCTAAAATTGTTTAAATAATTCCTCGTTTTAGGTCAGTATAGCCTATAAATCGGGATTGTCTAAAACTCGCGCTCCGCTAACAAAAAAATTAATTAATACTAGAAAGTGCCCTTTATTTATTCCATATATCTTTTAAAACCCAAATATTTCGGCTTCGCGCTTCGCGCTCGCTGATACGAAATCATAATGCACAATAACTTCAATTTTGAGTTCAAAATTTCAGCTCGCGCTTCGCGCTCCGCAGATACTTAATAGGGTCTACAATACACAATTATCTTTTTAAAAATTAATTAATACTAAAAAAGTGCCCCTTTATTTATTCCATATATCTTTTATAAACCCAAAATTTTCGGCTCGCGCTTGCGCTCGCTGCCTATCATAATGCACAAAATAACTCCAACTCTAAAATTGTTTATAATTCCTCGTTTTAGGTCAGTAATAGGCACTATAAATCGGGATTGTCTAAAACTCGCGCTCCGCGCTCGTTGCTCGCTCGCTCGCAAGATTTTTTTTTCATCCCCTCAACCCCCCCCCCCTTGGAAAAAACCTAGATCCGCCCCTGAGCATAATAATTATAATGACATCATAAACTCTGACAACTTTTCCTACCTCTTCTAAATGTCAAAATATTATGATTATTCAATTATTCATAAATTACATTCAACTAAAACTACTGCAATAATAATAGGGTATTTTGTCATTATGAATTATAATGGTATGTATAAAATGTTTCATTTTGTATTTTAACGACGTATAACGTTCATTTGTGATATTTACTATATGATATTTAGAAGAGAACAAATGGAATCCAACATATTCTCATTACCTCATAACTTTACTATTGTGATTTATACTTTGTGATAACAAAATGATTGACAGGTGCCTAATATGTATTTTTGAAATTTAAAAGATCTAAATACGCAATGCTGGAAGTAGCACCAAAAAGGGGTTTGGGTAATAACGAAGCACAAACTAGGTAAACAGGGTATTGTGGTCGGAACTGAACTGCTTTTATTTTGTTTGTTTGTTTGTTTGTGTTTTTGTAGATTAAAGAGATCTCAAATATAACAAGTTGAAATAAGCATTTCTTAGAGTGAATAGTTATGTTTTAAGACATCACAACCTATGGTATAGCTATTTTCTCACAAGACGATTGAAGACAAAAGGGGAAGAAAAAAAGTAAACAAATCAACACTGACTAAACAAAGACACATCTTGAAAAGCAACTTGCACAACTACATGAGTAATCATGAAATATTTACTTTTCAATAAATTAAGAGTGATACTATTTTTTGTGTCTTTAAAAGACTTCTTTGAGTTTTAGATTAGGTCATTAGTTTTGACTGACTAATTTCCGACCTGTGAGGTCAGGGGTTGATTCTGAAGATATCATGGTTAGTTAAGATAATGTTGTTGTTTTTTTTTATGTGAGAATAATTATGTACATCTCCTGTGATATAGGTTTTTACGGTCAGGTTCAAACTTTCTACGTTCAATTTGACAATTCCTTCAATCAATTTCGTCCGAAATTTGATCGCGATCAAAAATCTGCAATCAAATTCGTTCATGAACAGCCAATATAAAAAAGTTCAATCCAATATTATTGCAAATTGCGCCGATCAATATGATATTGTGAGCAGTCGTATTATGCAATGGTCGCACAAATTCGTCCATTCATGCACAATCACGATATCAATTGCATATAAACAGTTTTAAATCGCACAAAAACGAAATTAAGAGCTCATTATTGTATAAAAAAACAAAATTGCTTGCTCTAATCGTTAATTTAAATAACCGATAGCTCCGCTCGGCTAGATATCGTTTGAATTGTAGGATCATTAAAGAAATCGATTGCAAAGAGTTTGAAATTGACCGGAAAACCTATACTGTCATATAATGTGTAAACTGAAATTAGTTTATTACTTTATGAATTATTATGTGAAAACGTGACTATATTCTTATCAACATGTCAACTTATCATAAATATACAAAACGTAATACACAGAGAGACGTGCGATAATCTCCGACTGCAGGGCATTTTGTAGTTATTAAAAAGAAATATATATACTATTTGTAGCTCAACAAGATTGTATAAATTCCTTTCTTATAAGAAGATTTTTTTTTTCTTCATTTATATCAACGATTTTTGAATTGTGGAATATATATATATTAAAAAAAAGTTTCAATCAAACCAAGTGACAGGAAAGCATGGATTATTTTATAATATGTGAGATTTACCACCTTGTACAGTACATGGTTGTTTAAGCGATTGATTGTCAATATAAACACCCGACCCCCCCCCAACAAACACACACACACACACACACACACATTCTCCACCTTTATAATACTGGGGGGTTATCCTCTTTCGTTTTGTTATGTTTTTTTTGGGGGGTGTTGTTTTTTGTTTTGTTTTTACCCAATACTGTAAGTGGATACTGGAAAATGAAAGTACATAATAATAACACTGAAAATGAACCTCGCTAATAAGTGCAAATATTCAGCGGAAAAAACACACAAAGGTCGATGATTTTGATAAATGGAGGGTGCTGCTGTCACTTTATCCTACCCCCCCCCCTCAGCCTCTCACGCGATAAATTCAGATTGAGCGCAGGAGGACATGAAAAGAAGACTGAGGGAGAGATAGAGAGAGGGGGAGGGCCTAGTAAGGATTAGAGAGAGGAAAAGGAATAGAGAAGGTAATACTGAACAGCATATGAATATAAGTTAAAGCAATAAAGGAGCTATACAACTATTGATTAGAAAGGGACAAGACGTAAGGGCAGACGTTCTTATATACGATAAATAGTTAAGAGAAAACTTTAATATCTGGTCAACCTTGGCGACGGTTATGCAATTCTATTTTTCCTTAACAAAATTCCAATGAAACGCTAATTTTTTGTAGGAAAGGGGATATTTTCCTTCTTCTTAGTTTGTGTTTTTGTTTCAAATGAGGTTATACAACCATTTTAGTTTAAAATTATATGCATATATTATTGCCTCATAGTCCAATCGTATGCCACCATCAAAACTAGTCTTTTTTTGTTGTTGTTGTTGTTGTTGTTGTTGTTTTTGTTTTTGTTTTTGTTTTTTTTGGGGGGGGGGAGAAGGTTGACCTGTGACGTGTCCCGAGGCAGAAAAAACATTGAAAATAGCCTTTCACTTAATATAATATCTTTATTAGACGTACCAGCCATACAAATATAAATAATATATGTAATAGATAATCTTTGCAATATTAATTATAACCATATTGGGCCCGAATTGTATAGGTTTTAATGCACATACTATAATTGCGTAAAATATCAAATATTCATAGGTAAGTTTCAAACGACATCTAAAATTCATAATTCACAATTCTGGCATTCATTTATATACAGTTTTCTTTTGCTTCACATTATATCATTAATCGGGTTAAATTCATGACAAATAGAGATTAATATCCTTCCAATCATTCCCGTTTTATAATAATTTTCAAGTGGAGGCTAATTGATACCGAAATATTGTCAAAAGTTTCACAAAAGGATATAATTATTCATCAAGAATTATGATACGTGTCCTATTATAAGGTCTTAGACAACATGATAGATCGCTGCACCTTTATAATCCTTTGTACTGATTGAGACCTTCATAAAGTCCTTGCCCTGGGATTGGATGATGGGATGGCACATCAAGAAAATCAAAAGACATGTTGTTAGTTCTGTGTTACCAGCATATGTTCTTTTACATAGTTTTAACCAAAATGAGAGGGCGTTGCACCTTTATAATCCCTTGTATTTGACCATTGTAGCAGAGAGTCATCCAAGCCCTTCATAAATTTACTCTTGTCCTGGATCGGTAGAGGTAGCACAAATACTCTTGGTATACACCGGTGCATGTTCTTTAATATACTCAGTTAGCTTGTGGGGGTGCGGCACCTTTATAATCCTTTGTATTTGACCATTGTAGAGGATAGCCATGCAAGCCCTTCATAAAACCCTTGTCCTGGATCGGTAGAGGTAGCACAAGTACTCTGGATGTACCATGGTCGGTTCTTGATGTTCCTTAGACCTAACGCGTCCACAAGATCTGCTGCAGTCATCGACGTTGGTAGGTCCTGGTGAGAAAAATTATTAGTGTTGTCGAGTAGAAATGACCTCTTTAATCAAATTTAGGCTATGGTAGTTATGAGGAGGTCCCCACCTGGAAAAGGTCAATATCCTAATTGGAGACTGCGAAGCCTAAAAGGTAGGGGAGACCGGGGATGGAAGTTACACGGGTCAGTTGTTACAGTTCTCAGTGTGCTAAGCTGGAACAAGAGAGGATGTGCTAACTGGCATCTATATACATCCTACAAATAGCTGTGATGAACTGCCGGTCGTGAGGTTTTTCCGTAGTTTTATTAAAAAGTAAATCAACAAAAACCATTTTTTACAGTACAAAGTAAATTTTTGACAAAAATTGAAATTTGTAATAGCTCTTACAACTCAAGGCTCATGATGATAGTGTGTTATTGTAAATGTAGTAAATGTATGTCACTAATATACCCCATAGCCATGCCCTGTAATTCTGCCTAATGGCTGTGCTACAGTTGATTTTTGTGTGAAAAATCACACATGGGGTTGTTACAACAACCTACCTCATGTCGATGTAACAACTTACCCCAATTACATTATATATGTAAAATTACATTTTGTCTCAATTTTCAGGTGTTAATATTTTTATTTTTCTATTATTACTTTTGTCTATTCTAGTAGAGCTCTACTTGACTTACTGTTAACGATGCCAAGAAATTGGAAAGTTGAAACAAAAGCAGTACTGCCAACCTAAAATCGTATTTTTGTCTTTTTCATTTGGATAAGGGGTACCAAACTCATTAAATGTCAATAATTATTCAGATCATAAAAATGTCAATCCCCATCCACCTGTCGACCTGAAAACCTTTTATTATTCAATTATTTTCAATAGAAAACAAGGTAAATATGCCAAACATTTTGACAAGTGTATCATCCCTGCACCAAAGGCATTCGTTCTGGTAAATGAGGGACATAGACAATTCATTGAACAATTAAATGTTTTCTATGAAGACAGGTGCGATGTAGTATGGCATGATGGTGATGTGCATTCATAGACATCTATAGATCTTAGTACCCCCTTAAGAAGCGAAAGAGGATAGAAAAAGTACGGAATACGATTTTTTGTTGGCAGGTCTGCAAAAGTATGGTATAAGAGATTTACACATTGTCAACTTACCCCGTATGTTTACATATTGTAACAATTTACCCCGTAAGGTGTAACAACCTACCCCGTATACGGGGTAGGTTGTTACAAAAAAATGTCTTCACTAATTAAGCTGTAGTTAATTAGTGTTTACATGTTTTCAAGTTTTATATGCCTCAGGTTTTAGCCAACATAATAGGCTATCTACAGACCCAAGATGGAGTGCATGAGTTCTTTCATTAGAATTATCTGGCCCAAAATGTGAATTTTGTAACGTCCATCCCCGGTCTCCCCTAACAACAAAATATTGACCTGGAATAATAGAGTTTGCAGAACTATTGGTCATTTAGTCCCGAATTGGTGAAAAGAGGTTTACTTTATATCAGGAGCGGATACAGCCTTAGCTAATCCAAAAGATTGTATACACCCAAACATAATACAGCCGCTTTTGTTCCCTGACTATATTGGGCCTACGCAATTTTTTTTTTTTTTAAAAGCAAATGCTGGATCCGCGCATGCGCTATGTTAGCATTGATTTCAAGATTTTTTAAATTTAAAAAAGGTGAGTAAAGGGGCTGTCCCACTGGAGACGATCGTTGCTGCTACAACTGGCGATCTTGCTGTTGTGAGTGTGGTAGCAAGTTGTTGTTGTAGCCTAGTGAAGATAGAGTCGTATGTAGGTTTATAATCGCCTTTTTAAAGATTAACTCCTTATAATTATGAAATTATCAGGTTGTCGCCACAACGATCGCCGCCTGTGGGACAGGCCCTTAAGGCAGCATTTTTACAGTCTTGTTTTAAACTCTTAGTTTACGTTGTTGTTGGTTTTTTTTTTTTTTTTTTGTGAAGTCATCGGACCTTGATATCCGTTTGTTGTGGGGAGGGGCATAATAAACCACTTGAAATCATCCCGGTCTAATAAAAGTACGCATTTTGAATAAAATTGTTTAACCTATTCTGTCGAAATTTGAAAAGGGGCTACTCACCTTTTTGTTTGCTAATACGAGAAGGGATGCATGCTTGAGTGCATTATTGTTAAGCATGTGATAAAGCTGATTCTTTACCTCTACCAGACACCGTCTGTTGTTGCTGTCTATAACGAAAATAACTCCTGTTTACAAAAAAGAAAATCACATCAAAGTATTGGTTTATTTTCGAGAAATAAATTACTGATAACCTCGTGCCTCTCGTGAAAAAAAGAATCGACATATAACCATAACAACTATGACAGCCTAGTTCCAGGGTCGACTTGTCTGGGAACTGACAAACAACAAACATGAAAAAGAGGGGCGTATAAACGGGGGCGGTCAAAAAGCTCAAGTTTATTTTCCTTTTTTGATAGGGGGTGGGGGGGGCTCGATGTTTTCTCCTGAAATCACCGTGGAAAGGGGCACTCTAGTATTTTAAGATAGACGAGTCCGTTTCAAGTTAAAGATTTTTGGATAACATGTTCACCATAATATCTTCATTAATTGAAAAAGGGTTAAAATTACCGTAATATTTACTATGGCAATACAAAACAACATCTTTGTCCATCGTTTTCATTAGAGCACCATGTTAAACAGCGGACAATGTTTGTCCAGACTTCCAAATTTAGATAATTTTTAGACAAACTTGTCCCTCGTTCAAACCTAGGGCTCTATCATGTCTATGGAAAACAGTGGGCAATACAGCCGGGTAAAAACTGTATACTGCGTTCATGAATTCGGGCCTAAATTTCTCCTAATAAAAGACAAAAGTATATAAAATATTGATAAAATTGTCCGTTACCTCTTGTGTTTGGAAAGCAATGCCATGGAAGAGGGCCGATGGTTAGACCGGTATTTCGGTTATTATCTCCACCTTTATTTTTGTTTCCTTGGTTATCTGGAATCATCAAGCCCAAGCGAACACTTTTTAAGCTTATGTTCTGGTATTGCACCGTCTCAATATCATATCCTGAATAAAGTTAAACGTGCCAATATTAATAGCAAAAACAAAATATTTTTACAAAATCATGAACGATTTTCAAAGCTTTCGAAAGATAAATTATGCCACCAGTTTAGGGGTTATAACGAAAGTTTCAACTGTGAATTATTAATATACATCTTAAAGGAGATGTACCATAGCTAGACTATGTGCGTAGATACATTTTGCCCAAACTAATCATGCTTATGACAGTATTTGATAAGTAGAAGCATGAAACAGGCTTGAAGTTTTATATCGTAACAGGGGAAATTTTTGAAGAAAAAAGTGTCACTTTTGATACGCGTTGAGGTACAAAAGTATGTGCTAAAAAATACATTTTATACCATTTAAGACAGTAAACATTGCATCAGAATGTTAATTCTTGGCTAGGAATTTGACAATTTAGTACTTCATGACTTTAATGATGCTATACAGGGATGATATGGCTTATAGTCCCTTTTAAAATCCTGGTAAAGCAGTCTATAGGAAACAAGGTTGGTTACATGATAAATTATATAGAAAAATCACTTTGAAAATAATTACCTTTATATAAAGTAACTGCAGTTTTTTTTTTTCCATTTGCATTTACTCTCATTTGGTTAGTGTTTGTATTTCATCATTTATTCATTTAATCTTAATGTTGGGTTCTGCCTCTACATGCCAATAGTCTGTAGTTCCTCTTTTTATTTGCATTTGATTTTTTTATTTATTTTTTTTTCAATTGTATAATTGTACTGTAATTGTTACCGTTATGTTATATACCTTATTCTAAATGGTCGGACTGTAATTCTTACCCATTGAGGACTGAGTAGTTATTTGCCCTGGATGGGACTTGATTTTGTTGAGAAACGATGATTTCCCAGATGACTCTAAGCCCACCATTAAGATTGTGATAGGTCCACTCCTCTTGCTGGCCAAACCCTTCAGTAAACTGATAGTTAGAAGATTTCCCATCTTTAGAGTAAAACTTTAGAGCTGATATTCTGGAATCCACAACGATATTAAACCTGGAAGTATAAATGTTTATAAAATTTCGGCCATAGTAATCAGAAAATCACCAAAAATAATTCAGTCTTTAATTCTGCATAGTTTCAAGCAAGCCGATATTAAAACAAAATCTTTACTTTTCCACTGATACTATGGCATTTGTTATGCACGCCCCCAGTTATAACAATATTTTATTTACTGACAGGGTCACCCCGTATATCTGTTGCTAAAATAATTATAAACAATAGTATACATTCAACAATAACGCAAAACATCCAAAAAGTCGACTCGAGGTCTTTTAACAAAATAGACAGAATGATTATAAAACATTAAACATAACTTTATGAATTAGTCTTTACCAATTTTTGGTTAACTCATTTGAAAATAAATGGACAAATAATATATAAGTGAGTGAATAAATAAACTTACTCAAAGTTGATTTATTCACTTGTCTATTCGTGTCGTTCTTCGGGGCTTTTCCAGACTCCACCTATCCCATGGAATAGCCTCGGAATATTAAGGCATAATAGATCCTATTATTTGAGATATTTTCGTTCCGTACAGTTTACTTTCTAAAGTTTATCTTGCTTTAGTGATCAATCTGCTTGCGATGCGACTCACTTTATCTTTTATTTTGTTCCCATCCAATGAAATGAAGAAATCTCTCTGTCTATACAGCATATCAATTCTAGTTGTAAACTTAAGAGATAGAGGGCGCTACCATTCTACTCAAAGCGAACGGCTTCCCATTTACTTTTTCTGTTTTTGGACAGTTTTTCACTTTATTTTCTTTATTGTGGCGAGCAACTACCCTTTCAAAGAAATGATCAATTTGATTGAGTACGTTCACAGTCTGAATTTTTCAGAAATAGGGATAACTTATTGCAAAGGGGAAAAAAAAAGTCCTGTCACTTGAATCAATTCGAAAGCCTGGTCAGAACATATTCCTGTACAATATGGCCAATTTTGAGCCCAGAACAGCTCATGCGCTTCAAAGTCTTGATCCTCAATGACGCATAATTATATTACACTTTAATGATCACACGGTTTTTAAAAGGTTGAATTTCAGCTTTCCATTAATGGTATATTTATTTCAATTGGTTAAAAAAAAGTCCTGTCACTTTGAACTATATAAGAGATTTTTTTCTCGATTGGTCAATGTTTACGCAAATCACATGCATATCGCATAGAAAATAATGCGAACGGCGTCTTGGCGAGATCTCTTGGTTTGGAGCATCAATCTATGTAAAATACAGGTTCTGATTACAACTTCACACAATCATGTTATAGGCTTCCAAAATGTCTTTTTCCTCCATCTGGTCTGACAATCTACTAATTAAAACCATGAGAAAAGTTCATAAATTTCTTTCACCCCCACGCAGTATTTGTTCCATCACCGGACGGGCGATAACATTCGAATGCAGGAAGTCTTCTTACGCGAGTTTTTGTTATTGCAGCCAGCTGTATAGATTTCTGCGCTTCTCAGCCGTATTTCCAACGTCACTTTGTTGCGTCTGGCCTCTTAGATAATGGACGCGCCTTGTTTAATTACGATTTAATAGTGTTTCCTGCGTTTTGAACGGTCCATCGAATCGTCGAACGAAAACCTATCCGTTGTCCAATCACAAGCTCAAAATTGGAAGCTCCGCCCAACCTGGACCGTCATCTTTGTTTTCGTTCATGTATTATTTCATGTTATTCATTAAGGAAGCGGGGACATACGATGTTGTGTTTATTGCCAAGGAATAAAGAATGAGCTCCTTTCATGTGATGGGGGAAAGACCGAATTGGCTAACTATTCCAAAGACTGCTAGGTGAATCAATCCTGCTCAGGTTTTTCAACATTAGACATTGCGTTTAAAATCGAATCATTTTTAGGTCAACTCATTCTGTTATTTCCCATTTTCACTAATGAGGGTTATGTTGGCCTAAGGTAGCCCCGACCGCATAAACAAATGTTTTAATGTAATACAGTGATACAAGTAATTTAAGCTTGGGATTTAACAAGCAAAGTTTCCTCCTCAAAGTAAATCAGTAGCTAAATTATTTGTTTTCTACATTGTATATTTACTTATAAAACTATAATAATTGAAACATGTAACTGGAAAGTTTTATAATGATATTGTTATGTAAAAAAAAAACAACAACAACAACAAATCCACTTCACGTCTACATTTTGCACACTGAACCGGCGTATCCTTAACATAATGCCACGAATCGCGAATCGTTTGCGCCACGTATAAAACGTATTAGAGACGTCTCCGAAACTTAGGAACTTTAGGAAACTTAGGAGACTGAGCTTATGGCAAATCCGTGCTGACAAATCTATCTCAAATTTGTTTCAAAGTAGTTTACGCGAAGTGATCGAGATACCCAAGGGTGGGATTTCACTTCGCGGATACAAAATTGAGACAGATTTGCCGGCATGGCATATTTACTAGCTTTTTTCCGCGACGAAATCTTTTGTGCAACGTAGAAAAGGTTACGTGACACAAAAGACGGATTAGCCAGCCTGTCATTGTACTAGATCTGTCTCATGTGGCCCCAAAAATCAGTAGCGGAGACAGCAGAGGAGACAGATGTAGTGCAATGCCATGCGTGCAAATCAGTCTCAATTTTGTTTCCGCGAAGTGAGATAGCACTCCAAGGAGGTACGGAATCGTTTGACCTAGCTTAAAAGCCACGAGGAGAAAGTATGTCGGGCATGTGCTTAACGAGATCTCTCTTGCAGATTGGTAGACAAAAGATCCCTATACTTGGCTGCACTCGTAGGGCCACTTTCAAAAGGAGATATTCTTTTGTAATAGAAATTACTTTTCGCTACCATGTCTGAAAGTTGTGAGCAATACACAATGCGTATCCTTTGCGAGGCAAGCGAAAAGTAATGTCACAATGATTTTCCGTCATATAAATCAAACTTACTTGACTGGGCAGTTGTCGGCACTAATCTGAAAGACAGCTTCGTAATTTCCAATATTCCAACTAGCACATATTCAATTTTCGTCTGCCGGAAATAATCGGAAGATTGTTAAAAAGGGGATTTTAGG
>CALNVZ010000641.1:23143144-23183824 GCA_940671915.1 Paracentrotus lividus
CGAATTTAAAACACAATGTTTGTAAAACATGAGCAGAATTAAATGCTAATCAATTCGGTCTTTTCCCCCCATCACAGGAAAGAACTCTATTTTTATTCAAGACATTGACAATAACACAACATCGCATGTCCCAGGCCTCCTTAATGAATATATGAATAATACATGAACGAAACAAGATGAGGTCCAGGTTGGGCGGAGCTTCCGATTTTGAGCATGTGATTGGACAATGGATAGGTTTTTCGTTCGATGATTCGGTCGACCGTTCAAAACGCAGGAACACTAATGCCACACATTGGTATACGTTAACTTTACATTTTACATAGAGTAGAATTGATATGTGCATGCCCTAAATTACATAACTTGGCATAGTTTCGTTCAGATTTAACAATATAACGTTTTTGCTTGTTTTGTTGTTTTCCCCCACTCTCTCTCTCTCTCTCTCTCTCTCTCTCTCTCTCTCTTTCTCTGAAGATTCCCAAGGAAAAACACTGTTCTTTTACAATGGAATATTACTTTTGATCCAGCATCAGTCATGTCTTTTTTGCTCTGTACTGGCATGAATTTTGTCAATGCGCCTATACCAATATTCACACCATATTCAGACTTTCCCCCACTAGTCCAGTACAAATTTTGCAGACCCGGAAAAGTTTACAAGTACAAGGTTTTTTGGTTGATTCGTGTTCTAGATGGGTATTTAAGAAAATTTAGCTTGGTTGCCAGCTTGGCAACCTTGAGCAATTTTTTTAATTAGCATAATTAGAATAATGACCTATTAGCATATTCATGATATGTAATATGCTGCTAATCTTAATCCAGGAGGCCTGAGATGAGGTATAAAACATTTTTTAAGTGTCTTTCATGACGAGGAATCCATTTATGACACTAGTTTTTATTTTCAAGAAATTATATTGTCTTGAATAGCATAATTAGCATAATGAGCCTACATTCAAATATGCCTACACTGTATGTACAATATAAAGTCATTCTCACTAATAGAATGATGAAAATTATGGTTCATTCGTGTTGTAGATAGGTATTCAAGTAAATGTAGCTTGGTTGCCACATTCGAAACCTTGAGGAATTGCTGTTATTAGCATAATTACTGTAGAATAACGGCCTAATTTGCATATATGCAATATGCTGCTAATTACAATCCAGGTATCCTAAGAACATGAAAAAAAAATTTTTTTAAAGTGGTACCTATAACGAGGAATTATTTATGACACTACTTTTCATTTCCAAGTTCTTCTTCATTGTCTTATTAGAGCATAATAAGCATATTAATTAGCTTTTATGCATACACTTACTAAATACAATATGGAGTCATTATTATGTACAGGGAGACAAATTGTTGTCGATTCGTCTTCTAGATTGGTTTGCAAGTGAATTCAGCTTGATTGCCAGATTGGCAATCCTGAGCATTTAAAAAAAAAATTTAGGATAATAATGTCATAACTAGCATTATTCTAATTTCCCACTAATCTTAACCCTAATCTGCCCGGGGGGGGGGGCTAATTTAGCCCCCCCCCCTCGACATTTTTTGCGATAAATTTTTTATGCGAGAAGCTAAAGCCGCGGCGCTTCATGAGTTTTTTCTTTGAAGTCTTGCGCATCTTTTGAGACCAAAATCGCGACCCCCAGGTACCCGGTTCGCGAGTAACGCATAATTTTGTACACGTGCGTCAGACCCAAAATTGCTCAAAAACGTGATTTCATGTACAAAGTCAATACAAATTGTGTATTCAGCTAAAATTCATAAATGAGTGATTAATCTTGCTTTTATTGATAATAATCATTTGATTTGCTGCTATTTATGACCAAAATAATGTCATGAATCAATTTTGTCGAAAAAAACAATAGAAATAAAAGGGTTAAAAAAACAAAGAAATACATAAGAAATTCCAAAAAACAATAAAATACATAAGAAATTACTTTGGATACTGGATTTTTTTCTAGTACAATTGATAGGAATACTATAAAGAACATTCACACTAAAAATTAGCATTCTAGCAGCTATATTTAGTGAATTATAGGAAAAAAGTATGATTTCATGCATAAATTAGCATAATTAGCATATATAATTAAAACAAAACATTTTTCGGAAAAATTAACTATGCGATTATGGAGATTACGCGACAGGGGACGTATGCGCCAATTTTCGTCGCAATTGCGTGGTCAACGGCCGAGATCTCAGGGGGGGGGGGGCTTAATTAGCCCCCCCCCCCTGGGATGATACGTTTTCAAAAAGAGCCCGGGCAGAATAGGGTTAATACAGGATCCCTGAGAATTCAAACAAAACGATTTTTAAGGGTTAGTTTAAAGAAGGAATTCATTTATAACGCAAGTTTTAATTTTTAAGTAAGTCTTCACTAGCAAAATAAGCATAATGAGATTATATTATGTACAATACATACCGCATATGGGTATGATTGTCACCGTTAATAGAAAGCCTTAAGTTGTCAATGCAATAATCATGATAATGTCAGTCATGATATACAACATATTAATATTGATGAGAAGATATAATTGGCCCAATTATCTCAAATATAAAAAGTCAATGCCATGGTCAATCGTGTTGAGGAATAATATATACATATCTTTACGTAGTTACACATAGTTACGAATGAACTATATCATTTTCGTCTTTATATAAATAAGAATGACTCAGTATTGTGCATATAGTGATACATGAATATTTGCACACATAGGCTACATGCATATTATGCGAATAATCATGATAATGCTATTAAGAATAGATTTTAAATAAAAAACTAGTGTCACAAATGAATTCCTTGTTTTAGGCAACTCTTGTAAAGTTGTTTCATGCATATTCTCATCATCCTGTTGCTAATTATGCTAATTACTGTAGGTCATTATTCTAATTATGCTAATACAAATATTTGCTCAAGATTGTCAATCTGGCAATCAAGCTGAATTTACTTGAAATATCCATTCAGAACACGAATCAACAAAAAACATTTGTCTTCTTGTAAATAAGAATGACTTTATACTGTATGTAGTAAGTGTATGCATAAAAGCTAATTATGCTAATTATGCTCTCTAAAACAATAAAGAAGAACTTGTAAATGAAAAAAAAACAAGTATTCTAGTGTCACAAATGAATTCCTTGTTATAGATACCCCTTAAAAAGTATTTTGTTCATATTCTCAGGATACCTGGATTGATATTAGCAGCATATTGCATATATGCAAATTAGGTCATTATTTCAAGTATGCTAATAAGAGCAATTCCTCAAGATTGCGAATGTGGCAACCAAGCTATATTTACTTGAATACCCATCTAAAGCACGAATAAACCATATTTTTCATCATTCTATAAGTGAGAATGATTTTATATTGCACATACAGTGTATGCATATTTGAATATAGGCTCATTATGCTAATTATGCTATTTAAGACAATAGAATCACTTGAAAATAAAAAAATAGTGTTATAAATGAATTCCTCGTCACGGAAAGCCCCTTAGAAAGTGTTTCATCTCTGTTCTCAAGCCTCCAGGGCTAAAATTAGCAGCATATTACATATTATAAATATGCAAATTAGGTCATTATTCTAATTATGCTAATTAAAAAAATTGCTCAAGGTTTCCAAGTTGGCAACCAAGCTAAATTTTCTTAAATACCCATCTAGAACACGAATCAACCAAAAAACCTTGTACTTGTAAACTTTTCCGGGTCTTGTACATGGCCTATGGGACCATCTACTGGACTACACAACCCTTCCCGGGGTTGACTATCGGACAAGTCCAAGCTATATTGCAACTCTGTCACGTGCGTTACTAACGAATAATTTACCATTTATGAAATGATACATCTCAATTATTTTTCAAGTTTTGGGGAAGAGTTCAGTACCTTTACCCAAAACATGAAAATTAATTGAGATGTATCATTTCATATATGTAATTAAGTTAAGGTAAATTATACGTCAGTAACGCGTGGGACAGAGTAAGTTGCAAAATAGCTTGGACTTGCCTTGTACGACTTTCCACTCTTTGTCCTTTATTATTTTTTTTAAAACCAAAACAAAACTTTATGATTACCATCCTCCTCATCTCTATCTCTCTCTGTCTCTCTTTCTCTATTCTCTACTCTCTTTCTCTCTCCTCCTCCTCCTCCTCTCCTTTTCTCTCTCTCTCTCTCTCTCTCTCTCTCTCTCTCTCTCTCTCTCTCCTATCTTCTCCTTATTTTTATACAGCTGTACGCACTTGATCCTTGCGTTTTATTCCGCTCTCTCTTTCTCCCCCGCTTTTCATTTCCTATCGTGACGTTTCTTTTCTACTCATATTATACGTACATAAGATAAAATTCGTAATTGTAGCTGTATTCAAGTCATTGTAAGAATAATTTTTTTTATTGCACAATTATTTTGGAAAATGTTATATATATATATATATATATAATTCACAAAATTATTTGGAAATTGTAACTTGCCCAAAACAAGGGCTACTTATTATCAAAAGGTTTTTTTTGATTCAGATTTAGATTTTTTGGATCCATTCTTTTTTAATTAAAACAAAAAATTACTAACGCATTCAAAGATAATATAAGCAATGTAAGTAAGTATATGCATGTACGTGACTTGTATAAAATGCAATTTGGCTATAAGAAAAATCGTGAGGGGAAAAAATTGATGAACTGAGAGAAAGGAGTGGAGAAGAAGGAGAATACCCAACACAAATTTTCTATACCCAGAGGTTCGATAATGCAAGAAAAAACAGGGTTTGGGTAGATTTATTGCAAGGGTTAATTCATTTTGGATCAATAAACCTATTTAATATCTGGATTACAAACCTTATTCCACTTTAACAAATCTAATTTCATTTGCGGATTGAAAACCTTATTCCATTTTCAGATAAACAAACACTACTTCATTATTTTTTTTTAATCAAACCTATCAGATTAACAAAATTTCAGCATACTAGACCTTATAAATGATGAACTGTAAGCATTCAAAACAATTACAATTTCTTCATGATTACAATAAATATGTGGACCAATGAATTAATTACTGATTTTATCTGTCTGATGAAAATAAATTAAATGCTTATAAGGAAGCGTTTATGGTTTCAAGTCCTATCTTTGGGGCTTGGTGATGAGAGGTAATGCCTTCCCAAAGGGTACTAACTTATCAACTCTTTCTAAAAACCAGAGATACCCCCCTCCCTCCCTCAATGCATGTTCATGGATAGAAGTACAGAGCAATAAGTTTCTTTGAATTTGTTGATTACTTGTTACATCAGGCCTGTATTACATATTCATGATGATGACTTCCTATACAGAACGTTAAACTGGATTTATTCTCTCTGTCTGGTATATAAACTTATGCTAGATAAATTTGATGACTCAATTGCCTGCACAATTCTAGTATGTGAAAGGGTTAAGGAAGGAAACAGAGTTTGTAAAGTGTTCTCTTCATTGCAAACCCCATGATCAAATAAAGTAGAAGAAGCTTAAACCTACAACTCTACATGGACATGAAAATACAATAGGTATAAACTTATGAAGTGCAATTTCTAAATGGATATATTTAGCTGAGATAGTTCAGTTTATCTTCTTTCAATTTTTTTTTTCTTTCTTTCTTTTTACTTCATTCTACAAAATATCTCAACTGAACAAATTTAAACTGAACTTATATTTCAAGACAATGAGGGATGGAGAGCTTCAAATATCAGTTGATGAGCTATATGAGCTTCAAATAAACTTTAGCAAATGCAGACCTCGAGAGCACATTTTGTTTTGCCATTGGGAATCTGAAGCAAAAATGTATCTCTGGATTCACGCAGGCTGCATATCAATTGGTCGTAAAATGACTGCAAATTAATTTTTTATTCACCTAGTTACATAATCATTGACCATCTGGTAGATAATGTGTACGATCAATTTTGTGAAAATGTCAGCCTATATCATAAAAATAAGCCAAATTTCATTGCATGAATGATTCCATTCTTCTTACAAACAGCAGGATATCCATATTTCTGTTAACATACATACATCCTCACAATCAGCCAAACCTGGTACGTCAAATGATCAATATTCCATTCGTAGAAAAACCAGCAGCTGCAATTGTTTCATTTTTTGTGAAATATCTGTTTTTAGGTGAATACCATCACAATAATCCAGGCTTCAAGGCTTATTACTCTGTCAGATTATCATTATTTCTTTGTTACACCAAAAACACCTGACACATTCATACTCAACACAATTATTTCTTTGAGAAATGTCTATTTTCATGTAAATATCATCAGGCTTTAAGGCTTGGTTACCCCATCAGATGATCGCTATTGCATTTGTCATACAAATGGCAGCAGCCCTTGAATTTTATGAGAAATATACATTTTTAAGTTTACATCACATTGTAACCATGTTTTAAGGCTCAACACTCCCTCATCGTTGCTTCATTCGATGTACCAAAAAACAGCTGCCACATTTGTAGTCAACACACGGAAGTTTTTAGAAACTTCTTTTTCCAAGTTAATAACATGTCACGATTAGCCAGACTTTAAGGATATGTGCTTCGCACCAATAAAACAGCTGCCACATATTCAAACTCCACACACTTAAGCTTTTTAGAAATGTCTATATCCAGGTTAACATCATCATGATAAACCAGACTTTAAGGCTCGATACTCCGTCAGATGATCGTTGTTCCATTCGTCGTACCAACGACAGCTACCATGCTCGTACTCATCACAGTTCACCCTTGGTTGTCCCGGTGATCTCGGAGGCAAATCTGGTTCCGGACCTCTCCGACCAAGGTATGGGAAGCTATGATAGTAGTACCTGGAACAAGGCATGAGAAAAAGACATCTGAACAGGGTGGTATTTCACAAAATTGTTCGGAAGTTACAAACAACTTTACGAAGACTGGTGATACGTTCTTGTGCTAAGTGATAGATAATGGGATTAGTACTGTGTCCAACTCCAAGAACATGTTCCAGTCGTTCGTAAACTCATTCGTAACTTTACGAACGACTTGGTGAAACCCCTCCCCCCCCCCCCCAAGTTATTTTTGTATATTTGTGTAGGTTGGTTAATTGGATTTTGATAGACGTGTATCAACCAAATGTGAGACCAACCTTTAACTTCACCATCCAAGACAAAACCTTGGTCTGACCCTTGTCAGTTTGTAATAATAATAATAATAATAATAATGGTGGCTTCTTATATAGCGCTCAGGTCGGTCATGCATGACGCTCATGGCGCTTTACAAAGAATGTTTTTTTACACATTATTATCCCGGTCATAGCTGAGCGGCCAACTATGTAGCGCTCAAGCATATCGGGTACCCATTTACACCTGGGTGGGGAGGAGCATTGTAGACAAAACGCCCATGCCCTAGGACGTAAGTGTCATACCGGGGTTTCATATAATGTTGAGAGTCTAGTTGACAGTGAATATTCCAGCTTGATCAACTCTCATCCCATTATCATAATGATTGTTTCTTTTAAAGTAAGAGGAATCGCTTTTTGCCCCAATTTTATTCTTAATAGCTAAACTTTACAGAATGCTGAATACAACATTTAATTGTGTGACACTGTTAGAGAAAAAAGTGATATATTTAGATTAACCAGCTTTTATTATCAAAACAAGTAATACACCATACATTCAAGACATTCAAGACTATTTTCAACTATTCTCTATAGGGCATTTTAGTTGTGAATATCATGCCATATCACACAGTCTAATGTAAGGTCTGCTTTTCACAGTGAAAATCTCTGAGTAATGATCATACATAAAAATTATTACATTGAATGGCTTTACTTCATTGTGAAAAGAGAATATTTCACTCATCTTCGATTCGTGCAATATTGGCCCTCGTGGAATATTTCTGGTATCCCATTCTGAGTCATCCAATATAATATGTGATGCATCACATCGAAATCAGCTGCAAGTCGTCGAGGAAATTCAGCACAGTATCGAGGAAATGGGCAAAATAATAAAAAATTGTCTTATTTGGGGGGAAATAGTTTTTTGATTTTCTGAATTTTCAATGTTTCTTGTATGCTCTGTAAAAAAAAAAAAAATGAGTAGAAATGATAAGGGGGAAAGCCTTTAAAAATGGATTGTTTTGTAGCAATCTTTTACCCTTTTCTGGCGACTTGTGTCTGATTTTGATATATTTTGACATATTTTCTCCAACTCACCATCTCTGAATGATGAACTTGTGACCTTGCTTGACCTGCGCTGCTTCATGAATAGATATTGGTTCACATTCTCCGCTGCTGTTCATATTATTCCAAACGATAGCCAAACCTCTCCTAGGCTTGACGCTGATTCCCAACTCTGGGCAGGGAAACAGCAACAGGAAATTAAAGGTTGAACATTAAAACAGGCTAGAGATACTTGAGATTTAGTCTTGACACATATCTTGAAATCTGATACAATGATTTCAGTATGAACTAATCAAAATTTGATTTAATAGGATAAACAAGAATATGGATAGATATTTTGTACTTATTTTGTCAGAAGGTAAAATTTGTGTTGTAAAGAATGAGGAATTTATGAATTTATGAATTTATAACCATATCAGTTAGCATACATGTACAAGGATATCAGAAGAAAACATTATCAGAATACCGCATTCTGGGTTCTCAAACTGGACAGTTTTGAATAATTCAGGACTTGAGTTGATGCTTGTGTTTTTGAGAGCTAAAGACCGATTCTAAATCATTTAAATACTTGCCTGGGAACTGTGTCTCTCCGCCTTCTTCCACGTCTTGTAAATAGACCAAGATTGTGGCATACCGGTCTCTCTTGTCACTGTTACCTATGATACAGTCAGTATGGGTCTTGTAACCTGGTCATGAAGAGGTGAAAATAGAAATGAATTATGCAAAGTTTCTTCAGAAACATTAGCCAAAGATGAGCTAAAGCTGAAGCTTACACCAAATACAGCTCATGATTTACATATACAGTATATTTGTAGATATTTTCAAGGCATTTCCACAGAGGAGCATCTACAAATTACTCATTGTACATTTAAAAAGATATGAATACAGACAAAAACATAATCAAATATACCTCACACGAGGCACAGTATAATCAATCATTTTGCCCAAAACATCCAAACTCTCTTAAAATCTAATTAAGATTAGAGTCATTTAATTTTCAAACATATATTTTTTCTCAGTCCACTCTTGTTATAACATGGTGCTCAGGACCAGACCAATTACCTCGCTCCAATAAAAGCTTGTCACACTGCAGGGGCTGAGTACATCAAATCCATTTGTATAAAACTGTTGGAAATGGGGCTGCAAGGGGAAGTGTATCTTAATAACGAAACCTTGCGGTAGATGTGCCTGATATAATGGGAAAAGACTATACAATCTTGAAAAATGCTCAAGCATAGACTCACCTATCCCTTCAGGATATGAGGTGATTTGGAACTTCCCACCGTTGGATGGTTTGAGTCCCGTTGCCTCAAAGACTCGGTCTTCAAAGATGGTGGAGAACTTACTTTCCATAGGATAGAATGCGGTACTTTGAGACCAGGTCAGTGATGCCCCTAGCTCCTCAGAGAAACTGGCATTTAAACATGTTGTTCCTGGAGATATGGAACCAAAGAAAATATTTTAATAACATTTGTATTTAACTTGTTGAGTACTGTGAATACATTATGAAGCCGATTGAATCGTGTTTATCAAGCATGATTGCCACATTTTATTTATTTTTTTTTCATTTGAAGGTGAAACAAAGACACTTGTTAATATATCAATGTCTAATAGTTAAATTATACCATGTTTTATTTTGTTCATGTAATGATGGTTGAAGTAAAGATGTTAAGAGGGACGTTCTCTATAAATTCGGGCTTGATATACAACAGGTAAAAGCAAATTTTATGGTTTGCCAAATAATCCTTTCATATGTTAAAAGTGTTCAGCTTTTTACACTTTGTTATCAAGGTCTTTAACTATTTATAACTTACTTCATGAAGTGATAGTTACAACAAAAACATCTCCAAAATCCACACTTTTCAGTGACCCATTATGCCAAGTCATCAATCTTTTTATTTTTTGGGCCAGAGCATACCTTGGGTGAAATAATTTGAAGATGCATGGACATCTTTCATCCCTGCATCTTGCATGTGTCGTCTCAAGGTGTCCAGACTATCAAAGCAGATGATTGGATGAAGAGCGTTCGTCTCAGTGAGATGACGCTGGTGGACTCTCTTCAGACCAGTGCACTCCCTTTCTGACAAGAAGCCCTCAAACTTGTAGACTCTTGATAGCAAGGAGGTTAGATAGAGAGCATGTGAATATTTTTTTTTAATTTCTAAATGAAGTTGTCATCTTGTAAACTAAACTTACACATAGATCTATGAGGCTAAAAAAGGGGGAAAACAGTCAGAGAGACACCTGTGCTCTGCAACATGAAGATTACTCAACCGGATCCTTGTTGCATAGACTTCTTACATTACAGAAAATTCTCACTTTGGACCAATCAGAATGGTTGTTTCAAATTTTTGTGTTACAGGGCACTGGTCTTCATGTCTTTAGCTTTAGGTTGACAGTAAATTAAGATTACTCCAAGTAAAAAAAAATCACATATCAAAATACATCTAGATATACACAAAATTGGATCCCCATGCCCCTGGCAGCATAAAATCTTAATATTATCTCTTTCTTCTCTTTCTTATTCATTTTCCATTCTGCTCTCAACTCTCCTCTTCTTCTTTCTCTCTTCTTTTTTCTTTCTTTCTTTTTCATGTTCTCCTCCTCTTCCATCTCCTTTTTTTTTTTTTTTTTTTTTTTTTTTTTTTTTTGCCTCCTTTCTAGGTACCCTTTCCTCTACATCTCTGTCTTTGTTTTATCACCCTATTAGAGCTGAATAAAAAGAGAAAGAAAGACTTACTTTACACGAGAATCTGGTTCATCTTTGGTGAGCTCAACGGGTCTGACAACTGATCCCTCCACTGTGATCTCCTGAATCGCAAGAGAATCCAATATCGTTGGCTTGAAATTCCCTGAAGATTTCTGCCTCTCTGATTTCTCTTTCCTTGTTTGTGATGACCCAGTCTTTTCCTGTTTAGATTTTGCTGTGCCTTTATTGTCTTTATTTTTCTCCATTTCTTTTTGGAGGTTGCTCCTCTCTTTTCTGTCATTTTTGTGACTGTTCTTGTCAGACACATCTGCATTAAAAATTTGTTCTTTTGAAGAGTTTGTGGCGTTATTAGCTGACAAATCGAAAGAGGGAGGATAGATTATGAGACCAAAGACACCAAACAGTACCGGGAGAAACATTATTGCAGCAATCCTCACACACTTATTGTCCAGAAGACTGCTTCGCGTCTTCGCCTGGCCTAGCCCGCTACGGTTTCTGTCACCGCCCGTTGATGTGCTATCGCTTCTCCTCGGTTGCCGCTTGTGAAGACGATTTGTAGACTTTGCCATGGCTACAATGACAATTTATAATCTTATTTTCAATAACGTATGAGGTTTCCGCCAGATGAAGCTGTTGTTTTGCAAATATTCACATCAGAACGCCGTTATGATGGAGGAGAAAGCACACAGTTTTCAGTTTTGTTGGTTTATTATTTCTCGCCCCTTTAATTATGGTGTCTTTACATTTGAAAATAAATTTGTAAAAGAATTTTCCAGATTATTAAAGGGAAACCATGGACAAGTTAGTCATATCTTTATCCACCAACCACGTAGTTAGCTCCAATCTTACTAAGTCGGTTACACAAAGCTCTTCCAAGCTCGACAATTTGTAATACGATATTATCGAGATGATGTCATCGAGCAATAGCCTTAATCTACGTTTTGTTTTGATATTTAGAACATTGTGGTTTTAGCAAAATTTTCAATATTATCGAAATTGAAGTGATAAATCGGTCAATAACAGTATGAAGCTCATAAAATTATGTATTATTTAATAATATGAATTAAAACGCACAATGTTTCCTTACTGCATATATTTCAAAGGTGTCAATCATGAATTAATAAGACCACGTCAGAACAATGAGATGGGTACCCCCGGATGCGCTAATTTCAATAGTTTCGTAAATCAAACTATAAAAAAGTACGCTAGCTGAAATGGAGCTAGATTGAGGTTTTTTCCTAAATTTTCTGTTTGCTCACAAAAAGAAATTAATAGTGCATTGTAATTTAAAAAGAATCTATCAAAATTATTAATTTTGGGACTAAAGATCGATTTTAACTACCAACGTAGTCTCTGCGGGTCTCTTTATTTCGCTTTATGGTAAGCTAATAATGCTTTTGCAATAATTTATTTATTCAATATTATTTCTTGATTGGAATATATTACGAATATTATTTCTTTATTGGATATAAAATCACGTAATTGTTAACAACCATTATTTTCTAGATATTAGACCAAAATCCTGAGGTTGCCACATTTTGTATGAACGAAAATGAGAAAATCGAGATTGTCGCGGCAAATGCAATTCGCCCAAACCGATCGCTTGCCATAAATTGCGTTTGACTGACGTATCAGCGCTCTCCAAAAGATATGACAGGTCCGGAGCTGTCATAAGTATTTAGTCAGCTTGTTGTCACAGATCTGTCAGAGAGGGCGCTTCGTGGAACCCGCTTGTGGACAAGTTGTTCACCTATCTCCGATTTAGTCAAGAAGTTAGACTTATGACGGTTTCGTGAAACGCCCCCCTGGGTTTAAATGTGCTTTAAAAAATGCAGAAAAATAAAAGAAATATTTGAATGAATATTTGGAGGAAAATCGACCAAAAAATAACGAAGTTATAAATATTCAAAGTTTTGATTTTGTGACGTCACATTCGAGCAGTTCTCCTATGTGTTATGTAGTGTCATTTTTTCAGAAGTAAATTAATTATTTCACCTGTACGGTCGATTATCATCAAACATAATTTAATATACATGCCCCTATCAAATTGACCCATTCCTTTATCAAGAACCATGAAAAAGACAAATCTATGGAATTTATATACACAAACATATAGGAGAGCTGCCTCGCACATGACGTTACAGAATCAAAGCTTTCCATATTTTCGCTATTTTTGGTCGATTTCTTCAAACTTTCGTTTATATTTTTTTTCTGCATTTTTCAAAACCAATAAAACTCCAGGAAACTTCCCTTTTATTTAAAGGGGAAGTCGATGTTATTGGTTTGACAATATCAGACAAAAAAACATCAGTGCACGAAAATTAGGCAAAGTATGAAAACAAAATTATGAAATTCAAAAATGTTTAATTTGCAATGGCAGCTGTGAATTTAAGTTCCTGAAATAGAGGTGTGGCTACATGTTTATGTCGGAGAGGGGCCCCGGGGGGGGGGGGGAGGAAATCGTCAATAAGCCTACACAGTGGCGGATCCAGGCGGGCACTGGCAGGGACGCACGCCTCCCCTAATAATCTGAAAATCGCTTATTGACTGTACATGTTAAAATCAGACAATTTCGGCGGCACCCCCCCCCCCATCCTGAAATCCTCGATCTGCCACTGCCTACATGATCATGCAGCTCGCCAGGCTACTATTTAAAAAAAAACGAGGCGCACATGCCTCTTCTTGCCCAGTCTAGACCCATGCCAATATATATATAATATATATATATATATATATATTATATATTGGGTGCCATCCCCCCCCCCCTCCTCTGCGTTTTCAAATTTTCCGCTTTCACCTCACTATTATAGAAATTTACGTCTGCAGCTGGCACTACAAATTGACATTTTGGAATTCATTTTTTCCCCATTCTTTGCCTGATTTTCGTTCGCTGATGTCTTTATTTTATTTTTTCTTCTTTTAACAGAACCAATAATGAAACAACAATGAGCCTATTACATGTGTGGTAAGAAATATTAAATTCAGTTTCTTAAAAGACAAATTCTTTTGTTGAGAGTGTATATAAAATATTATAAACTTATGTCGACCACCCCCCCTCCCTGGCAGCAGCACGGTAGGTATAACTGAGGTAATATATATAATAATAGTGCATCTCTGGGGTTGAATTACCGTAATATGTGCAGCCATAGATTTACTCCTCGGATTGGATCCTTCTTATTTATTATGTGTGGTAAGAAATTTGGCGTCTGAAACCTGCCCTTCCATCCCCCCCCCTCGCAAAAACCTGTGTTCATTTTCTTAAGATGAGTTCATCTTTATTGTCCACAATAACATTGATTTTTTTTTTTTTTTTTTTTTTTTTTTTTTGATACATGGTATAGATTGTATCACAACACTTTTTTTATTTTCATTGGAGTAAACTTTTTATATAAGGGGTTTTGCCTAAAACTTGCCAGATCTTTCATTAATTTTTATTCATATCTATTTTATATCGTATATATATATATATATATATATAACTTGTTGATTTTTAGATGGCGTTGTTCATCTACCTTCGAATGAATTATTGTTTGCGCCTCGCGAGATTATTTTCAGAAGGAAATCCAACTCTTAGTTGTTCTTTTTGTTTTGTGTCGGGTTTTTTTTTCTTTCTTTCTTTCTTTCTTTTTTTTTTTTTGGTTTTTTTTTTTTGTCTCGCTTTTGTATGTTTTATGATATTTCCTGCGTCCCCCTATCACAAGAATGCGGGAAACTGTGAGAATAATACATAGGGTTCTTTTCACTTAATAGTTTCTTCTGCCGATTGCTTTGATCGGCGGATCCGTATCACAGGATTTCGAAAATAAGGATGGATACGTGGGTGCCTAGACCCGATATATAAAGGCGCACGGTTTCGTATTGCAGCCGTGATCCGCAATTTGTTTATTTTTTTTTAAACATGTAGTCTATGAGTGGTTTTCAAATTTTAGAAGGGGAGCGCGTCCCCTGTGCCCCTACCTGGATTGCAATTGAATCTAATGACCGGGGTAAACTAATGATGTACTGTGAAGCGCTTTACTTTGAGCAGTTACTAATAACCGGGAAAGTGGTATCTGAAATATATTGTTATTATTATCAAACTGCTTAAATATAGTTTCTGAGAATCCATATTCATCCACTTTTAATAAGAATCGAACTTATTGAACTCTCCGGTTTATTCTTCGCCTGACATTTCATGATCAAAATAGCAATACCATGGCACCTCTTTTCATTTAACGAATAAAAAAGAGAAGAGGAAACAATTACATTGAGGCTTCAACAAAAGAAAAGTGCTACGTACAATAAAAAGTCTTTTCCCCACACATGGTGGTGACAATAAATGACCTCAAGTGCCTATTTAGACAATTCAGAGTCCTTTGTGTTCTCTATGAAATGAAAATATTCTACCTGGGCGGAATAACCATCCTCCTCACGCGACGTTACACATGACACTGTTACAAAGGGAGAAATCTATCATAGAGATTGTTGTATCACGCGATTCAATACTTTATTAGTTGAATGACAGTTTTATAGGCCTATCGACAATCAAAAAGGCCAGAATTCACGAACGTCGGAAAACTATAGACGGGCAACATTGTCGACAATGTCCACTGTTTAGAATTTTTTTTTTTAAATTGAAATAATAATTTATGGTGGACAATATTAACCCGTCCAGATTTGCAAATTCTTCTTGAATTTAGGTCAAAGTGTCACATATTATTAATGACGCTGAAGATGACATGAGGCATACATCGGTAGACAAATCAAATAAATTCAAATCAAAGTTTATTTCAAATCCAATTCTTACGTTGTAGCAACATTGTAATATCATCAAAGTGTTCCATTTATCACAAGCTGACAAAGAGTAACATATAATGCATACATTCAAGATGGTTCTAGGACAATACTAGCCACTTGACAATAACTCCCGGACATCTACCCAGCTAAAAAAAAAATATTTATATTCTGAGCAACTACACTACATCCTACATAATTATGTATATCAGTATCATAACCCTACTCTAACCCTAATCCTTGTGTTTTAGCAGTCACGTGGGTATCCTTGATGAAAGTTGTCCTATTATATTATTAGATGTTGGTTACCCAGGGTGGTTATCCAGGGGTATAGGTGTCTGAATACCTCAAGACTAAACCTACCTTTATTTTTTCCACTAAGCTTTTAATCAATTTCTCACAGATGCTGCAAATAAATTCATTTTTACTATCTCCATTTTATTGGACTATAACAGCAACAATGTCCACTGAAGTATCACTACCCATTTTGTCAAAATTCATACTTTTATGCAGACTCATTACATCACAATCAGACAATAAAGTGGAACTAGTCACCATTCAAATGAAAAACACGTACCTATTTACATGTTTATTAAAAAAATTAAAAAAAAATAAAAAATAAAAAAAATAAAAAAACGTGTACTCCTTTACATGAAATGTATTTCGAGCCAACATGATGTTGCCACAGTATACTCAAGTTTGATTATTGGGCTCATATATCACAAAATGTTAAAATTCAATTTGGTGAAATACTGCTTTTGTTTATTGAGTAAATGTCAACATATACATTACTTCCAGAAAATGTCCCATTATCATGTACGGTGATGACGATGTCGTACGTGTATTCAATCTCATGTATCATACAGTGAAGCTGCTTTCTTGGGTTATTCGTCCAAGCTAAGTGCTGCAACAATATTTATATTGGTTCGTGTATCTTAACATGCTCAAAGTGCTAACGTTACGTCTGATCAGCTGATGAAATACTTATTTGATTAAGGGCAGTCTGAATGAATATTGTAACTTGTAAAGAGTCATGATGTTCTAAAATATATTTGGGTTCATTTTTCATCAGGACCATATATCACAAAAATACTTTCACGTGGAAGTATATCTTACAAGGAAGGTGTTTCATTAAACACAGAAAATTGATTAGTGAAGGTTTGACAAAAATCCGACAACATAAATTTTAAAAGCTTTTGATTTTGTGACACCACTTATAGCTACTTGCGAGATGGTCTCCCGCGTATTATTTACTGTAATAATATTGAAGTTGAAAAACGAAAACGTTCATTGAGTGAAGTACTATTAATATTTACAAGGCAGCAACAACAGCAACACGGTCGTATAACTGAGGTGATCAAATATACAGTTTAACATAATGTTAAACATAGTATTTTGTGGCTCTTTGTACAAACACTAAATCAGTACCCTACGTCTATACGTAAATTTACCAGTTCACATTATTCATTCATTCATATTATGAAAGACACTCTTTTCTTGACTGTTGGAAGGTAAATATTATACAAATTTCTATGGTGGCATAGAATGGTGGTGCAAAAATAAAACATTGAAACATCAATTAACATTTTAAATAAATGGATCGGTCTTTCCCTAAAGACTCGAATAGAAAAAAAAAGTACTCATGGCATTTCATAATGATATTTTATGAGCAATTTTATTTTCATATCTTCCTCTCTCGTATACAATTTCAGCTAAAAGTGACAGTTGTAAATCCGAGAGCAATCCAAGTGCATCATCTGTCACTAACTTGACGTCTCCAAACTCTCCTGCAAACCTTGCACACCCCAGATAGCAAGGTTACATTGGGCCAACGTCGGCATGGTCGTGGCTATTACTTTGGGCCAACGTTATTCTTGTCGTTGGGCCAACGTTGGCACAACGTTGCACGTTGCGGCGACCATATGCCGACGTTGGATCAACGTTAAATTGTATACAAAAGTGCCAAGTCGCGCGCACTCAAAATGCGAACGTTGGTCCAGCATTGGTTCGACGTTGGCTTCGCGACCGCCGCACGTACAACGTTGTACCAACGTTGGCCCAACGTAATAGCCACGACCATTGCCGACGTTGGCCCAACGTATAACCCTGCTATCTGGGACACGCAATTATTGATTATGTGAATGATAGTCTGATCGGAGTGACCAAAATCGCATTCGAAGCTGACTTAGAATATTGCACTTTGCCACATAATACAAAATATATTCAGTTGACATTCCATCTAAATTAAAGCTGATTAAATATGTTAAAAACACCGGGCTGAAAGTGTTTTCAATAATTACCATTAACGGCTAATTGTCCAAAAAGAAACTTTAGAGAACGAGACATTAGGCTATTTCCTCAATACAATACAAGTTTGATATTTTTACAAATATACAGTCATGGAGTTATGAGAAGATTGAAAGAGAGAAAGGAAGAGAGAGAGAGAGAGAGAGAGAGAGAGAGAGAGAGAGAGAGAGGGGGGGGGGAGTGGCAGGAAAGAATAATTATCTTGGCGCATTTTAGAAAGAAACATGATGAAACAAATTATACACTTTCTTGTCACCTCGAGGGCATGTGCCTTGCCCTCTAAAGAAAAAGAGGGTTAAAATAACCACATTATGGATCCATTGAGCCCATACGCCACTCCGAGATGAATGGTGACGATGCAGAATAAGCAGATGCATGGCGATATAATACTGAAAATGAGGTTATTCTGAGCCTTCACTTTTCAGAGCGTGTCAATATAATTCTTGCTTAGTTCTATGAATCCGATGAGCTTGAATTATTTGCAGGAATGAATTCTTTTCCTCGTTGGGTTTGTTGCCTCCGAACCGATTGCCGAGCAGTAAATGCTGTCGACGAGTCCATCAGCCGGTTTGACCTCGCGGGACATCTCAGAATGCTTCTGAAGGCAACCTTAAAGTCAGGGTGGCGTGTACCGTATATGAACGGATTCACGCAGGAGTTAAAGAGAAAGATCATCCCAAAGGCTGGCACCAGCCTCTCGCCTCCTGGAATGACCAACTGGATGCTGTACGGAGATATCAAGATGAGGAACACTATGATGATGATGAAAAGGTTCTTCGTGACGGACATCTGGCGCTTGCTGAAGGTGCTTCTCCTGGCGAGACCAGCCATCTGACCAGAGACAGTGACGAGCTGCGAGGTCGCTCGGGCCATGCGGCGAGAGTTGATTCTGACATAGCGCCAAATACGGTAATAGCTGAAGAATATGATAAAGAGTGGAACGGGATAGAACGTGATAGCGAGTATGAGATTATAAATAGGCGAGAATGGGTGGGTGGTGTTCCAGATGCACATGCTGTAGCGCTGGTTGAAACCGAAGAAACTTGCGGATACGGTATAGGGGACGATGGATGTTGTCACAGGTATCAACCAAAAGACAAGGATAAGTCCGCCAAGAGTCTTTGGGGTTAAGATCTCATGGTAGCGATGGTTGGGTAAGGTGATCAGGCAGGCTCGGCTTAACGCAATCCCACCTAGAGTATAGAGACTACAGCCGGTACTGACCATGAGGATCATGCCTTCCCACATGCAGATCCACTCTGGAAGCGGCCATTTCTCCTCACAAAGTAACGCAAGAACTGTCCAAGGTAGGTTCAGGCAGCTTATGAGATCAGCTATGGCCAGATTGACCACAAACGTATTTGTTTTGTTGCGTAATTTCTTACTGATGAACACAGCTAAGATCACCAAAGTATTCCCGAAGGCACCAGTGACGCAGATCAACCCAGTGATCGTCGCGTAGACGATACGCTCTGAGTAGTTCTTATACACGATGGGTTCAGCGTCAGCATCAGTGCAATTCGACATGTCACACATTTTTATTTCATCAAGAAAATATTCGCATGAAGATAGTAGGTCCTTTCAAATTTGATCACAATAATTTCGCATTGCTAGGTAGTCATATTTTCGTCATCTGAATCAAAGTGCACTAATTACACAGCTTTTTAGTTACTGTTTATGAAATGAACTTGAATTGATATTATCGGGTGTTATATTTCCCTGTTCACTTTGGCCAATGCATTCAACGATTCTCCACGATTGGTCCGACGAGCTTTAAAAGCTGTATTAGCACCATGAATCTTCAAGAAATTGTTAACCAAGATGCAACACGACGCCATAAGTATTATTGTCTCCTTCAAAAGCATCCACTAAAGCCGAGCAGTTTCCGTATTAAAGAGTTGTACACTATCATTCAAAGTATGATGAGATAATATTTCTTATCTGAATATATTAGCTAGGCCTACTGCGATTGACGTCTCTATGAACTCATTTTTGTTTTCAGTATCTTTTCGCAGAGGATCTTACGCTAAACATCCATCAATGACTGTCCGCATTTGAAATATAGGCCTACGGCGTAATTAACTTTCAACTGTTGTCATAAGGAAGGCATCATTCATATTTCCATTGATGTATTATATATCATTGGATAGTAATTAAGCAAGAAGTAGATGTTTAAAGGTGTAATAATGCCAGGATCTGTTTAATGCGCCATGAAGGTTTTTGTGACGTGAGTTGAGGGTTGACGGGGGACGACTGATGTGGTGGCTTCATAGAAAGATGCTGACGAAAATGACGAGTCTTTCTAATTAATCAAATACGGCGTGATACAATGAGATGTTGCTGGAAATGCTGAGCGTTGAATTTGGGCGGGGAATCTGAAAAAGAAAGAAACAGTTTTGAAAATCAATGTCTTGCATAAATATTTGTTATCACTTTTCAAAAATATCTAATCGGGATAACCAATTATAGTTAAACAGCGGTTTTACAAATCAAGAAAATGACAATGGCAAATAATATCGAATATGTAAACCAAGAATTTGTGTATTTTATTATCTTTAATATTTTATCAAAATAATTATGTTTAAAGAGTTTCGCGCCAACAGAGATTGAATCCACTTGAACTTTAAAGAAAATTCATTTGTTCAGGTTTAAATGGGAGAAAATTAAGCAAAAAGCTTTTTTAGATATGCATTTTCTTATTCTTTCACTCAAAATTAAGGTTTAGCACTTTTGTTCAAAAACAGATACCAACTTGGCCATTTGTCTGAAATCAACAAATAAGTTATCATCAAAAGTGAATTATATCCTTTTGGAATAAAACTCTTCATTTATTCAGGATGACAAGATCAGCTGAATGTCAGAAGGCCGGTTATTGAATTTAGAGGAATTTTATTGTATGTATTTACATATCATGAACTATCATGTGTATATGTATATGTATGTGCCCCCTACCCCTTGGCAAAAACAAAGCAAAATCAGGAGGATTTGCTTATTGGCAATTCTTCTTCAAAATCATCTGAAAATTTGAAGAAGAAAAAAGATGTTGGCTTTTGAGAATGACTCTCCATTAACCCAAATCTGTCTAAACAGTTGTACAGTGCGTTCCAGATAAAAGTAAACCCAAATTTAAGAGCCTCGTATTATCATTTTATTACTGAAGTGTCATTTTTTTTTTGTATATCATATCAAAGAATAACTCATATTCTATCAAGTAAATACCAAAATCATACCTGTACTGTCAAGGATGACTGACCACTCGAATTCTAAAAAACAAAAAAATGGTCAAAAACGAATTGTTCCAGACAATGAACTCTAATATCAATTAAGCAAATTGTCTCTTTCTGGGACAATGATTATTTGCACTTGTCATTATACTCATTATACTCGCACAATACACAGGGCTTGATTATTACTATACTGAAAATATTAATTTCTATATCGTATCCACTTTAGGAATATACTCTAATGAGGTCAGTTCGATTTTATATTGATTAATTAGATTGTAGGTATAGCTATGAGGAGATATGTCTTGTCCTGTATCTCTATATAATACCCTTGAAATTTTTTATTCAGCTGTCTTTTTTAATCATTCTATTGGTTTTAAAAAATGAAGTAAAATAAAAGGAACATATGAGGGAAAGTTTGAAGAAAATCGACCAAAAAATAGCGAAGTTATGAATATTTAAAGTTTTGATTCTGTGACGTCATGTGCGAGCAGCTCTCCCATGTATTGTGAATGTAAATTCCATAAATTCGTCTTTTTTCATGGTTCTTGATGAAGGAATGGGTCAATTTGTTAGAGGCGTGTATGTGAACATAAGTTTGATGATATATCGACCGCCCAAGTGATATGATCAATATTCTTGTGAAAAAAATGACACTTTATGAAATTTACATTACATAGGGTAGATGTAGGGAATACCGGCCACTTAAGCTCATTTGCTTAATTACTTAGCACATGAAAACAATAAAATCACGAAAGAAAAAGATTCTCAATGCTTAGCTACGTCATTCAACTTTATTTTCCAAAAAAATTGAGGTAATCAAATATTTGGTGAGGCAGTTATATGCAAATAATGACGTCATCGTAAATTGTCCGGCATTCCCTACAGTGTAGGAAATACCGGACAGTATGTTTTACCCTTTTTTTTTGAATAAAGATCTGTCTGGAAGCACTGATTTGAATGTAAACCATCAACTTAACATGTTTGTATTGATTCTTTATAACATTATTCATTTTTAGAAGATTAGGCCTATATGCATTTTACTACAAAATTTCAAAACACTCAGAATAACTTTATATCTCATGTAGATCATGACATATCACAATAATAATAAAGTGAAATAGACATTTCAAAATTGTCAAACAATTTAATAAATAAATATAATACATTATGCAATTTACTATTTGATCTACATGCTTAGCAACTCAACCCGGAAGTAAAACAAACAACCGTCCATGGTGTCCGGTATTCCCTACACAAAAAAATGACTGACTAGCACTTTTCAACACACTACTACCCAAATACACAGGCTTTGTACAGTGCAAACACTCCATACACGTTTGGCCCACCCTCTACACATGTCCATAATGCATGAAATAGAGGTCATGCCCCAATTCTATTTTTATACCATCACATTCTCTAAAATGTCAATTTTTTACATCAGGCCATTTTTCAGGCTGCAAATTTTCCTGCCTTGACAGATTGTGGTAGTTTTCTCGGAGATTTCTCACTTGTTGTTGTCGAATGCAGCATTCAACCTTCCCAGACAGACCATCTGACCAATAGATGCCGGTATTTCAACTCAGTTGATCTTATGTTGGTAGCTAGGGCTGGACATGTGGTGACCGTCCGGTATTCCCTACTGTCCAAAATTCCCTACGGGTACCCTAACATATAGGAGAGCAGCTCGCACGTGACGTCACAGAATCAAAACTTTAAATATTCATAACTTCTTTACTTTTAGGTCGATTTTCTTCAAACCTTCACTTATATTTTTCTTTTATTTTCTGCATTTTTTAACACCAATAAAATTCCAGGGTGAACTTCCCCTTTAACTAATTCGTATTCTTGATTTTTGAAAACTTACTCGATTTCGTTCAAAGTATCATAAGCAGTATAAGTTTTTATGAAGGAGTAAATACCTGACCAATATTATGCGATTAAAACCTATTTTCAACTATGTACATACTTCAGTCACTGCTATTTATATTTATTTATTTATTTATTTATTTATTCCCACCTCATGGGCGGAACCACCCTTTTCAGCTACAAACAGCTGTTCTTCTAAGGGGTCCGACAATAAAAATACATATACAAACAACAGTTAAAATACATATAAATATCATAAACAAAATTACATTTACAGGAAAAGTGCAGTGCAGGGGGAGGGGGATGGGGAGGGGGAGTATATGACAAACCAAAATCAAAATGACCAAAAACCATACAATAGGGAAAACGATGTATGTATTTGTATTTTCTTTTGTCTTTTGCACATTATTTAAAGAAATGATCGTATAATGTAACAAGCTTGGCTTTTTACTTAGGCTCATTCATATTTCTTTCTTATACTATTGATGCCATTCGTCATGTAACTTTGTTAAGTTACGTATTGTAACGATATGAAATGTTTTATAATTTATGCTGTTAATATTGTTTGATTGGAAATATGGAATAAAACTAAAACTAAACTTACATAAATGAAGTATAGAGGTATGTAAATTATGTGATAATTCTTAACTGAAAAAGTTAAAAGCTATAAAGTCAGCCAGGATGTTTTTTAATTGTATCCCCCTACCATTTGTAGAAATTCAGTCCAATAAAACAATTTGCCTTGTGTTTCATTATACTAATTGAATGCTAATGTATTTACTATATTCATTTGAAATAAGTTGGGGAAAAATAAATATGTAGTTTAGGTCTACCGGGTTATTTTCACTATTTCATCAATCAAGTACAATTAGTCGCGATTTTGATTTTCTTTAAATAAAAAAACTGTTTTCGTTGTTCAACGATTTCATCAAACTACATTGTCATTTCATATCCGCTATTCAATAATTTTAAAGTGACATTAATTGCACGGGCGGCGTACCTTGATAAACTAGTTTGCTATAAATGATATTTGTTGAAAACCTATCCGTTGACAATAATTGCTCGAAAAATCATCATCATATCATTTCACCTCGTTGTTAAAAGCATGGAATTGTTCCAACGAAAATACGAGTTGGACTGACAAAATTGCGTTTTATTTGTTTGCTTGAATATGAAGTAAACATAGATGCTTCTTGCATGCATGAAATATTATTCTACACTCTTAAATGACAGGCGGGAAAATTGGCTGCCGACTAATTGACAAAACAAGGGGGAAATGACCGTGAATAAATGAGATGGATTATTTTATTTCGAAGGTAAAATTCCTATAGCGCTGAATTATATTGCTTTATCGTCGGGTCACCAATTAAAATGACAGGACTAGACCCCTTTAAAGCAGAGGAAAATACATTCCAGTATAATTATTAAAAAGATATTTGCATATAACTCAGGGATAGGTATAGTAATGCATACAAGTCATGTATTTTGTTTATCATCGGTCTATTTTGATCAATGTTTATAGCACTATTTTTTGTTATTATCTTATAATAAAGCATAATGCCCTGAAATAAATGAAGTTATATTTTTGTAATCTGTATTTTGGATTAGGTTTTCGATATAGGCTACAAATCTGTTCCGATTTTGTATTATTTGTTTGTTAATCGATCATAATTGTTTGGAAAGACTTTTTATCTATTCGATTCTCAATATTAGAATCATCTAATATTAGTATCTTGCTCTCCGCAGGAAAAAAAATGCGATGTTATGTGCACGATCAATAAAACATTATGTTTTGTATTGACAAAGCATACAAAGCACAAACCACAAACCAAAAAACCAAATGTCACATCCAGATACTTTTTTTTCTCACTTAAAAAATAACTTACAATATTATTACCACCCGGTTTCCGTACAGATCACGATGAATAGACGAGAATAAGACGTTGAGATATAATCGCTCCATTCGTTAATCCAGGATCCTGTTAGAATCACCGTCGAAATGATTCTGAGACTGCACTAATCACATGCATGCTAATTGAAAAGTATCTTCGAATTTATATTCACAAACTATACACGCGTTTTAAAGTCAGTTTTTCTCTCTCAAAAATAAAAGTTTACAATTGTAAACAGGCTGCCACAGACCAAAATGAAAATAATATGATGTATAGATAATCGCTTCGTTCATGATCATGCTAGATTCACTTTTGAAAAAAAGCTCTGAAAGTCCCTTATTTGGAAAGTATGTTCCAAATATTCACAAACTATCCAAATGTTATGAAACCAGGATAGTGGGCTATGAACTCTCACATACACCTCCGAGATGCAGTTGGTGTCAAAGAAAATATACTCCAGGATATACGTGTGAATAGTACTCGTATCTATTTTAGTTAAAGTGTGAATATAGAATATCTGTATGTAACCATGACAACAACCACGCACGTGCAGTTTGAGCCTATCAGACTAGAGGAGGGTGTTCTCATTTATAATTTTAACAGAGTGGTGATTATTATGGTTGATTGAGTTAGATTATTTGTGAAAAGGCCTTTAGTGTCAATATACCTTGAAAATTCAAGTAATACCAAAATATAAAAAAAATGTCTTTGTATAAAATAAATACATTTATGTTTAAATGTTCTGATTGAATTATAATTATATAGCGCGTATAAGTAGACTGAATGGTTTACAGATATATCATTACCCCGACCATCGAATTCTGTGCACATTCTCCACTCCATTTGGAGCATTCCGAGCCAGGCACAAGAAATAGGGTGCGCGTGGTGCAGATTAAACCATATTGAAGTATATCGAGTACCCGCTTATATCCCTGAGTGGGGAGAGGTGACACAAGTATAAGTCGTCGGCTTGGAGCTAGAAGGGCGCTATTGCATATCAAGGATGTTCCGTTTGGAGCCAGAAGGGCGCTATTACCATTCACTTTGTACAGTAGTAGTGCCCTTCTGGCTCTCAACGGAACATCTATAAGATGCAATAACGCCCTTATGGCTCCCAACAGACGAAGTGCTGGTTCCGGGCTTCGAACCAACGACGTTTGATATATGAAAGATAGAGCCTGAGAGAGAGAGAGAAAGAGAGAAAGAGAGGGAGAGAGAGAGAGGGGGGGGTGAGAAAGAGAGAGATGGAGAGATGGGGGAGGGATGGACAATAATAGAGACCGACAGATAGAGACTAGAGAGAGAGAAAGAGAGAAAGAGAGGGAGAGAGAGAGGGGGTGAGAAAGAGAGAGATGGAGAGATCTGCCAACTTCGTTGATCTGTTATTCGAAATATATACTAGGCCTATAGTACATGAATGAAAATTAGAATTGAACGACAACGCAAAGTTCAGCCAAACCGAATAAGAGGCAAGGCTTGACCACAAACGAGAAGGGGGTACAATAACTTTTCCAGAGCACCACGCCCCGGCCACCATCAGTTGTTACTAAAAACAAAATGCCTAATCATTGCCAACAACTTTGGAAAACAAAAAAGGATCCATGCAGGAGCGCCTTGTATTATTATTTTATATATCATTATTATTATTTTTTTTTTTTTAATTTATTTATTTGTTGTTTTTTTTTTACTTTTTTTTATTTATTTACTTTTTTTTTCTGGGGGGGGGGGGGGGGGGGAAGGGATCATGAACTTACTTGTTATTATCAGAAAAATTTTGTCTAAACTTTCAACTTTCAATTTATGCTGCAAAAATTAGCCAAAGCAATGTACTGACTAATACTGGTAGTTGGGTAAGCGCCATCTGCGTTGAACAAGAAGAAAATTAAATTCAGTTTTCCTTTCAACTAATTATTTTTTTTGTTTATATTCTGCGTGTTTTTCAAGTTCAGATGACACCCATATCTATTTAAACGTATCACTTTCAAAGATAATCAACAGACGTTGGTACCTGAAGTAATGGAGCTAGCATTTGTAGCTGACTGGCCGAAAACCGACGCTAATATATGGTAAATTAAAGTGAACTGTTAAAGTAGTGTCCCATACATGCAATTTTGTGTTAGTGATTTTTGTGAGTGTTGTGTTCCATACTTTTTGGTGTATTGCTGAGGTGCAGTGTGATCAAATGTATACATTAATATCTGCTAAAAGTATAGTAGACTAGGTTTATAGCACTCATATGTACGAGATCAATATAACAGAAGTATATTGACCTCGTATTGAATAAGGTACTTTTCGTTGTAGGAAACAATGTAGACCCAGATATTAGAATATAGTTAAGGATATATGATAAGAGGATACAACAATAATGATAATTAATATATATTTTCTTAAAGTAAACATAAGTATTTGTGATTTAAATTATGAAAGATAGAAAAATAAAGAGAAACTCACCGCTGGTCCTGGTGCATGTCACGTACGTAGTAAAAGCGCCTCCAATGCGTGTACTGTGTGCAGCTCTGGCGCTATTGTTAAGAGCCGTCGCAAATCAACTTCACCCTGAGAAAATCGGCATTTTTTAAAAACAAACTCGGACCACACCGTAATTACTTTATGTCGTGTGCGCTGACACACATGATATAATCGTACTTTACTGAATCCATCACTGGGTAGAAAAACTGAAAGACTAGTACAATTGTTGACATTGTTGTAGTTGAAGCAAGAACAGTAAAGGGAATTTTCTTGGAAATACATCTATGACGTCTGGTTTGAACTGCCAGTCTTTTTTAAGTCCTTATTTTTCTTGTCCTTAATTTTTCTTTTTCCTCTTTCGTATTCTTTTCCATGTCGTTTCCCATAGTCATCTTCTTTTTATTGTTGTTGTTCTTTTCGTCCTTTCATTTTATTTATTTATTCTTTTATTATATAATTATTTTTTGCGCCCCCTACATGTAAATTGCACACGCCCCTTCACCCTCCTCTAATGTTAGATAGTCACTCCTGGCAGAGCATTGAAGCTCTCTAAGTTATATATCATTATGTATCAAAAAATACAAAATTAACAAAATGATTGTAAAAAGGAAAAAAGGAAGATCATGTAAAGAATGACTTGAGCCTACCCCTATTGCTGTTATATGGTACTCTTCTTGAGGCCGAAGGCGATTTTTTTTTTTTTTTTTTTTTTTACACCCCCCCCCCCACCTTATAACGCGGCCATATTAAACGTGGAAAAAAAATCTGATGTACTTTTTTGATCGCCAGGCCGTGATATCAAAAAAATTTGGTGTACCTCTTTGTCCACTTTTGCAGATTTCGAACCCACCCGTAAAAATCCTAGTTAGGGGCCTGCTATATGTGCAAAACATTAACATGGTTATTACAACAAAAAAAAAATATAAATCTCTCAGCTTTGGAGAAAAACTAAGTCAAGCTCAACGAGTTTTTAATGGATCGGTAGTGAGCTGGCCTATCACCGGAAGTAATCTGACTCGACTTACTCCACGAATTACCCCAAGGCCCTGTATTTATATAGGGCCTTGAATTACACCGCACAGCGCCCTCATAAGACGTAAGTTATATAAGTGCATTGCATGCAGTACATTGCATTCGTCGCTACAGAAACCGGAATTTATTTCGGTTCTATCCAACTTTAAACCTTTCTGATGACATCGAGAGGAGACAGACCCCCAAAAAAGGTTATAGGCAACAAGGAAGGATAATTGGTACGTAAAAATGTGTATTTGTTGTGAAAATATCTATTGAAAAATGTAGCTATGCACCTTATACAGTGACTGTATTTGATAGTAGTCCCACGTAGTGGTGCTGCTAGCGTGGTTTATAGTTTAAATTGTATGCCAGTTTAAAAAATGGGCTTTATTAAATTCAACAAAGTCCGCAATCCCGAAACAGAGTGAAGTTTAAATTTTATGATGCAACATTTTCATATTTGTTTCCTTTTTCCAGCATCAAGAAGCTGATTGATGACTGCGTCTGCAGCTGGTCCTGCAGGAACATCATAGCCTTCACAGCTATTGGCAACCCCAAAGTTCCAGAGGAACGGGAGGTTTACAGGCCAACGATACACGTTGTAGATCCAGATAGACCCTGGGAGGTTTGCAGGTAATTAACAACATTGTGGGATAGAGTAAAGTGCCCGAAATTCTACCCTTGCCGAGATTCGACCAGTTTCAGTTTCATACAAATATTGAAAATAGAACCCCAAAACACACTCAAACACACAGTTTTTTGCCATGTTAGAGCCCCGATCATTACTATCCTACTGAAAAAAGAAACCCGGAAGTGACTCTACAGTGCTTGAGTTACAACACTGCAATCATGGGACTGGCGAGATTTTTTTCTCTGCCCTAGTTTCGATCGGGCATTCATGCAGCGGCGACCCCGATCTGTCGGCAGAGCGCGATGTGCTACCGGTGCAGCGAGTGAGCCGAGATTTAGGGAGGTAGATTTTTGACAGTGGTACATGTAGTTGTCAGGAGTGGGGGGGGGGGGTAAGTAATTGTCTAAGGGTAGTTGTCCTCATACCATGTGAGAGAAAACGGATGATATTTTCACTGTAACTCATGGGATCGGAAAGACCAGGCTATTTCACAACTTCATTCTGATAAAGGACCACGTTGGGAGCTCCTAGTGAATTTTCATAATTTCTAAGACTATTCTCTTCTCCTCATTTCCAGCTTTGGTCACCAACATAACGATGCCATCCAAGCGCTGCAGTGGAACAACGCAGGGACCCAGCTGCTCTCGGCCGATGCCTCAGGGTCTGTGTTCCTATGGCAGATGAACAATCACTTGATGAATGACTGGACGTGTGTCGTAGAGAGCCACCTTCCTGGGGAACCGGTTGTAGCTGTAGCCTGGCTGAGGAATGGCATGAAGGTGGGTGATAGGATTATATCCACTTGGTCTAATAGCAGTTGGTCCAATTCTCTGATTGTCTAGTACTTAATGGACTAAACCCATATGGTCTACCAACAGTTTGGTCTAACTACCATTTGGTCTAATACGTATTTTGACTAATTGCCGATTCGTCTTATAGTCAAATGGTCTAATTGCCTTCTCGTGTAATTCCAAAATGAATATTTGGTATATTTTAGGTTAGTTACGGGAATCAACCAAGTGGTGTTAGACCAATTGGCCATTAGACGCATTGGGTATTAGACCAAATGGGAATCAGACGGAATTGTAAATAGGCGAAGTGACGATTAGACTAAAGGGTAATTAGACAAACTGGTTGTAGACGAAATTGAATTAGATCATGCGGGGTGAGGCCAAACGGGCATTAGTCAAAGTTTAGACCAATTGGCAATTTACATGGTGATAAACTAATGTCTCAAAACTGCTTTTTAGTACAGTTTCCTAAAACCAGGTGTTCAGGACCTATCTAATTGTTTACTTATCACAGTGCATGGTTAGAAATTACACCCATGGAAAATAGCCTAGTTACAAAAAAATACAAAATAAGGTTGTAATTTTGATTGGTATTATGTGCCTTACTGAATAGACCTGTTTATTAACAACACAATCCAATTTGTTCTTGAAAATCTGAAAGCTTGCAATATGCTTTCCAAAGAATTTCCGGACATAGCAACAATTAAGTTATGCAAACTGGATTCCATGTATTGCAGTTCATTGTTTTATAACAGGTTAAATTCATTCATCTTAACTAGTTTGCCAGGAAAGAAACTTCTGTGAATTGTAATTTATTACTTAAACTGGTCATTTTACCTATTGTATTATTAACACTGATTTTTCTCATTAGCACCAGGTGTATTATGCATTAGTAAGAACCTGTCTGATATCACCCCTCTTTTATTTAGATAACGTACAATGTGGACAACATTGATACCCCTAACATGCTGGATAAATTCTCCCGGACACGCTTCACTCCCAGCCTGGCAGAGTTATTGAAACCGACACAAGGATGGGTCTTGGTCACTGGTACTGGTCTGGTATGTTTAAACTGTTGTCTGCCATGGGTGCCTATTATCACACATATGTTTGTGTGCCAGATGTGCCAATCTGCACAAGCAATAGGCACCTAATTTCTAAAAGATGACTAACTGTACTCTGTGAGACCAATACAATCGTGGGTCTGGTCGGTGGAACTGGTCTGGTACGCTTAACCCTTTATATTAGCACATATGAATGTGTGCCAGACATGAAAATCTGCGCAAACAATAGGCACCTATTAGCAAAGGATTTAATTGTACACTGTGAGACCAGCACAAGGATAGGTCTTGGTCACTGGAACTGTTCTGGTATGTTTAACCATTTGCGTCCCAGGTGTCCCTATTAGCCATATGTTGGTGTGCCAGATGTGCCAATCTGCTTAAATAGTAAAGCAACTATAACACAATCATTTCCCTGTACAATTACTATAGATTTTTGTAATTATAGCCTTTTGTCAACAGTACATAGTAGTTTTTTTACTGGAAACAATAGATGATCTGAGAGTTCTAAGTAAAACTAAACCTTGTTAATATTCTATGCGGCGCAGAGGTATAATTTGAGTGGCAAAAAAAATTCATAATGGCAATAATGAATATTTACCTTAGGCAGCCGTTTTGTTATATTAATTGGTTAACTAGTAGGCCTTACTTATGCTATTATTAATTTCATTATTTTATAAAGTTTTGTTATTTATAAATTCATTGTCATGTGTTTGATTGTAAAGGTGTCTGTGACAGTGCTAAAGGATGGTAAAACTACTGTTGTTACAGAGAGACTTGGTAATTCAAGAAGTCATATTGCCTTAGCTGACATTGCATTCACAAGCAGTAAGTATCATATCTCTGGAAATTGAGTATTCAACTTTATTTTAATCTAAAAATTAATACATTTACGTACTTCATAGGATTATATCCTTGAATTTCAAGGTTTTATTACCTAGATTAGTTTATTAAGATAAGTGGAATTAGCATATATTGTTGATGTTTTTTTTTAAATAATACTCATGCAGATTATTAGTACAATTACAATTTTTTCTTATTTTCTTGTTAAAGTATTCCACTACCCATAAACAACCTTTTAGACACAAGAAAAGCCAAAAGTATGTCAAATATTGCCAAAGAACACAATCATATAACAAGAAATCTTACATTATTGTGGTAGTTGTAAGTATTTATCTTTTTCTTAATTTTACAGCTGGTCACATTCTCATTGCAACGTCAGATGGTGGAACAAGGTGTCCGCTTCAATTCTTCAAAGTCACTCTTCTTTGGAAGGATGGTAAGAGCTGTGTAGCTTTTAACTTTCTCTTTCATTCTTAAATAATAAACTGTAATCAGTCTTTATATTCGACATTTTCTTTCTATTTCACCAACATTTTGTTAGGTTTTTCCCCAAAGTGCATTCAGACACATATTTTGCAATTTATGCTATTCAAGAAGTGCCTATTGTCATTATTAAAATAATTATTTACACCACAGTTATGAATATTCTATCTCATTGTTATTTATCGAAGATTTCTATAGAATATTGTTATTGTGCTTGATCTGTGGGAATTCAGCGTTTTGTATTGAAATTTCTCTTACTTATGAATCTCACTGTTTTTATTATCTCTGACTATGTGATTACATTTTAGATGTATATAGAACGCAAACAAGTTTTGAACTTTGAAGATTATTGTTGATGCTTGTAAAATTTGTAAAATATTTATTTTCCAATGATGATATATTTGTTTTAATATCATGGTATTTTTTTCTGCAGATAAACTCCAATTAACAACCGAATACTTGCCATCTTTGTATATGCAATGCCTCTGCGAAATCACAAGCAGAGATAAATGTAAGTAGACCACAATTTGTTCCTTGGTGATTTATGAAAAAATAGGAAAAAACTAATGTCCATGTTTGTGATGATATATATTAACTATGAAACGATCAATTTTTTAAAAAAGATATTGTAATAAATAATTATGAATTGGATGTCAGATGTAAAGATCTACTCTTTACTACATATTATCATTAAAGTTGAAAAAATAGTACTTGGTTGGAAAATAGAATGATGAATTTTTGTTTAGTCAACAAGTCATTAAAAGTTGCTTTTAATGAAAGATAAAACCCAAAACAACATTAAAAATTCATTTGAATGTGTATTTATTATTTATGTGCTGTGTGCTCATATTAATAAGCAAAAGATGTGTCGCTGAGATTATTTTGTCTTAGTCTTCTTTTGCTTTTCCTTCTTTTCATTTTACTAAGGAAGGGGGAAAGACGATCTAAATTTGTATTTATACCTTTTCTTTGTGGAAATGTAGATCCTTCAATAACATCAGTGCAGTTTATCAACAAAGAGTGCACAGAACAACAGCTCAGATCAGCCCCTACTGAACAACTCCTTGTTTGTGCTTCAGGTATGAATTAAAAAAAAAAGTTTACTGTGTTCACTGCTCGACTGTTGCTCTCTCTGTCTGTCTCAAAATTTCCCTTCTCTCCCCTTCTTCCCTGTCTGTTTCTTTCTATCATTTCTCTCTCTCTCTCTCTCTCTCACTTGGTCTCTCTACCAGTCTCCTCTGCTTTTGTCCTTATTTCTCTCCCCTTCCCCCCCTCCCCTACCCCTCCCCCCCCCCCCCCCTCTCTCTCTCGTCTCTCTCTCTCTCTCCTTCTTTCTTTCTTTCTTTCTTTCTTTCTTTCAGTTCAGTTTATTTCATATAATGTATTCAGCTGTGATGATCATTTCATTCAAATGTAGTACATGCATTAGATTACAATAATTATAGAGAAAAAAATAGTAATAAAACATAGGAAAGATACAGATTTGCAGACATAAATGAACAGTGAAATGTGAAAGGATTATTATTCAAAAGCAGAGCTTCTCCTATTTCTCTTCTTCACTTCTACCTGTTTATTTCTCTTTTAATGTTAATCTTTCCTTTTCCTCCTTTCCTCTCTAAAACTTTTCACTTTCTAGTTCTCCTACTTTTGCTATTTTCTGCCTTCTAAGCTGGCCCTTTGTGCTTATCTCTCTTTTTCCACTGTTGGTTAGATTCAATGCTCTGATTGTGTTGGGGAAAAATAGAAAAAATCGAATATAAGACATGGTTTTTTTTTTTTTTCCCCCTTTTTAGGTTCCCTGGGATCTTGTATAGAATGCTTGGCACCCTGAAGAAGGAGGCCATTCCACTGCCACAAACTATTCCAAGCTGGCTCTCCACATCATAGAGGATCAACCAACACGCTGGTATGAAGACTTCTGATCATTGACATATACCATTACGTTTGAACTTTAAATGTGGGAGGAACAGGTGAATCAGAGAACCCTTTACCGTTTAAAGAATAAGTTGGACGGGAGCCTCTATTTCGCTTGTTAAAAAGTTAAGTTAGGCGTTTGGATTGTTATTAGATTTGTTTTAAGTTAGGGGCAAGTATCTTACCTTTGTTACCTGTTAAAGATTACGGGCACAAAAAAAATTGCCACAAGTTTTGTCACTGACCACCTCCTTTCATTGCACATAAGGTTCGGATCTCAGTGATCTTATCACTGTATCTAGGATGCCTATAGGCTTGGTGAGTGTTGATTCCCGCACGCAACTTATGTTTCCACTCCACCCAGGTGCAAATGGGGCCTGGGAGGATAGTTCCATACAGGTGCCTATAAATGGCACGCAGCGAGCAAATATTGAATTGAAATACTGTGCTAGTAATTATATTTTGTAAAAGCGCTTTAGCAGTTTAACTTGAAAAAAGTGCTATATAAATTACCAGTTATGTTATTATTATCTCCAATTGAATGACTTATCCCTGCACACAGAAGTGGGGTGTTCAGTTCGCCCTACAGCGATGCCTTCCGTCATCACTGGAATCGACTCTACCAAAAGCCTCCCCCTGAAGCTGTTCCAATGAAACTCCCTCTACAATGGTCCTGGGATGGCAGTGGCTTTGCTAACCAGGAAAAGGCACTATCAAACTCTTGCACAGGTAATCATACAGATTGTCCCCGCAGTTGCTAGGAGGACTTTAGCTCCTATTATTCTTTACAGGGTTATATCATTGTGCTCTCACCGGTATCCTCAAGTCTGATACGACTTATAATCAAGAAATTCATTGAACTCCCTCTACAATGGTCCTGGGATGGCAGTGGCTGTCGCTAACCAAGAAGGCACTATCAAGCTCTTGCACAGGTAATCATACAGGTCCTCTCCCCAGGGAGTTAGAAGAACTTTAACTTGTACTATTAATTACAGGGTTAAAATCCTTTTGGCTCTTACAAACAGTATCCTCAAGATTAATACAGACTCTAATCAAGAAATTCATGAATTCCCTGTACAATAGCCATGGGATGTCAGTGGCTGTAGCTAACCAAGAAGGCACTATCAAACTCTTCCACACGTAATCAAACAGATTGTCTCCTCAGTGCTAGAAGGACTTTAGCTTGTTTTATTTATCAAAGGGTTAAGATCCTTCTGGTTCTCATAAACACTATGAGGTGACTTACCAAAAGATATAGCCGCACAGCAGCGTTTTATACTGGATGTGGTAATCCCCTCCTTTAGGGGATCGGTATATCCGGCTTATAATTCCGCTGTGCTGTATTCAGGCAGGGGCTGGGGCTTTATCTTTGGGTAAGTCGCGTGAGACGGGGAGGATGATTCCGAAAGTAATAGGGAGAAAGCGACTATTTTCTCTAATGGATGCAACCCTTAAAGAAACTGTTCGCATTTGTTTCTCTGAGGGGACCATACTTTCACCAAAACCTCTGAAAGCCGTATATATCTGATTTACATCCGTAATCAAAGACAACAAATTTTTATATAATTTGTATAGAGTATGATCTCATTTTTTATCTTTGACAAAATTATCTAGAGCTGTACCTCGCCAAGCCTGTGTATAGGACACACCTCCAATTTTTTACTTTTGCTGTTTGGGAAAAAGGTGAATATTATATACTGTTAATTACGGTAATTGCTTTTGATGATATTCTGTTTTGATCATTCTGTTTCAGATCGTCTCTGAAGGCGTGTGCAGCTCTACGCTATGAGGGTGGCGTCAAAGCAGATCCTGGTCCACCAGGTTAGTCTATCAATACTGCCCTACTTTGGCAAAAGGAAGCAACTGACATATTAATCAAATTTTAGTTTTTAATGTTTCCATATTTCATTTAGTGCCATCTGTTTGCTGTCCAAATTTCATGTCTCAAAGTTTATCCATCTTTGAAATATTTAAGTTAAGACATTAGGAGATTACATTGACATCAGTGTAAGTGACAGACACATTTTGCTCTTTTACAGGAAATGTCACTTTTGTCAGTTGCTTCCTTTTGCCAAAGTAGAGCAGAATAGGTTCTAGGACAAATACCTACTAACCCTATTTTTTTTTGGGGGGGAAGGGGTAATTGTCCTAGGGGTAATTGTCCTGGGAGTAGTTGTCCTGATACACTCTCAATACAAACCACTAAATTTTTACTTTATAAATGACACAACCATTTACCCAGCTCTCTAATAATAATAATAATAATGCATTTGTATAGCGCCATCTGTCTAGTTAAACTATTCCGAGGCGAGGCGCATTGTAAAACAAGATGAACGTGTTGAACAACATACATCATACATGTAGTTACAAACACATTCTCTCAATGAAAACAGAAAAGAGGGACAGCCTGTGAGGCGCACAATCCAAATCTGCCATGTCAAAGTCAAAGAGGAAAGGATTGTCAATGCCAAACACACAGACAGTAAAAAAAACAATATATACTTTGATAATTATATAAAGAAGTACATTTGATCTGCATTAGATTTGTCATAAATGCATGTCTAAAGCATTAGTCACATCTCACATTGGGACCCATATGACATTTAAAAAAAAAAAAAAAAAATTTGTTTAGTAATTTTGATATGAACTACATTGCACAAAGTTGCATTTTTCAGCTGGAGCAGATATATTTTAACAAGAAATATTGTTTTATTTTAGAATATGAAATCGGTTTATGCATTGTTTAAAAAAACAAATTGGAGAATAATTCATTGGATATAATCTGATTTTGTTCTTTTGCATTATGTTCATTATTGTTGAACAATACATGTACTTCCCCCTTTTGCTTACATTTCCAGCTAAGCGTCCCAACTTCAATGGCAAACATCTAGTGTGTATGGAGATGTCTTCAACCTGCTGTAGTATGGTAGCCATAGATCGGACAGGAGCACTCTGTATGTTCAAGGTAGAGCCCATGCTAGGCCAGGGGATGGACCAAGGTAAGACCTAGCACTAGCTATAGACAATACTGTTTCTCCTTGGGTTAGACTTAGTACTAATATATTGTTTCTCTCTGTATATTTAAGGACGAGACCAGGGAATGGACCATTGTAAGACCGAGTACTATTTATAGACCAGACAGGGAATGCCCCAGAGTTAGTCCTAGTACTGAATGCAATACATTGTATTTTGGAAGCTGTACACTCTCCATGTGCTCTCTGTATGTTCAAGGTCAAGCCCACGCTTGGCCAGGGAATGTACATTTACCACTGTTATATTAATAATAATACATGGGATTTCTATAGCGCCTTTTTAATTTGGATATAAAAGCTCAAGGCACTTTTACAAAGTATAACAAAGAATATTACACAAACATGAATGTCTGTCTTCAGGAATAAACACAAGTGAACAAAAGACGTAAGATTCATATTGAATGTTTCTAGTGAAGATGAATTTTTCAGCTCCTGTGGAAGTGTGTTCCATGTAAAAAAGGTAAAACAAAGAGTTCACAAGAACAAAATATCTGTTATATATATTCATTGCACTGTGATCCAATTGTTTATAATACTGCTTATTCACTAATTCGTACCTCAACCGTTAATAAATTATTTTCAATATCGCCTCCCTACCTCTTTGCATAACCTGAAAGAGAGCATATATATGGTTAGAGCACATACCTGTAAGTTAGGGGAGCACCAAGCTTCGACTGCAAGACCGGACGTTGTCGGGCTAGGATATTACACTTACCATACCCTTAAGCCTTTCTTGTGAATCGAGGGAAGAGTGTCGATGAACTGTCTTTGAATCTCACCCGTCTTCAGACATCTCTCCTCCGATGTACGAAATTAGAATATCGAAACTAGAAAGATCGGACTTGAAGTCTTCCCGGACGTCATCGCAATCCTGAAAAATATCCGTCCGGTCGAAGAGGCGTCGAACTTGATCAATGGAGTCGTGAACATTCTATGTGCACTCGTCTGAAAGATTCTTTTCATGGATTTGCATCACTGCCTGCAAGAATCTAAATCATGCAAACGTTAGCTCTGCTACAATAGAAAATATATTTATTCACTAATTCGTACCTCAACCGGTAATAAATTATTTTCAATATCGCCTCCCTACCTCTTTGCATAACCTGAAAGAGAGCATATATATGGTTAGAGCACATACCTGTAAGTTAGGGGAGCACCAAGCCTTCGACTGCCAAAGGCTCCACTTCTCAATATTAAAGACGGGGATTAATAAGTGATGACGACGACACAGCTTAAAGCTAGAGTTCTCGTACAATCATCCGTTGTATTTTTCCTTTATCTACTAAGTGCTAAGGGAGTTGAATTATGTCATTCAAACATTCATGAAAACTTTTTTTTTTTTTTTTTTTTTTTATAACAATTGTACAAAATTATTTCAACGATATAAGAACTTGGGATATTATATTCCGCCAAATTAAGGAGGAACAGATAAAACACGGATTCCCTTTCATGGAAATCGTGACTATAACCGTTCCTTGATGCAGTTTTTCGGAACGGCACCTGCATTTTTTTTAAATAATCTAATCCGGATTCCCAACAGATTGGGCAGCTTGTGAGTGTCCACTCTGCTCTAAGACTGTGTAAACCAAACCTTTTTGGGTCTAACCCGAACTGATCTAAAGCCTCACGCAAAAGTTCGAGACAACCCGTGTATGAATAACTGCCCCTCCTCATAAACATCACATTTTTGGATTTGAGATAGTTCAAGGGCCGAGAAACACGAAACTTCTCTTCGGTAAAAATCTTAACTTTTTGCTGATCTCAAATTTATCTCCTTTAAGAAGGCCTCGTACCACGGACAAGGTCCCAGGGCCCTGCGATTTGTGGCTCCTATTAGTACCCATGCCCCTTGTCTGTAAATATCAGTTTTGCTTTTTACAATGAATATACTAAGCCGTATGTTGATCATTTCGTCGTATCTGAGAAACCCAGAGTAAGTAATCAACACCATGGCACATAAACGAGTGTCCTTTAAACTGTCAGAAGAATAATTATTCATGATTTCTTTCAGCATATCTGGTGTGATGGGATCTTTCTTCTTTTTCGGTTTACAAAGTAATTTCTTTAATCCTTGTAATACATTATGTAGAAACTTCCGATCACATGGGTTATGAGTTACATGGGGTCTACAATCATAGTACCATTTAATAGCATAAAAACTGGCCTCTATCCTGGAGTATGGGGCCGCTTCTTGGTACAAATAAATCATAAATCTACTGATATCTTCCGGATCAGCTTTTCCGTAATCTATATAATTCTGTGAATACCAGTTCTGCCAGGCATTAATAGAATTGTTATACATAAATAACTTCTTTACCGTATTGTTGGATCTCGATGCTGTCATGACTGCATTTAGAGTGGTTTGATAAGAATCCTGTACTTGGGACCTGAAACAGATGTTAAATTGAGCAAATTTTAATCAAACAATTTTTGACATATATAATACAATGTTGTTTCTTATCATGTCCCTGTCTATGACATCCATCACACATCGAGAAACTACCCAGCTATGATTAGGCGGATCATCCCTTAGTAATCCCAATGACCTGCGTCAACTCCTAAACACTATCCAGCTAGTATAAGCCATTCCACTAATTTCTTGCAATAATATCCATCATCATCCAACGCTATCCAACTAGGATGTGACAAACCTCATATCTTTTAATATAGCCAGTGACATTCGTCCACATTCAGCGCTATCCAGCTATGATGTGGCATACCTCCTATCTTTTAGCCTTGCCAGTGACATTCGTCAACATCCGACGCTATCCAGCTATGATGTGGCATACGTCCTATCTTTTAGCCTTGCCAGTGACATTCGTCAACATCCGACGCTATCCAGCTAGGATGTGGCATACCTCCTATCTTTTAACCTTGCCAAAGACATCCGTCAACATCTAACGCTATTAAAGCTGCTAGGATGTGTCAATTCTCTTATTTTTAGCTAAGCTAAGAAGTAACCATATTACGTTAACATCAGGAAGCTATCTAGCTAAGAAGTGGCAGACCTTAACTTTTATTATGATCTGTTAACGTATGAACTAAGTGGGTAGGAAGTACAACCCATGTTATTCTTTTCGTTTACGTTTTAAGTATAAAGTGAGGCCATAGTAAGCCTCCTTCTTTCCCCTGGTTCTTCTATCTATCATAAATTCAACAACTTCGAGGAAAGAATGAAATAATATAATTACGCATTAACAAAATATCTTCCAATCAACTGGCATTTAAACGTAGACACAATACTGGACTTTTAAATTGACTAGAACCGAAAATGCTGTTTTTATTTCTACCTTGAGTAAAAGCTCTATTTGGATCGTCGATTTTTATCGATTCTGAAATCAAATGTTTAAAGTACTTTGTTCTGAAAATAAAAGGGGCCAATATGGCGCTGACGGCCAAAACGGAACGACAAGAGTTCCTACCGCTGAACAAACTTTCACATAATTAAAAACTTGACCTATGCAATCTATAGGGGGGACTAACCAGTTATTTTCTCCCTTCCAATCAGAGGAGAATGCATCCACTTGTGCAGTATGT
>CALNVZ010000641.1:23188985-23203985 GCA_940671915.1 Paracentrotus lividus
TCCTTTCTAGAACTTTTGACATTTTAAGCTACGTTTTTGTTATATATTGTACTTTTCCCGCGCCACGTGGCCTTTTTGCGGGGTTGTTGCCGGTCCTTGGACTTCCGGTCTTTGTTCTTCGCCATCTTGTTTTGTTTGGCGTGTGTGTGTATTGTGTGGTCGAGCGCCTCCTTGTTATTCGCCTTTCTGGTGATATTCTTCTTTGGTCGGGTTTTAACGGAGGTTCTCCCCGTTTCGTCCAAAAAAAAAAAAAAAAAAAAAAAAAAAAAAAAACTAATTTTTTTCTTTCTTCGTCTAGCCTGTTCTAGACGAGGTTTTTCTTTGTTTTTTGGAGTCTCGTGAGCGCCTAAGTAGCGGCTCGCTTTCTTACCTTATCTTTCTAAGGAGTTTAGTTTTCGCTTACAAAGAAAAAATTTTTGTCTTTTCTTTTCAGAGGCGTTCTAACCATGTGACAGCAGGAGTGACTCTTCTGACTGGACACAGCGCTGTGCCTTGCTCTCTTCGAAGCCGCGTGGCTTCGCGGGATCGAAGCGCTTGCCCGGCGGGAGAAGCCGTCTCGACTCGCCAGGCTCGTCTCCGCCTCTCCTGCCTAATGATAGGGGAAGTCGCCAGTGACACTTGCGTCCAGCACGGGCTCCTCCTCCTCTAAGTCCAGCGCACTCACGAAAAGCTTGTAGCTCGACCAGAGCACCACGGCCTAAAACGTCCACGTTGCCAAGGTGCCTAAGAGACCGTGTCTCATAAAATGGTTGTCTCTGGCTAAGGGAGCGGAGTTCGTCTTCCCAGGACGTCCTTGCCCCCGGCCCCCCCGAGTGTAGCACAGGCAAATTCGCGGTTCTTCTTCTCACTTACCGGGAAGAGAGTGTGCCGCCACGCCTCTCGCCCAGGCATGCCCCGCGGTACGCGTTGCCGAGTACGGTTTTGGGACCCGTGGCGCCGCAGTTTCTGCGATCTGGCAGGAACCACCTCCATCTTGGCCGGTACCCAGGAGGCGGTCTCCGCTTCCCACGTCCGGAGTTGCTCCACCCCGCGTTTCACGGCTGGTGGTTCGCGAGGGCTACTCACGCTATCCCCGGGAACGCCCTAACACGCCACCGGGCGAGGTTCGTTCCATTCGAACGCCCGGTCTTTCGGGACCCCCAGGTGTTCTACCCGAACGTCCGGGGATAATTCGTTATCCCTCAGGATGCAGCTGCTGCCCTGCTGGCCAGGGCCCGAGAGCTGCCGGCATATCCGATCCTTGGTGGGTGCCTCCGGCCACCCTACATGCGGGTTACGCTACCTATCCCTCGGGCCCGCCCCCAGTGGTGACGACACTTACCCCTCGTGGCAGTGGACACCCGGCCCTCGTCCTAGGACACCGGCCTGGTCACAACACCCGCCATTGTGCCTCTACGCCTGAGTCCGCCGCCTCGGAGTCCCAGCCGCTCGTTCCCCGGATTACGGATCGGTGATCGACTCCGAACTAACTTTCGGAATTCTTCACTTGATTCGCCCAGTCCCCCCGGGAGTCCTCCCCGCCTCGACCGTCTCTGGTGGAGGCCTGAGTCGGGATTGGTCGGAGGAGGAGTCTGTGACTACGAAGTCGAAGTCTGGTTCAGCCTTTGGAAGACTCGGAGGCCGACCCGCAGGTGGGCGACTACTCCACCTCGATCCTTGCGGCGTTAGCAGTACGCCTTTGACAAAATACCGACCGAGCTAGTTTTCTAGTCCTCCGGCTCCTGATCGTCCTTGATGACTGGCTACTTCCGCGAAGCAACCCAAACCTGGCATTAGCCTTCCCCCCTCAGTTTGGGAAGCTGTGCGCTCAGAAGCTGGACTATCGCTTAAGACTGAAGCGCTCTTCCGTCCATAAGTTTGGGCAGGAGTTCTTCCCTTCTTCCCGTCCCTTTAACCCTCCTCTTTCATCCATTTCTTGCGATAAGTCTTCGATGGACGGTCTATTTCTTCCCAAGAAGATCTCTTCGGAGGCCCTACGCTTTGGTGAGAAGATTTCATGCCCCCTTGGGTGGCAAGACTTTTCCGGAGATGTGCGAGCGAGCTCTTCAGGAGGTGGAGGCCGGCATCAGAATGGTGGCATGAGCAGGACTGTACGCCGCCTCTCTGATTGCAATATTCTTAGCTCTCTCCCGTGGCTCCGAGAAAAGCCTGTCAAGATCTCGTCACAAGATCTTGGCAGACCTTGACAGGTCCTTTGTTCTCTCTCCACCCCTTGTTCGGGGGGGCTGGTTTTTTCTTTTTTCAATAGCGACCCCCACTAGCGGCTACCTTGTTACTTGTAACAAGGACCGTCTGAGAAGGGACTCACATGTGCTTTTCCGTCCCGTCTCTAGAGAGCCTACACAAAGCGAAGGCGGTACATCTGCGCACACTCTACACGGCATGTTGGACTGAGAGTCTTTACCGACCCCCCAGACGGGGCAAAGCCAAGCCCAAGAAATCCTCCTCTCATGGCCCTAAGTCCCGTACCTCTCCCCCCTCAACCAAGGCGAAAGCCAAAGGGATCGGGGGTGACGGTGCGGCCATACCGGTTCCTGTGATAGTTGGGTGGGCGTCTCTCGGTGTTTCTTCCCGCTTGGGAAGAGATCACTGACGACGCATTCGTGCTGTCGATTGTTCGGGAGGGTTACCGTGTTCCACTCACGGGTCCCCTCCCGGGCGGCGCCATCCGGAGACGCACCCAGAAATTTCCCCACTTTATCAGCGGATATCTGGAAGATTGTCGTGGCTGAAGGGGCTATAGAGGAGGTGAGACCACCGTGGTTTGTCCTCTCTCCGTATATCATTAGAAACGTCGGGCAATTACCATGACTGAAAGAGGATATACGCTCCTTCCCGAAGGACACTTCCAATACTAGCTATCGGCAGGATTCTTCCTTTCGCTCTGGTCTTCGGAGGATTGGGAAAATACTGACTTGGAGTGCGTACTTCCAGCGTGCCATCCACCAGGTGGGACCTTTGGGTTTTTTGTGCTGGCAAAACTCGATATCGCGTGTGCTTCGGCCTGAAACTGGCCCACGAGTTTTACAGAGTCTGGGCTTGGTAGGCCTTCCTCAGAGCTAGGGGCCTCAGACTTTACGTCTACTCTGGACACTGCTTTTAGTACCAATTCCATGCTTGTAACGCAGGAATCCTCCTACGTGGACCAGCTGTTGCGTGGGAACTGAAATCAGCTCTCACGAATCCATCTCATCCTACATTATCTGGAGCGTATGGTTTGCTCGCGAGCCCTGGCCGACACGCCGTATACGAGACATAAGTGGTCACGGCCTCAGCTCCCCCAGAGGGCTAAGCTGTTCGGTCATGGGTCATCATCACCGGCCTGGACGGCGTCGGCGCTATCCTTCGTGCACTTCAACGTTATCAGCAGGGATGTTCGTCTCGAGATGGCCCTCCCGGGAGTGGCCGATTGCTTATTCTCGTAAGAGCGTTCCTTTCAGGCATTCTTTCGTGGACTCATCATCGTTGATTCACGGTGCATCCCTCCGCTGGGCGGCCTGCAGGTCATGGAACCGACTGTCTCATCGACTCCTCTCCACAAATGTGTAGGATGTTACGTTCAGTCATCCCTAAGTTTTTTAGGATCGACTGTTAGGCGCCGTTCTCATTTGACTGACAATGTGAGCGTGGCGGCTTACATCATTCGCAAGGGCCCACTCCCGATTTGAACCGCTTGACGCAACGTGGATTGGTGCGAGGAGTATCGCTCGTCGCCTGTACTACGTCGGCAGAATGTTTAGCGACTTTCTGTCCAGCGCAAACTCTTCCTCGGATGCTTCATCAGACTTCTCGAGCGCTGATGAGAGGTTGGGGACCGTCGACATCGATCTTTGGAACGAGTTACCCGCTTCCGATTACTGCGAGCTGGATAAGCGCTCAAATCCTTCGTCATGTTGACGGAGAGAAATTTCATCCCCTTTTCCGGACCCCTAATACTAGCCACAGTGAGACGGGCTTGAGATCAACCGCATGGCCGGGCAGAACATGGTCCCTCGTCCGACTTGTGGGTCATCCTGGCCTCTCAGGCTGAACGTGGAGACGATCTCGCGCTCTCCAGACTCTCCGGCTTCGCTTGACTGCATGGCATATACAGTCAGCCTAATGGTGGTCTGAAGGGTCGGCTTATCGGACGAGATGAGCTAAGGTAAATCCTACTGCCTTGGAATGTCAAGGAAGTTGCTCCCATGGCCCTGCAGTGTAGGATTTTAATCCAACTTTTGACAAGCGTTCTTCGACCTACAGCTATGTCGCATTGGGCGATTCACTGGTTTCAGTGTGGGTTATTGTTTCACTCTCCGATAGCGTTGATAAGTCTTTTTGCGAATACGATTCTACCCTTACTTCCTGAGTCCTAAGGTTGGAGGGTTAGGAACCTCTTTCGAGCCTCTGTCGAAGCGTTCCATTGAAGTAGGTTATTATGCTGGCTCAGCAAGACGAATGCTCCGCCCTTATAATACGAGCCAATTAGTTCGACCTCGGATCGTCTCGCTGACCTCGTCATTGCTGAGGGGGGGGGGGTGGGGGGTGGGGAAAGGGGGGGGGGGGGGGGAGAGGGGGAGGGGGGAATCAGACTGGATCTTTCAGGAACGGTGGGCTCGTTCTCAACAGCTCTCCCCTCTCTTCGGTCGGAGGACAAGGTGTGGTGTCAGTAGGCCCTAATGGTCTTTCAGATCGAACTCGTCGTAAATGAAACTCTCTCTACCTCGAGATTCCTTTCTCTGCGCTTCGCCCGACCCATCGTCCAGATGGATTGTGAGGGAAATTAAAAGCGCGGGTCTGACGCCTTGAGTCAGGAAGGGCCGCCAGACTCACGATACCGAGGTTCAGCGCTTCTTTGGGCGCTTTTGCAGGCGTTCCCAGGGATGTGTTGAAGAGCGTACTGCGCTCTAGTAATTCTTTATTCATTTTTACGTGACGTTTGCATGACATGAGGGAGCTTTGGTGTCTCGGCGCTTTCGCGGCCTCCGCTGAGACTATCAAGTCCTCTAGCCTCTCCTAGCCCCGCCATTGCTCTCTTTTTGTCCACCCTTTTGGCACTCTGTCGGGTGTCGTCTTGACTAACAAGGTAAGAGGGTCATGTGATTATTGAAGTAAATTGTAAAATTTAGTACTAATTTTATTATTTAGAGATTAATCACACGACCCTCTCTTAACGCCCCTCCTCCGCCCCCAACCTTGTTCTTTGACGGTGTCGATTTTGGTTGCTTACAGAGATGAAGATATTAGTGCGCATTATAGCGCCCACTCTTGATAGCAGCGCAGGCAGGGTATTCAGGATGGGGCAGGAAGTAGGAAAAATGTTTTGGTAGTCTAATGTGTTCGGTCTATGCATTGTTCTCGTGAACAAAAGCAAGGTAAGAGAGGGTCATGTGATTATCTCGTAAATAATAAAATTAGTACTAATTTTACTAAACAACTACAACATAATGTATGAGTACTATAGTATTGGCATTTTATTGAAGAACTTGTTTTTTAGGTTTAGGTTTATGGGTCAAAATCTTGTCTTTCTTGTCTATTCTTTGACAGGCATTTCGTTTTATTTTATCTGTCTTGACCCAGGTTACTAAATGATACATGGTTATCCTTGTGGTTTTAATCCTGAATGTTTTGGGGTTTTTTTTTTCTCTCATATTCCAGCATTATGTGCCACCAGCACAGAAACCAACCCAGACACCTTGCTGAAGAAATTGGATAGCAAAGAGTATGTGGTTGAAGCAGCTACCTTGCAGTGCTTACAACCATTGATCCAATGGGTGGCTGATTACACCATCGTAAGCCTGGCTGCAGTACCCCCACCAGGCAGCCCTACCAATAGACCAGGGGTAAGTTTATGCACCCCTATCAATCCCTCTGTTAATCCAATAGTGGCTGATTACACCATTGTAAGGTTGGCAGCAGTACCATCTCCAGGGAGCCCTACCAATAGACCAGGGGTAAGTGTATACATCTTTCCCCCCCCCCCCTTTTCCTATGGGTGGCAGATTATACCATTAAGTTTGGCAGCAGTACCATCTCCAGGGAGCCCCACCAATAGACCAGGGGTAAGTATATACACCCCATCCCTCCCCCTGTTTATCCTATGGATGGCTGATTATACCATTTTTATCATAGCCTCATCATGGACAGGGTGCCCCAAAGTTGATGATCTTAATCCTAACCCTAGCCCTAACCCTAATCTTAATCATATCCTAATCCTAATCCATGACTATACCTGCACTCCAAATGAGGCTGCCAAGGTAAAAATCAATCATAACTTTGTATCTATCTTAAGTCTTTTATGTTACAGGTCACAGATCTATGATTTGATGAAAATAAGAATATTCAAAGTTCCCCGTTTGTCTCTGAACCCAGGTAAGCTTAATGCGGGATGTTCCTACCTTGGTGATGTTGAGGGAGCTACTCCTTATTATCAGGATGTGGGGACGACTACAGAAGAACTGTCTACCAGTCTTCACCACCACAACAGGTAACTATCCAAAATCATGTATTTTCCCCATATGGAGGGTTTTGTTACTTAACCCTAAAAAGACTGGGCTATTTGGACACACATAAAGACTGGGGGGGGGCTCATTCAGCCCCCCCCTAAGATCTCGGCCGCTGAGCGCGCGATCGCGCCGAAAATTGGCACGCGCGTTACCCATGGCATCCTCTCCAAAAATGAAGAGTCATAATATCTGAAAAATTTCATCACTAATTAATTATGCTAATTTATGCATAAAATCTAAGATTTGCTCTAATTAATTAAATAAAGCTCTAAAAGTGCTAATTTTTGGTTTACAGGCTCTTTGTAGGCTTCTGGTGAAATGTGTAAAAAAAAAAAATCTGTATCAAGATTTTTTTCTTAGGTATTCTATTGTTTTTAAAATTTCTTATGTATTTCTTTGTTTTTCGACTTTTTGTTTTTTATTGTTTTTTAGATGGAAATCATTGGGGACACTATTTTAATCATAAACAACCTTAAATGAATCGATTTTAATTAGTTAAAGAGAAATTAATGATACATTTATGAATTTTGGCTAAAAACACAATTTGCATTGGATTTGTACACAAAATCAGGTATTTGAGCAACTTTGGGTCTGACGCATGGTTACAAAATGTGACGTAATTTCGAAACCGCGTACCCGGGCATCGCAAATTTGGTCTCAAAAGTTGCGCGAGACTTGAAAGAAAATTGTCATGAAGTCTCGGCGAATTTTTTTTCTGCGTTGCGAAGTTATCGCGAAAAATGTCGAGGGGGGGCTGAATGAGCCCCCCCCCCCCCCCCCCCCCCCCCCAGTCTTTTTAGGGTTAAAATGTGTCACAAAGTTCAAATGAAATTAGAATTTAAAGAAATGGAAATTATACTAATAGAACCAGTAGAACGATCATAAGCCTTCTGTGCTCTTTGAAAATTTGAACATAGAGATACAATGTGCAGTGTAGTTACAAAATGCAAATTGCACAATGGTTGGTCATGAAATCCAGGAAAATTATCGTCGGTGGGGCGATAAAACTCAATAAAATGTCAAAAATGTCAAGTGTCCAGAAAAGAAAAAAAACATGGCGGCCAATACCAAATAGGATTGCCTTATCTTTGACAAGCTGTGGGGGCTTTATGTTGGGGAGAAGAGTGCTTGGATTTGGACAGGAAATCACTTGACTGATTACCTGGAATTAACACCAAAAAAAGTAATTTTCACCAAAAAAAAAAAAGAGATACAAGGTTTTATCACCCCTGTTTCAGGCCTCAGGAACTTTGGAAACTTTGTCATATTTGCTGTGCTGTACTTTACAGACCTAACGGCCCATATCCTGAAGCGCTTGCTATAGTTGTGCCAAAGTACTAGAAATGTACAACTTTTAAGGTTTTTTTCGTGCTGCATGTCTTTTGTATTTGTGCAATTCTTTTGTGCGATGTTATTGTTTAACTTCATACAAGATCAGTCTTCAGATCAGAATACAGGCCAACATGTTTCATATTTCAATGGATAGACTGTTATCGTGATTTTTTTTTTTTTTTGGGGGGGGGGCTTGAGATGTGGCAGTTATCATTGTGATTGTGTTTGAAACAAATAAGTCTATACCAAACTTTCCTTTTCTTTTTAGATGACCCTGATGTGCTGGTACCAAGCCTCTTCAGACTAGTCTCTCAAATCTGGGTTCATTATCAGGACAATCAACCAACAGAGCTAGATGAATCCCTCATAGGTAAGTTCCGAGTTCAAAGTTCAAAGCTGTCTTGGATATAAACGGATATATAGATAAATGGATTTATGTCTGATTTACCTCTGTTCCTTAGTTTGTGATGTAGATGCTTTCATCTGATCTGTCACAATTGCACCTTAACCTGTTGGAGACAAGCTGATTTGGCTATAACACACATTTCCCATAGACCTCAGCCCAAATATATTCAGGCTCAGTCCCCAACGGGTTCAGCATTTGATTGAAGTACATACAGATAGGGCACCATACATATCCAATAGATATTTGTTTTGTTGTGTGTTCTGCTGAATGGTGTGCTCAGAAGTAGGGGCCAATAATGTGAACTTTTGATTTAGTGATAAAATTTCAATGACCTTTCACATTTTATATGATTCATATTCCTGGAATTGCTGTCATAGAAACAATAATGAAATTCAAGAAACTGGACCAAATATGTGTCCATGCCCTTTTGCTGTGTATACAAGAATTTTGCGAAATGCTAAAAGTGATTTTCACTTTATTATCCACAGATGAATGTACCCTGCTACCAAGTCAAGTTGGTGTCCCACCCTGGGATCTGTCTCCAGTTACGGAAGGTAAACCTCAGACAAAACATGTTCTGTTCTTCTCTTGATTATTCATGCTTACTGAAGATTTTGCAACTGATCACAAAAGTTTGAGAGTTACAGCAAAATTAACTAATAATTTTTAAAGGCTCTCCAATGATGCATCTTGATATCTGAATCTATTGCCGGACTGGAGGGGAACCTTATTGATTTAGAATTGGTAAAGAAAACATAGAATTTTATCTCTGTTCATCATGTCAAAGTGGTATCTAATCGACTGAATTATTGAAACACAACAAAAAGTTTTCACCAATGAAAGGTTTTGGTAACACCATGTAGTAAGCCTCAATGAAAAGGCTGTAGGTATATATTTCTTCAAAGGAACCATAACCAAAGTTCATGACCAATTCTTTTAGATATACAGTGTCATTTTATTTTTCTGCCAAATATTTAGATCCTCTACTTTTTTGGTTGAAATGCCCTGTATTGTCATCAATTACATTGTTCCATTGTTTGCTGTACCCAGGTTACACAGGAAAGATCCATGTACGACATGGGCAGTCATCCTTCCAGTTTGGCACCCTACCAGGACGTATGATCAGCATAGCAACCTTCAGCCTCGGTCCTGAGATCTACACCCGATCCCTAACAGACAGGCTGCATCAGAAGTTTGATGTTGTGCGTAAGCTGAGCCTTGGCGTGACCCCACACAAAGAGATCAGAAGATGCTCAAGGTACATTGTACAAATATACTTGTTTTAAAGCCACTATGCCCCAGCAGGTCTGTGTCCCCTTGAGTTTTGAATTACTCAAACTGTCCAGAATGCATCATTCTTTTTGTGTTGTCTTATATGCCTACCGAATTGAAATTTATTCTCAATTCGTTTCAACATGTATACCACAAATGCGGTACATAGTGCCAAAATGAGTACAAAACATCAACAGCGCATAGAGCAGTTTTGATTGATTATGCACTATATAAGAATTATGTTTTTATTATTATTCTTATTATTTTATTCCATAAACACATGCCTACATGTTCTAGAACAAGGACAATCTGCTGTAGACTAGTCTTCAGTATAATTAGTCCGGGGTCTATTGGAAATGTGTGTTATAGCAAAATTAGCTTGTCTTCAACAATACCAAAACTATTATCCAAAAAGCTTATACAGTCTATTCTCATTATAATGAACTACTCGGGACCTTGTAATGAAATCTTGCTATGTTGAACATAATATAGACCCCTGTGCTCATGTTTGAAATTGGAACTGGGAGAATTTTCTTCTGGTAAGGAATTATTGTTTCATCTGTCTTCATTATAAAGGGAGTGAACTGTATTACATCTCTGGATGCTACAAGATTTCTTCACCCAATATATTGTGCTTATCTAACCTATCTTTTTCTCCTGCAGGTGTTCCTGTATCTCCTTGATGCCTCCCGTAACCCAATCATCATCCACCATCCGTGTCGTCTGGGAGAAACGATGGGAGAAGAGCTGCCTGTGTGGTGGCCTTTGGAGGAAAGTGACCGTCCATCCCGCTTGACCCTCCACCTGTTGATGGAATACCACTTAACAACAACCCATCTTTCCTTGAAATTCAGTTTGAATGCTGTTCCCAACCACAGGAAGATATGTGCCAATGCCATTATTCAATAGTAGTAGTTGTACCACCTCACTATTGTTAGTGTAGGTGAGAAGTTGTCTGTGTGTGGTCTTTGGAGGAAAGTGACCATCCATCCCGCTTGACCCTCCACCTGTCGATGAAATACCACCAAACAACATCCCATCTTTCCTTGAAATTCAGTTTGAATGCTGTTCCCATCCACATGAACATGTGTACCAATGCCATAAATCAATAATAGTAGTTGTACCCACCTCGCATCTGAGTATTTTCGGAGAGAAATCGCCTGTGTGATGCCTTTGGCGGAAAGTGACCGTCCAACCCACTTGACCCTCTACCAGTCGACGGAGCATCACCAAGCAACAACCCATCTATCCTTGGAAGTCAGTGTGAATGCTATTCTAAAGCATAGGAAGATGTGTATCAGTGCCATTATTCAATAATAATAGTTATACCCACCTCACATCTGTGTAGTGTGGGAGAGCAATTGACCCTCTATCCAATGATGCTTTGCAAAATCCCTGTAGGAAGAAACATAATGATGCCATCAAGATAAAACATTTAATGATGTGGGTTCAAATCCCATCGGGGTCCAAGATTATGCAGATGGAGCATCCCATCTTACACATTAAGTGTTGCAGTAAAAATTATTTGTTAAGATATATTGTTAATATTTATAATGGTGTTGTGTAGGAAAGGAGTTGTCTGTGTGGCGCTTCACCTTCCACCAGATGACAGAGTACCACCAAAAAACATTCCATCTGTCATTGAAATTCATTTTGCATGAGCTGTGGGTCTTTGGCAGAAGGTGTCCCTTTAACCAATGATGCATTGCAACATCCCTATAGGTAGAAGCATAGTAATACCATCAAGACAGACATTTCTAATTTCAATAATGGTGTCGTGTGGGAGAGGGATGCGGGAAGGCAGAAACATGAGAGTAGAGAAGTGAATAATCAAGGCTTGTGGAAAGTTAGTTTATCGAAAATGTCATGAAGATAACTATACATAATACTGTATTCGCTGTTATTTTCGCGCAGTTAATTTTTCACGCTTAGAGGCCTATTAGAGGCATATTTGCGGGTTTTTAAATTCGCGCTGCATTTACATACAAACACAATTGAACCCATTCAAAGCATGCATAAGAAAGCATGCTCATATATTCATGTGTTTTTAAATTCGTCCCTCACGATCTTTGCGCGAAATCCGCGAAAATTAATGTACCGCGAATATTTCAACGATTACGGTATATGTAAACATGTCTCAGCATATTTTGTTCCTTCATTGATACTCAAGTGCAACTTGTACAATTTCAAAGTATTTTGCTTTCCTTTAATACGAAGGGTTTTTCTCAAATTTTCATGGAAAAATGTATTTCTTTTTTCTGCTTTTTAGTCAATTCTGATTAATGACAGGATTAACAACTTCAAATCTGTTAAATCTGAAATGTAAAATGTTATTGTCAGTAAATGTGTTCAAATCTGTGGTACATTATGTGTATATACATTGTACAGTTGATCTTCAGCATCATGTTATGTAATAAATGATGATGAAAATAACAATTTATTTCAAGTATTTATTTTTGCCCCCAAGATTCAAATCCTCAATTAAGTTCTACTGTTAAGTTTTATTTTCAGTTCCCCAATTTTAACTATTAATGGTTTCACAAGAGAAACAGTAGAGATATTAAGTAGAGAGAGAGAGAAGGGTAGAGGGGAGAAGGGTAGGGGGAAGGGAGAGAGGGAGAGAGATGAAGAATAATTGCAAAAGAAACAACAGAGGAAAGGAAAGAAAGATAGAAATATAATAAAAGACAAAAGAAGGAAAGGGGAAACAATTAAAAGAGAAAATGGTGATGCAGTAGTCAGAAAGAAATGTAGAATGATTATATTAAACATAAACGTGAGAGAAAAGGAAGGAATCGAAAAACTATAAGAGAAACTAGAGTTCTATTTGTTTGTTTTTTGCAATAACTTATACGGTATGCGTTATAACACAACTTATTATTATTATGAGATCCTACGGTGGAGGAGGGATCCTACGGTGGAGGCACGTGTTTTAAACGTATATATCCCAGGGGCAAGAGGTGTTGGACCTGACTTGGCGAGATCTAAAAAAGTAGTCTATCAAATATTTGTCATGTTTACCCATATGCACAGACCGCTAGGGTGGACTAACCCGGTGGTAAGTGACATCGAAGGGTCTCTACAGGCGGGGGCGCCCAAAATAGCGCCCTTTTTACAAAAATTATATTTTAAAGAAAATGACTAGAAATAATTATCTAAATTTCAATGGAGTTGGGGTCTCATATGAAAGAGTATTAAATTTCCTTTACAACAATGCTAACTTTATAAATTAAATTGAATAAATCACGTTTGTACTAAAAAACATATTTTTTGCATTTTTTCAAAAATGAATTTTTGTATAATATTATTCATCTAATCGTATTGAAAATTTCTAGATGAAAACGCTGAAAGTTGTTACTTTCTTGGAAAATTGCCCATTGGTATGTCCTAAGCATCTGTAAAAGAATTTGAGCAAAACCTTATTTCTATAGAAAAGTTATAAATACGTTTAATAAAACATGAATATGAGTTATACAAAACAAATCAAATTTGCGTCTATTTAAGTTGAAACCCGCATTATATAACGTGTTATACCGTACCATAACATATAGATGTGTGTACGAAAAACATTGTAATGCGTGGCTTCTTTACCATTCTTTTACAGATTTAATTGAACTTTTGGGAGCACAATAAAATGTTTTTAAGCGAGATTTAATAAACCCGACAACATCTGATGTTCTGTATTAGAAATGGACCGCCATGTGTGGGGGCGGCAGAGTTTTTATTTTTTTTTTATTAATAGAATACAATTGGTAATACATTTTGACGCTTGGTGCCGCATATCTGTAAAAATATGGCATTGTACATCGTACAAACTCCAATCAAAGTCACGGCACAACAATAATTGAAATGGGGTCCATTATCAACGAGGAACCTAGGGGGGGGGGCCCTCATAGGTCCGCCTAACGCAAGAAAATTAGGGGAAAATCCCTAAAAATCGGGAATTTGGTGCTTAAACCCCACCCCCTCGCTCGGGGGAAAAGGGGGACAGAAAATATTTGTGGATGTCCGACAACGTGAAATGGGTTATCCCCATGGCTTTTTTTTTTCATTAATTTATTTATTCATGTCATATCTTCTTTATACAGGTGGTCCCTTTTAATGAGGATTATTCTCTTCAAGGGCCCCTGTTCTATACGGGTTAAAATGCAAGTAATGCACTTTAGTATAAACACGTACTTTAAGTAATGGATATACATACATAAAGAGTAAATTAAATACTCCTTTATTTGAATAATTGATGCAAATATTGGAGAGCCGAAGGACGATTTTATTTTATGCTACCCCGCATGCCCCTTCCACAAATCAGATCAGATAAAGTATTGTTATTTGATAAATTGGAAACGGTAACCAGTCAAAGACATGAACTCAAATTTAATTGTCGCCTATCAGGGGGTTACGCCCGCCCCCACCCCTCAGGAGATCAACTATACACGTATTCCGGTTCCAGATTTTTTAAAGAGATCCACCTATCAGTCGGGAAACTGTGGTCAAATACCCCCCTAATTAGAGGCTTTTTGAGGGGAAGCTGCCATCAAAATTACCCCCCTTTACAGGCTTTTGGCGAGGGGAGCAAGGAAAATTACTCCCTTTTTCAGAAATTTTTGGAACCATATTCAGGGCCCCATATTTTTCAGGATTTTTCCTCAAAAGAATTGAAAAAACTATCCCCATTATAAAATAGGTCACGGGGAAAAAAGCTAAAAGACCCTTAATTTTCAATGATATCCTCGGGATTTTTCAACGACCTGAGCCCCAAAAATATTATCCGCTTTCTCGGAGAAATCGCGACAAGCATACGTGTATGCTTGACCTCCTGAGTGGGGGGGGGGGGCGGGGCAACACCTTACGTGGCCTCAGCATGTTTATCGAATGAAAGAGAGAGAGAGGGGGGGCGGGGGTGGGGAAGAGAGAAAGAGAGCAGGGCGACGAATTTATATAAAAAGAAAACACGCTTTATTTCATACATTTTCATTTAAATACACCACTTGATGCTTTTTAGGCATGGCATGGGGGAATTCATGCTTTTCATTTAGCCACTTTAAGTAAGTTATTATTATCTTCAGCTCTTATAAAAAAAATGTAGTATCCATAGCTAGGACCGCCACAGGACTTCGCCCCTGGACCCTTTTTATTATGAAAATGGGCGATTCTTTTGAAAAAGAACCTTTTTTGGGAAAAAATAAAGTTTGTCACTTTTTGTTTTTTAAGCTGCACATTTCATATAAAGCATTGTCTGAATTCATGAAATGCATTTTTTAATCTAATTTACAAATTATTTCATGCTCATATTGCATAAATTAAAATGCAAAAAATTTGAATAGAAAAATGGCTACGATAAAATTATCATTGTTTGACCCTGACTTGTTGTTTATTTGGTCCTCCTACTTTGAATTATTGTCATTTTTACCTTTTATAACTTCATTCCTTTAAATTTAAAATGAAAAAGTAATATGTGTTGGAATTGATTGTTTTTTAAGAAATTAACTAAAGAATTAATTGCCA
>CALNVZ010000641.1:23208985-23211060 GCA_940671915.1 Paracentrotus lividus
ATTACTTGCAATAAACTTTGTTTGAGTTGTAATCCAAGAGTAAAAGACAGGATTTCTACCCTTTTTCACAATATTTTTTTCTTCTTTTTTGACACACTTGAGCGCGGTTAGAAAAATTAATTTTGTATTACAAGTTTATATTTTTAGAAGCATAGCGTCTTATTAACACAATCCAAGATGATTCATTTCATTTGGTGAAAAGATTAAGAATTATTCGCCGATAAAATTGTGAAGTTTTTCAAACCATTTTTTCCTGTAACACTCTGTATAGCTTTTATGACACACCATATACAGGCACAAAAATATGTTATATCTTCCTTTCAATCTCTGCTTTCAATATATATATACTTTTATACATGTCTGAGTTACAACTAAGAAACTGAGATGTTTGATTGTGGCAATGTACATTTCTAAATTTGTTTGGACATGTAACGCATTTTCCACCCAACTCATGACATGTGGCCATATACGTTTATCATATTTAGGCCTCCTTATGACAAAGGATATTTACCTTGGTCGTGACCATTTCCCTCATCATCATCCACCTTATCGAAGCCGGTTCCGTAAATCGGTTCTTCTTCACAATTTTTGTCAATCGCGTTAATTCCATGGTTTGACTTAAAAATCACTCACGATTCTTCTTAGAGAAGATTTAAAGATGGAACTACTGTGTGAGAATTTGTTCCTAATATTTGCGTCAAGCATGACAGATTCATAATCACATTGAGCATGTTGACAGTCCAATATAGGAAGACTGGGGTAACTATGGCCCTGGGGGTAATTATGGCCCATTTGTCTTTGAGAGCTTATAATTCTTTGCTGCATTACACAATGATAATTTAATTTTTACACATGCCTAGCTAAACTCTTCTACTATCATATGAGAAAATAAGCCATTTACATGAAATTTTGTGCTTAGGGGAGCCTAAAATGTACGGCAATACAATTCTGTTCAATGGAAGTGGCAAGTCTGCTTTTTTTATGTGGAGTGTGATATCATTAATTAAATCATTTAAGATGAAATTTTTGATTGAAACTGAAACAAATAGGAGTAAAATCACAACAGAAAAATCTCCACCTGAATATCTTCAATAGTAGATCTGTAAAGGGGGATCAAATTGAAAATGTCATTTGGGGTATTTATGGCCCCAATGCATAACAGTGTATAAGCGCAGATAAGCGTAGATGGGGACATTAACTTGTACGATTTTGTACATAAATATATGTATTGCTTTGATTGCAAAATTTCAACATTTTGGCTGAACCAATTATTGATTAAATCATTGTTGGTGGTTGATAAGTGTATTGGGAATACCCAACAACATTTATTATACATTACCATCATTAATTAGCACAATATCTTTGAATTCATACAGTCATTACAATAATACCCCAACCCGTGGGGGTAATTATGGCCCCCCCCCCCAAAGTTGTTAACATAATGTCATTAATATGCAAATGAGAAGTAGCAGGTTTATACTTTCCTTTGTATATTATAGGTATATGGACCGACTGTTTTTTACATATTTAGAATATCATTGGACTATTCATTAAATGGTAGTAATAGGAAATGTGAAAAGGGGGCCATAATTACCCCAGTCTCCCCTATATTTTACAACTACAAGCAATTATTTGGATCACAATGCACGGTAATAGCATGTGAAAAATCAACTTTAAGCATGCTTGAATGCATAGGAGAAAAATATTTTTCTTTTGTGTGTATAAGAAATTTCTTTGGTGGGTTTTATCTCGTTTGTGATTATGCGACCATGCATTGAACATAATCCATTCTCCAAAGTTCTTTTAATTTTCATTGTTTTGTGTCTTTTCCCTCTTCTTCGTTGTGTCGTTTTATATATTTATTAAAATATTAATTCTCTGTGTCTCTCTCAATGAGCATATATATATTAATAACCATTTTATCTTTCGTTTATACTCTTATTCTCTTTGTATAGTCTCCCTCTCTTTCTCTCTTCCCTCTGCTTTCTTTTTGTATCACAATTTCTTTTCTTTTCTCCGACTACTGCAACACCGTTTCCCCCCCTTTCTATCTCTTATTTGATAATAAGGATGAT